>CM058235.1:43278372-43852057 GCA_030180135.1 Orychophragmus violaceus | reverse complement strand
GAAGAAGTAGACTTGACTGGCATGGGTCCGTGATTTTGAACCAGTAAGAATTGATAATCCAAAACTGAATAACACACTGATTCTAAACCACTGTGGATCCAACAACGTGCACAATTTCTTCATCCCCCTGCAATTATGCACTTTCTTCTCATAAATTTCAATGGTTTTAGACATGTTTGGATTTGTTAACCGTTTCTATTTTATTTTATGTAAAAAAGTTAAATCAAGGGAAATAAAAAAAGAAGAAACTAGAACCACCGGCAAGTGCCGGCAGCCCTAACTCACGATCAGATGTAGAAAACTAAGTGACCATGATGAGAGAGAGAGAGTGAGAGAGAGAGAGAGAGAGAGAGAGAGAGAGAGAGAGAGAGAGAGAGAGAGAGAGAGAGAGAGAGAGAGAGAGAGAGAGAGAGAGAGAGAGAGAGAGAGAGAGAGAGAGAGAGAGAGAGAGAGAGAGAGAGAGAGAGAGGAGAGAGAGAGAGAGAGAGGAGGAGAGAGAGAGAGAGAGAGAGAGAGAGAGAGAGAGAGAGAGAGAGAGAGAGAGAGAGAGAGAGAGAGAGAGAGGAATATCTTTAGTATTCTATAGTCTAAATTAGTGATTTAAATTTTCGTAAGAATAAATATTAATTCAATAAATAATTGAATAGGAGCTAGCTTTCGTGAGACTTGTTTTCCATGCAAAATGTATAGTTTCCATATTTGAAACCCTTTTGATAATGATTACCTAATAATCAATTGCGTGATCGTAGAATAAAAAAAAGTGATCGTAGAATAGTTGTCTTTTAGAACTAAATGTGATCGTAGAACAGGTAATGTTGAAAAACTCTTTGTCAGCCACAAAGACTTTTAAAATATGCATAAGCAATACGAACATAAAATTAATTAATTAAATAAATTAGATATAATTATAATATGATATCACTCATGCGTACGTGCAAATCTTCATAATGGTAATATAAATATTCACTCGAGAAACACCTAGTGAAGTAATTTGTTTATACAATATGTCATGTTGACTAAGACAAATATAAACAACAGTAATTTATAATTTATCTTTTTCCAATTAGTTTTTTTGAAAAACAACCTTCATATTAAATGAGCAAAAAAAAAAAATTACGAGTCCAATAACATTAGTTAACCACGACCCCAAGTTTTAAAATAACTCATGGGAGAGACCCATATCAATAGACCCAAAAAAGAATATAAACAAATCTCAACCATAAATTAGTATAGACATTTAATCGTCATTAATACGGTCGGTGAAGGTTAAGAGATTTTTGGCGACATGCAGAAAACCGTCGAAATCAACCACAAACGTCGGGAACGAAAGGGAGGGGAGGAAGACAGACGGATCTGAAATGAAGACAGAGGAGATCGACTTTCAAACCGCTTCAAAGATCCATAGCGGCTGAGAAATAGATTGGTAATCGATCATGCACAAGTCTAGTAGTCAAGCCAAATCTGCATCATAGAAGACAATGCAGCAAGGTTGGAGTGGTGAAAACTTAGAATATGATCTTTAATTTGTCGTTCAACAAGTCCATAGAGACAATCAAGTGATCTAAAAGCTTGTATGTGTAGCCGATTGTTTCTTTCTGCCCATATCCAATAGATAGCTGATTGCTAACAGAGCAAAATTAGACGCTTGAAGTACTTGTTACCTTGTAGGTTCTGGAGTTGAAGGAGTAAATTGTCCCATCCTCTAGTCGGACTGAATCTCAAACGATTTTCCATATGAAGCCAAACAGATCAGGAGAAACTGCAATCGAAGTAAAGGTGATCAGAGTTTTCATGGCCAAGTTGCAGAGAGCGCAAAACAGATCAGTGTGAAGACCCCATCCGAGAAGGCGATCTTTAGTGGGGCATCTATCTAGAACAAACAGCCACGCCAAGAAAGAGTGTTTGGGAATACCCAAGGATTCCAGATCATATCTCTCCAGGGTACCAAATTTATGTCTCCCCCTCTTAATAAAGCATAAACCTTCCTTGTTGAGTAATTAGAAGTAGTTGAACTTCCATATCCCAAATGTAACTGTCTTGGTATGCATATAGGGAAATAGTTGTCAGGTAAGCTTGGACATTTACTTGATGCTTAGTTCATGCCAGACGCAACATCCACTGACCATGATGATAGATACTTGCAAGAGTCGCATCAAGGGGAATGCCGAAAAATGAGTATTGGTTACCAGCGAGATAGTCTTGAAGCTTCCCAAAAAAGGACCAGTTGTCAGTACAGAAGCGACAAGAACGCCCATTACCTACCACCAATTTGATCATGGTATACAAATCACCACTACTCTCGATTATCTTATTAGCTAGCCATGAATACTTAGGATTAGACTTAGCTTTCCAAAGGTTACTTAGAGAATCATGTAGGACTTCTTTTCTGTACAAGCCACCCACATTGAACTTGACTGCAAGAATAGTAACCAAGATAGCTTAAGTGTTCATGCCCTGTTCCAAGTAAAAAGGACCTTTACACCCAAACCTCCTTGCGTCTGTGATTTAGTTACGACATCCCAAGAAACTCGAGCCGGGTGATGTGCATCAATGTTCCCTTTCCATAGAAAAAATCCACAAAGAGAATTGATCTTTTTATTATTTGTTTTGGCAGGACAAAAGAGGAGCACCAGTTGTTTGTAATGCCTCCAATGATAGTCTTGATGAGGAAGAGCCTACCGGCAAAAGATAGAGTTTTCACGGTCCAAGAGGTGATTCTACCTTTCACTTGTTGAATGAGTACTTCACAATATGCGATTGATAGCTTTTTCCAGGAGAACGGTACACTAGATATCTGACTAGCAATTTTCGATAGGGCATACCGGTGGAGAACTTTATCAAGTCTATGTCATACTGACTCATTTCTGAAGCAAATAAAGAAGATTTATGGACACTGACCGTGAGCCCAGACTGTTACTCGAATTCATGGAGTACTTGGAGGACGTCTTGGATAGAGTTGATCGATCCATCTGTGAAGATCAAAAGGTCGTCCGCAAAGCACAGATGCATGATTTTTGAAGCCTCACACTTGTCATGTATTTGAACTTACCCTCTTCTACTGCCTTATTTAATATGACAGAAAGGGAATTCATAGCTATGACAAATAGATAGGGAGATAGAAGATCGCATTGTTTGAGACCACAATTTCCTAAAAATACTCATGCACCATTCTGTTATATCCTATTGTGAAGTTTGTTGAACAATTGCATGCTTTTAGCCAACCAATGAATATTTCAGGACCTCTAAGACCTTGCAATCAGTTGAATAAAAAGGCCCATGAGAGCATGTAAAACACCTTTACAATGTCAACCTTGATTAAAATTCTTTTAGGACCAGCTGACTTGTGATATCCATTAACCAACTCCCCTGCTAGGATAGTATTTTCAACAAGAAGCTTATCAGTGACAAAAGCGGTCTGATTGGGCAGTATTAAGTTTGGTAGTAGTGGCTTCAACCGCTTTACCAGCAGACGAGAAACTGTTTTATATAGAGAGTTTAGGCAGGCAATTGGTCTGAAGTCTAAAATAGCAGAGGCACCAGGCCGTTTTGGTATAAGAGAAAGGATAGTGGCACTTGTAGATGCATGAATAAAGGATGAGATGAAGAAGTGTTGAACATAGGAGAGAACTTCTTGACCCAAAATACCCCAAGCAGCCTTGTAGAAAGCAAAGTTTAGACCGTCAGGACCGGAAGATTTTTTTGGATTTTTCTTAAGCAGAGCTTTGGTAATTTCCTCTGATGAAGGAAGTCGTGGATTTTTGCTGAGCTAAAGAGCAGGAGAAGGGTGTCAGCTCTTGAAACCAGTCCGGGTGAGAATGGGTAGACGGGACGCAGAGATAATCAGGACCAAGAATGCTCTTAAAGTGGGATATAGCAACTAAGCTCATTTCATATGGGACAGAAACAACTTCTCTAGTGAAAAATATAAAGGACCGAATTGAGTTATAACACATCCTGGATTGGCAGACTGGAGTGTTTTGATCTCCTTCCTTGAGCAAAAGAATTCTCGATATTTTATTAAAGTAGGACTCCTCAATTTATCAAAGAAATGACCATCTTAGGTGAAGGTATCTCCTCCTGAAATAATTATGGATATGGGTTAGTCAAGGCTATAACCGGCACATCTAAAAGCAAACGGTTAGCCTCATAAACTCTCTCTTGGATATTTAAAAGGTCTCTTTATTCTAACATTTTAAAGCATATTTGATACTATTTTGCTTGTAGCACAGTCTGTTCAAGTCTGAAGCATTGTTTCCGGCAAGCAACCACGTGTGTCAATACAACCTAGTGAAAGTTTGGGTTCTTGGTTAGGTAATTGAGAAATTTAAAGGGCTTTGTACCAGCTCTAGGTAGAGGGTGAAAGAGATCCATAAGACATGGGCTATGGTCTGAGGTGTTTGGAGGAAGGAATGAAGTTAGGCAGTTGGGAAAAGAGGATAAGGTGTCGTAGTTAACTAGAAGCCGGTCCAATTTTTTGGCAATGGGCGAAGATGGCTGGTGGTTTGACCAGGTAAAAAGAGGTCCAAGAAAACGCAGGTCAAATACACTCATCTGCTGAAAACAGTTCATGAGCTCAGACATTTGAGAAACATTTGAATTGACCTCCATCGGAGAGTGTTCAGTATGGTGTATGACTTGATTAAAATCACCCCCTAATATACATGGAACTGTTGATAGGGAGTAAGTTTGATGTAACTGCAGTAATTGTACCCATAAATCATCTCTTTCACACTCCATATTTGAAGCATAGATATTCTTATACACAAACGCAACAGCATTTGGGAGTTTAATCTCGCAAGTAAGTGATTGTTTGATTGATTGAGAATACGCACTAGAGCAGGATCTCTCCATATTACAATAATTTGACCATCCTAATCCATAGAATGATTTGAGCAGAAGCTCCATTCGTGGCAAATCTTTGCCATGAGTTGATTGAGAAAGTGGTCTTTTACATGGGTTTCCAAAAGGGCACCAAGAATGAGCTGATGGCTAGTAAGCCATTGAATAAAATATATGCTTGTTTGGGTCATTTAGGCATCAAACATTAATAAAGAAAGGAGTTTAGCACTTATATTTAATTAAGGGAATGAGCCTCTGGTTGAATGGAGAGAACCGAGTGAAAGAGAGTTTGAAAAAAAAAAATTGAGTTTGGTGTTGTGGTAAGGGAGGATGGAAAGAAAAAAGAGAATTGAGAGGTAAAAGTTTGGAAAGTAAGTGAGGTAGATTTTTCAGTAGATTATCATTTTAGTGAGGGTTTAACTATTTTAATTGGAGATGATGGTGAGTTTGGTAAAGTGGCAGGTAAGTGTGGAAAAATTTTATGGTGGCAATAGGGAAGGGAGTGTTTAGGTGGTGAGGATATGGGATAAAGGAAAGGTTAATTAATGTTAAAGGAGTCGGGTTAGGAGGAAATTGTTGCGGCTTAGATAGAGGAGACGCAGCAGAGGCAGAGGGACTAGTTTCAGCAACCTGAAATGAGTCAATTCCAGGGGTGAAGGAGGTGTTTCAGACACATTAACAGTTATAGGTCCTTTTTTTATTCATGTCCTTCTCCTTCGCAGCAGTAATATTTTTTCTAGATTTCTTCTGTTCTGAATTTTAACCTTGGAAGAAATTTTCCGTTGCAAAACCAGTATGCACTGATTCAGTTGTTGTTTTCTTTTTTGAACCAGGAACAGTCAATGGAGCAAATGGAGGGAACGGCAGGAGGAGACAATTTTTTACAATATGCCCCAACTCTTTGCAATGTGAACATGTAGGAGGTAGCTAAGGATAAGAGACCTGAACTTCCACTACTTCTCCATTCTCACGACTAAATTCAACAATTTCTGGTAAAGACTTTGTAAGATCTATTTCCACATTTACATGCAAAACCGAGAGGCTGACCAAGTTCTTCGTGAACTCATTTGTTTCTTTAGGGTCGCCAAAAAGGCCGGAAACCAGACTTAGACCTTCATGGTGGCGAAGTTCGAGCGGGACACCCGTTAAGTGAGCCCAAATCTGCATTGTGCATGCTGCTGGAGATTGAGAGCTAAGAGATGAGGTCCACTGCACTGTGCGAAACATTGAATCACCCACATACCAAATTCCTTTCTCCAGTATCTTCTGTCTCAGGTAATCACACAAAATTCTAACCACGCAAGATCGAGACAATGGGTTATTGTGGATGGAGGAGCTATGCCATTGAAGAAGCAGACGATAAAATCTTTATGGAGCTCTGTGCCTTTTTGGAATACTGAATCAGGGATGAGCACTCTTGGTATGCTTGAAGCAGAGTAGGAAATATGGGCTAAACGCTTCTGGGATTTATCCTTAAATCGTCTGATTTTTTCAGCCAATGATTGAGGGGGCAAAGACTTGTCTACATATGGAGCGGAAGAAGTAGGTAAAGAGTCAGATTGAGGTAAGGGATTTGTATTAGGTTTTGGTGTTGTAGTCGAGTGTTTGGGTTTGAGAAAATCAGGAATCGGTAGAGCCAGATTAGGAAGAGTATTTGTCGGGATAGAGGAAGGTTAAGACATGCTTGTTGGGGTGGGAGAGGAAAGTGTGAGACTTTGTTAGTTTGGATTGGTGAGTTAGATTTTGGTTGGACAATGGTAAATTTCTTGTGTACAGTATTTCGGGAAAAAGTGCTTTGAGATCCAGATTTTGTGGGTTTGGAAATAGTTTTCTCTGATGGAGAAGAGAAGGACTGTGCTTATGGAGAAGCAGTAGTTGAGGATTTTGGAAATGAAGGACTTAAAGTAGGGGATATTGAATGGTTTACGGGCTGCGGGAGAGTTTGAAGTAGGGGAGAAGACAAAGGGAAAACTGAGAAGGGTGGAGATATGAGCTGGGGTCTGGCGGGTCAGGAGGGATTGGCCGAGGAAGAAATTTACCGACAGTGAAGGTCGGAAGTTGCTTACCAAAAACTTAACCAGAGGAGAACCAAAGATTCTTCATGGGAACATGTGCCAATGAGCTTTTATAATTTACCACATTTTTGCGATTAATATATTCAATTTTCTTCTCTATTTTTTCATCTTTTTCCAAATAGTTCCACGTTGAAGAACATGATAATGATATGTATAATATAATTGTTTGTGGTAGAGTAGTATTATTACAAATTGAACTCTAATTCATATTGTTTGTTGTAATTTTTTATCTTTACCATATAATATTAATAAGACCTAATAGGCAATAGTTCAGAGTACACAGATGAAGATTGATAATGTAAACACAGCATATGTGCTATTTTTAGCCGATAGAAGGCTAAACACGGGCCCAATACCTAAGAGCCGAGGTTTACGGATCAACACGAAAATAGGGTGATGTGTAACCCTAGCTGATATGTGTCGCAATCTGAAGAGACGAGACATGCATATCACTGACAATCAACTTTGGCACCGTCTCGTTGTTGTTGTCGCTTCATCTTTGTTGCTCTGCCAGTCGAATCAATCATAGCACCACTGCATCTGGATGAAAAGCATGTTGGTCAACACAACTTACATCGATTTAATTGTTTCATCTCTGCAGGTTTCAACCGGAAAAAAACTGCAAACTTAGAGGAGTGTCGTCTGTAACACCCCCTTTTCGTTTTCCGCTGGCCGGCGAGCTGACCGGCAAACAATCAAACAATAACATGACCGATCGAACTCCAACAGTCATACGAGAAGAGTTTGTCACAATACGAACTAGAGACAGTCCGGTTTTAGTCAATGGCTCGAAGCAAACAGTCCTTGACTACGCTTACCTCGTTTCCACGATACAAGACTTTTCAACATGTACCGCTTCTACGAGTTGTGTTCGGTTCGGACTAAACCGTGTATCAGGGAATTATTCTGTTTTTATTACTTTTAAATTATAAATCTTATTCATAATAATTTACGGTTATATACAAATCATTTAGTGGGATCCCAACAAAATCCGAAAACGAAAATAAAGTCAAAATGCTAAAAAAAATCGTAGCCAAATGCCAACCCAAGACTACCCCGAGTATCCTACGCGTCCGCCGAGCTATGCCAAACCTGAAACACACAAAAGATTCTAATGAAAAATCTATGATTACCCAGTGAGACGGCTCCCAATTAACAGACTGCTAACAAGCTAATAATCCTGCCCTAACCCAAAATAACAATCAAGTACAATAGCTGATCACGTTCTACCAAGACGTGATGAGCTCCACAACACACAAGCATTCAAATAACAACACACAACAACAAAAGGTAACCACTGGAATCGAGAACAATGTGGCACATTCTCTCGATTAGACTCGATCTATCTATCGCAGCTCTAACACAACTCCAAACCATTGGGCACACTATGCGAACTCGGTAACTTCCACGGGAACACTTAGCTACCCCGTGGTAACTAAAACCTCCCAACTCTCCTAGACGTAAACAAAAAGTCCTACGACCTAGGACACCGTTTGATGTCCATCGATATGCGGTAACTCGGGCCCTTAGATAACCTAAGCTTCCATGCAATCCGGCCCTAGGACTCGACCTTGTATTCTCCGGACAACACACCTACGGACGTCACTCCATAGTTAACACCTACCAGAACCATTACCGAAGGTACGTGAACTGACCAGGAACTCAACTCCCGAGGATCCAAACGGGCAGGAAGTACCGGAACGCCCTCTCTAGACTTGCAGGATCTAACGCACCCTATAGAGTCGTAATAACAATAATGTAAACAAGCAGACTCACTGAGACTCTATCACGCAAGACCAACAAGGTCAAATAGAAACACTATCTCAATCCCCATCTATCTCTCAACTCATATCACTAACCTCCACATCACCCGACCTTCTCCAGTTTCATACCGGATTTGGCATCTATCCAAACTTACCCGGTCCCGTACCGAGGTAAGTATCAACAACATGGTCTAACTGGCCCAACACCAGAATAGACTAAACACCACATAAACAACGATCTACCCGGCCCAACACCGAAATAGACAAACAATCACACAAACAGTGGTCTACCCGGCCCAACACCGGAGTAGACAAATAACATACAAAAACAATCACAACACCACTCAAACAATTATTTAGGTTCATTAGTCTTTTAATATTTTCTTAACCTTAACTCATTCAATCTGCTACCTTGGGATTAGTGGCTTACTAATCTCGTAGACGGTTTAATTTAGATTCTAATTATTAATTATTACTTCCTTAAATTCTTATTCTTAATCTCTTTGATCCGTTAGTTTGAGATTAGTAAACTTACTAATCTCCTGAATTCATATTATTATTTAATGTGTTCATTTAACCCGTTAACCCCGACTATCATCCTATTAACCCGCCCCGTTATTATATTCTAAGTGTGTTCTGTGTTTTAATACGTATTTTAATATAACTCTCAATTTCCCGTATAGATTCATTTAACACGTTCTTCATATAATATAGATGCATATACGTCCTAGCATGCCATTCTAAATGAATGCATCAATCAATCAATAAGCAATCAATCACCAGACATTTCTATCTAACATGCCGTCTAATATTTTTTAACAGGATATCATTTAACCGAGTTAATTAATCAGCCTATCCGTACTATCAATTTTTCATCCATGGGTATACAAATCCTAATACTACGTTTTATTGATTATGGGTTTATATATGATTCTAATCTATATGCAACAAACAATTTAACCGACTCACAGTGCGTATGGAAATGACGGATGGATGATTTGACTGAGCAACGAACCTCGAGATCGAGCTTAACCCTTCTTGAACTTTGCCGCTACTGACGAACCCTTCTTGAAAATATTCTCTTTTATTTTTATCTTTTTCTTTCTCTCTTTCTTCTCTCCCTCTCTCCCTCTCTTCTTCCTTCACTCTTCTTCTCACACTTCACTCGTCTTCTTCTTTCTATCCTTGAATGATGTAAAATGAAGTCGATTTAGTCTCTTTTTATATTTAAACATGGTGCATAAAATAGTGACAAATGTCGCTCATCACCTTCTTCTGTTACCACGATTTTAAGAGCAAGGTTCATTGTATGGTTTCTTCTTCTTTCACCATTGGGCCACGTCTCCTTCTCCTTTTCTTCAGCATAATTGAATCTTGATTAAGTGAATCTTTCTGTCCAAGTTTCATTTCTTCATTGGTCACACTTTGAAAATATATCATATCTTTAGCTTAATTATCCAATTAAGCTTTTAATTCTCCAAAACCCCTCAAAGCTTCAGAATAAATTCTCCAAAACTTTTTTTTGAATTACTAGACTTCATTAGAAACGTTTTTCAATTCGTTTAATCCAATTTGGTCTCCCGTATCTCCCGTACCAATTTTTACAAGTTTTATCGGTTTTATTGGTTTTCATCCCGACAATCCGTAAAATTGTTTTAAAAGTCCAATTCCACAACTTCTAGTCTTCTAAATAATTTATTTAATAAAAAATAGAATCATTTGGCTCGTATAAGCTTTTGTCTCGTAATTTGGTAAAATTACCAAAATGTCCTTCAAATCTTGGAAATGCCCTTGTTGGCTTTTCTGACTGCTCGTTGACCCATTTTGTGAAACAGGATATTACACCGTCGGACCCGTACAACTCGTTCGGGCATCGAAAAACACCGACCAAAAGCGTATGGTACAAAGCGTGAAGAGAGACAGAAATAATCGGTGGTTGGATGGGGAAGAAGCGTCGTGGATCACGAACTGGGTGATTCCAACGGAATCAAAGAAGTCCGGTGAAACGGAAACTAAAGTCCGAGAGTTACCTCGGAAGCAAAAGACAGACGAACCTTCATAATATTTTACAACAAAAAAATAGGAAATCGCCGCAAAAACAACTAAATACAAAATCAAAATAAACCATTCCGCCGGTATAGTGATATATCATGGTTTTTACCGATTTTATGCCATGATATAGTTGTGTTTTTAGTGTCTTTTGTGTTCTTTTAGAGTCTTTTACAGGTATAATCAGGTTTGGAGCTAAATTGGAGATAATGGAGCTTTTTGGAGATTTTTGGAGTGTTTGGCCGAGAGATAGAGTTCACTGTCCGAAACAGAGAAAGGTGTCGATCGTTGCATGCCTAGCATCGATCGATGCACCAGCGAGATGGGCCAAAACTCGGCGGTTTAGAAGAATCAAGATATTGCACTTTGATCCAGAAGTTCCTGATATTTACAAAGAAGCCCCTGGCCGAGATTATACCTATATATTAGAGTTTTTGGTGTTTTAATTAGATACGCTTGACAATACGCTTTCATAATTAAGAGCAGAGGATTTTTAGAGCTTTTGGGGCTGATCTGAACCTGTTACATCATCTGTATTTGGAGAAGATTTCGAACCCCTTTTACTCTTATTCTTTTATGCAATTTATTCATCATATGATTATGTTTTCATTATCTATGTCTGAGTAGATTCCTAGTTAGGTTTAGGGTTTCTCACATAGGATTTCATGACTTGCTAGACTTGTTCAAATTCAGTTAAGGATTCATAACTATATATGTTCTTCAATTTAATTGTGCTTAAAACTAGTTCTAACCTGATCAATTAGAATCTAGATCTTAGGTTGCTAAATACGTCACGGAAGTGGGGTTTAGGAACCTGAACTAATTAAATTGGGCAATTAAACTTTGTGCAAACGGAAGTTTGGTTTAGGATAATTGTGAACATATCAAACTTGGAATTAATGCTAGTTTAATCTGTTAGTTCTCGCAAACGAAAGTTTGGTTTGCTGCACTTAGACTTAGAGAATTATCGCAAAGGAATTTGGTTAATTCTATATCTGTGTTTTGATTTCTAGAACTGTGCTTAATTAGATCCTTGCTGAATGAATTGTCTGCTTGTCTGATTTCCTGAGAACGCCCTAGACTTAGCGCTTTTAATTACTTGCTTTCATAACCGTTAATCTCTGCTACTGATTTACTTTCTCGCACTGCTTTTTAATTCAATTACATTGCTTTCTTCCTAGTTAAATTCCTGTTCTTGAGCTATTGAATACCGAAGTCTCTGTGGATTTCGATACCCTATATACTACATTGATATTGCTGTGCACTTGCAGTTTAGTATAGGGATTAAAACTCTGAACCTATCATATAGCAAGATACCGACCACTGGCAGCCAAAACTGAAAACGCGGTGAAGGACTATTTAGTGAGAGATTTGAGCGTTTAGAAAAAAAAAATTTAGGACCCTCAATCAAAGTCTTTTTTTTACCTGTTGTGATTAGAAACAAAAATAGATGTTAATAAGTAATTTAGGAGGAATATATAAACATGAGTGAAAACAAAAATAAATGAATCATGATCATGCATATTTAATGAGATTAGTCTCATTTGATCTATCATCCAATATTTTGAAGAAAAAATCCCTCCCATATCAATTAGAAACGAGACTAGTTTTTTTCTCTCTTATAAGCCAATCTAAAAAAAGAAACTAGCAGCTTTTCTTAATTTGAATCTTTGGATTTATCTTTTCTTAAGGTCACACGCCGGCACCTCCATTTTCTTTTCTTTTCTTTTCTTTTTCTTTTGCTACCCAAATCTTTGATTTGGTTTTTTTGTCTACAATTGTCTCATTTTATTAAATAAAAAAAAAGACAAAAGTTCAAGCTCTGAAAGAATTTGTTTTGTTAATACATTCGCCACAATATTGACTATCTTGGAACAAAGCTAAAAAAAAATAAAGAAAATTGGTTTTTCCAAAGCTCATATATCTGAAAGATAATTTGAAATCTCAATTATTTTCTCGCCTGGAGTAAGAGTGTTTACCATAATCCGTGAATCCGAGAAGAAATGTAAAAATGTAAAGCTCTACGTTTTCAGACTTAATGCAAACAACTCACACATTTTATTTTTTGAAATTTTGTTTTATTTGATTAATCTTTGTGATCTTACAAGAAACAGCTAAGCTCAATCTAATTTCTCAAGTTCAATGATCTATATCTAATCACTTGAACTTTCATAAATTCTCTCAATGAAACGCTTGATCTAATACTCGGCGCAAGCTCTCTTATTTATACTAAATAGGTCGGCTAACAACTTTAGTCAAAACCCTCTAAAAGATAAACCTTATCCTATTAGAGATATATATGAGAATCCTAACTTCCCTAGATTTCTGGAATCTCTCAAATCTTTATTAAATCTTGTTTTAATACTCTCCAAGATGCATGTCCAGGTCAGTCATACTTCTTGGATTGTCCACATCATCTCCAGTTCTCGATCAAGTCATTCCACCAGCTCTTCATGATGCGTTCCACATCATGCTCGCTTGTGTCACTCCTTTAGCTACTTCTTGACTGATATATGAAGTAACTCAGCTACATCTTCAATTTCCCCTTTTTAGGATTGTGTGTCTCTCAAGCACCTGTATAGAAATAAGAAGATTCTCAAATCTCAAATATTTGATCCATGAATACATAAGAAGATTCTTTCAAAAGAGTTTTTGCAATTTAAAAAAAAAAAGATAAACGAGACGTTAAGGTAATAATACAAAAACCAACTCTCCCAGAATCCTAGACTTGTTACCAAGTGAACAGATTTCCCAAACCAAACAAAAAACAATCTAAATCGGCTTCACTCCCCCCCCCCATAATCCTTGCAACCATTCTTAACCACTATCCTCTTCTCCCCCTGCTTGTGAGCACACAATGTTAAAAACATAAAGTTAGCAGCTAAGAGATTGACTAAGGACAAGAATCCTTACATGGCATAGCTCGGAGTATATGAACAACCTTGGAGAAGGTCTAAAGTGCCTTGGTAGTGACCTCGACTGCTTCTCGAGCTGCTCGTGGACTACAGTTGCCTACTGGTACCCGAACTGATCCAAGATTCACGATCTCTTGCATTGTATGAGTTGAAGATCGAGGAGCTGATACACTGGAGCTAGTGCGTCGTGGAGTTTGAGTCCTTGGACTGGCACGAACCACTTCCTTACGAGCAGATTTTGACTCCTATGTCTTGATGAAAGCTTTGCCAGATCGAGAATCTTTCTTATAGAAGATTGGAGCAATGATCTTTTCACCTTTGAGTACCTTTGGTTCATGCTGAAACTTCAGAAGTCCTATGATGATCCTTGGAAACATCGACCAGCAAGAATCAACATGTATGACTACACCCAGAGATACAATTTGCTTGAAAACCATCTTCCCAATATTTGTCCTTATTCCTTGGGCAATCCTGTAAATCAGTTTCGCTCTATCAGCCGAGAGATGATGCTTGTGCGTGGATGGAATCCATTTGTAAGCTGATAGAACACTCAAGGCAACATAACGAGGAGGAATGCATGTAGCAGTAAGTTCCTTCCACACTGTTTTTCCTCACTGAGATAAAGCGGATTTGTACGGCATGTACTTGGCCGGAAGACACCTTAGGAACTTCTTAACCAGTTTCTTCTCCTTATGTTTTTTCCCAAGAGTTGCAGCTCATCCATCTTTAGATTTTCAAATTGTGAGGCTATAAGATCTTTTCTTGAGTTTTTCACTTTCTGAGTTCCCTCAAAGTGTGTCTGTAAGATATCCCATGCGTCTTTAGCCGTCTCACACCCCTAAATCAGCTTGAAAGTCTTTTTAGAGACACTGCAGTGAATAGCACTTAGAGCCTTGGAGTTGTATTTTGATCTCTTTGTTTCTTCATGTGTCCAAGTCTCTTTTGGTTTAGGCATCTCTACACCTTTGCATCCTTGATCGTAGGCTCCTTCCATGTCTCCATGACCGCCTTCCATGCAAGCGGATTAATTCCCCTGATCTAGGACCTCATCCTTGACTTCCAGAACCCATAGTTTCTTGCATCAAGAATGATCCTTGTGTTGTTCAAGAGTTCTTGATAGCCTTCCATCTTCTTCCTCAGGATCTCACCCGAATTAAAGCTACGAGTGGTAGCTCTGATACCAAATGAAAATGCAAGGCTCTACATTTTCAGATTTAATGCAAACACCTCACACGTTCTTTCTGAAAACTTGTTTTTATTAGATTGATCTTTGTGATCTTACAAGAAACACCTAAGCTCAATATAATCCCTCAAGTTCAATGATCTATACCTAATCACTTGAACTCACACAAATTCTCTTAATGAAACGCTTAACCTAATAATCATCGCAAGCACTCCTATTTATACTAAATAGTTCGGCTAACAACTTTAGCCAAACCCCTCTAAAAGATAAACCTTATCTTATTAGTGATATACATGAGAATCCTACCTTCCCTAGATTTTATGAATCTCTCAAATCTTTATTAAATCTTGTTTTAATACTCTCCAAGATGCATGTCCAGGTCAGTCATATTTTTTGGATTGTCCACATCAGCTCCAGCTCTCGATCAAGTCATTCCACCAGTTCTTCATGATGTGTTCCACATCATGCTCGATTGTGTCACTCCTTGAGGTACTTCGTGACTGATACATGAAGTAATCCAGGTACATCTTCAAAATGGATCACCTAAAAATGTCGTGAAATAGCTTATGCAACACTTCTTAAGATCGCAAATGCCTCAGCCTCCAAACACTGATTTGACATAACGTTTTTATCTCCAATAGCACATCATCCGTATTAACACGATACACAGATCCTATTCCACTTGAGAAATATAGCACTTCGCCATGCAGTGTCCAAAAACAAGTGACGCCCGAGGTCATAGAGTCTTCGACTGCAACTGCTTCTTTGCTTCTTTGTTGGAAGAATTTGTGCATTCTCTTGCCTTCAAACCTTTGTAATTAATTCTTCCTCCTTTAAACAGACATTCTTGAATATTAATCTGTTTCTTTCCTTCCAAATTTCCCAGCAGATCCACACATAGAAAACGGTGTCGCCAACCCCTGTCAGAGGAAGATTGACAAGATTTTTCTTGTCTATCGAGAAATCGCATATCAATGGTGCTTGGACAAAACAGCCTTTGGATTTAGTTATTATATAAATTAAGATCCAATTCAAAATAACTAATTTATAATAATTTTATAATTTTGTGATTGCTTAAACCGTCTAGATGTTTTGAATTTCGGCACGTAAAACCTTCCGGTTGAGAGATCATGTTTGTGCTTACCTTCACTTACTACAAAGATCATATTAATTCATTAGTTTTGCTGTGGATACCGTTGTTCTTTTGCCACAGGATCCACAAAAGGATATGTCATTATCTACTTAATTATGTTCGAAGGTATTCCTATATATCCTAGGTTTTGTTTTGTACCATCTCTATATCAGTCTTGTCTTTTTCCCACGGTATTTATATTTAGGATTTGTAATTTCAATTTTGTTGATAAAATGTATCAATTTGTACATGTGCAATGTGATCATGTCTCCAAATCAGAATTTGTTTGCTATCATCGACATAAAAGACCATAAGATTGTGATACTTATGTATCTATCAAGCAGTGTTCTAATGTAAACTGCCAATAAAGCTAATATAACTGTTTTGAGACGATTTTAATTAAATTTAATCAATAAGTAAATAGTATATATAAAAGTGATAATCTATATGTCATTTCTTCTTGTTGCACTTATTTAAAAAGTTAAAATCAAAATATTTACAAGGATATAAGAACAGTTAATTGTACTATAGAATCTTTGCAAATGTTAGATATTTCAAAGTTCAAGAAAAAAAACAACTTTTGTTTTTCGATTTAGTTTTCAAAACATTGGTTAAGCACTCAACTCATACATAGTAAATTCATATAAAGGTTCAATATTATTTAGTACATATATAGTTCTGGGAAAATCAATATTTTTTCGAAGTGTTCTCATTGAGGGACCAATTAAAAGAACCGGTCCCCGAAGCAATAATTAGGAAACAACTTTGGTTAAGGGGCAAACATATATACCACTTCTCGCTGTTCCATTCTATCATATGAATAACTATCACATATAAATATATGTAAAGTTGGACCACACTATGATGAAGATGAACAAGTCTGCAAGAAGAAGAAAGAGTGAGATAATGAGTGTGAAACAGTTTCTAGTTTCAAGTTTCAAGATCACTTATAAACCCTAAAGCTCAAAACTGTGTACTGTCTCAGACATTTATCAGATCTCTCAGATTTTCCTTTTTCACACTTATATGATCTCATTGTTTTTTTCTTCTTGTATTCTTTTAACGGTTATGATTGATTTGTTTTATTTTATGTATCACCTTAAATATTCATAGATGCTCCTTTTCTATATTAGAAACACTTTAAATTTCTTGTTTTTTTATAATAAAAAGTGAATTTATGTATAGTATATAGCTATCAGCATGTATGTTTTACTCCACTGTAAGAAAATTAATACCCTATAATTAGAGTTAATTATCATCGTAGTTTAGTTTCTACACTTATATTTAGTGTAAAAAATTAACAAAATTAACAATTATCATTCATGATGATATTTTTCATCTTCAATAATTAAATCAAACTTTAGGGAAGAAAAAAAAAAGAGTAAATGCAGAAAATACTAAGCTTGGGGGAAAAGAAATTGACTAATTGATGCGAGAACTGCTAACGTGCGCAGTAAGTGCATCACAGAGTTACTTTGGTCAGAAATGATGACGTCGTGCGTAAGTAGGGGTATTTTGGTATTATATCAAATTAAATATGATTCTTTGTAAAATTTGGTATGAAACGGCGGAAAGACCTTCCGTTTCGGCTGGACCACTTCCTTTTAAATGTAATAATCCCAGGCTTTTCAAAATTGCACTCTCAAGCATGGCGCGTGAATGTCACGTGTGTTAAACAGCTTCCTTTCTATATAGACTTCGAATAGTAAACAAATAGCAAATAACGCAGATCATGCAGATCAAGCAGAACAAATGCAAATCAAGCAGATCATGCTATATGGAACCAATACCAAAAATATCAATAAAATATCTGAAATACCAATAAAATATATGAAATATCAATAAACTACATGAAATATCGATAACACAAATACTATATGGATATATATATATATATATATTAAGTCAGTTTTTATTTCGTTCCCGGATAAAAACTAGAACCTAAGTCGGTTTCGGTTCGTCAGTTACATTTTTTTGTCCAAACCTAATAGTGTTTTTTGAATAGTGAAAAATAGAAAAATACAAATCAAATACAAATCAAGCATATGATAATTAATTTTAAACAATTTTTATAATTATTTACTATTTTTACATAAATTTTCTATTAGATAGCATTAAACAATCGGTAGATATTATATAATGAGACATAAAATATATTTAAAATAGTCCATCACACATGCATGGTTACTATTAGAAAATCCTACATAATAAAAATATGTTAAAACTTGACTTTGTAGATAAGAAATTAGCACACTAATAAACGATTTCATAATTCTAAAAATAAATAAAGTTATAAACAAAATAAAAAGGTAATCACTTCATTTTTTAAAATGCAGAGTATGCTTTTAGTTTAAAAGTAATAAATGCTCTCAAAAAATATTTTTCTATATTTGAACAATCTGTTTATCCAAAACATTTAAGATTAATGAAGTGATTTAATAAAAACAAAAAAACAAACTTTATTTTAAAATCTGCAAAAAACTAAAATTTTAATTATTTAACAAAAATATTTTTTTGAAAAAATGCTTGTCATTAGAGTATTTGCTATATGTAATGTAAAAATAGTTGTTAATGGTGCAGTCTATTTTTTCTCTCTATATTGAACTGCATGCAGTATATTAATATTATATTAATATATTCAATTGTTTTGTTTATAACATGAATGGTAAAATAAATGCAGATCACCCAATATACATTGTATCTGTATTTTTTCTGCATTTGTTCCGTTAAACATTCGAAGCCATAATTGGGAAATAGATCGATTTTCCTCTATAACTATTGTATATTAACAGATACACACAGAGTATAGAGATCTACCTAATTGTACACCAATTTCAATATCAAATCTTATTTACCCTCAATTTTAAAGATCGAAAGGCGAGTCTCCAAATAATTAAAATTAAAAACCAAAATGGCCATAACCCGATTAATTTCTGTTAATTTGGTTCTAAATCTTGAACCTACCAATCGTAAACCTTATTAAACCATAAAATTATACCCTAAACCCATTTACGACCCAATTAGGATCCAAAATCGACCTCTTAAACAAACCCAAAATCCCAACTTATTTTTTTCCCAAATCGTGACGAACCCTAAATTCCCAGACCCCCAAATCGCCAAGAATCCTAAATTCCCAGACTCCCGATTCCTTCTCGCCTGATTTCAATGTCGATTGTTGAATGGACTGGCGTCTCTATCTTCGAACCAGTGCCTCCCGATTCTGTCTCGCCTGATTGTCGATTTCGATGGAAAGGATGGACGAGAGCACAATGACTACAACATCGAGAAAGTGATATTTGAGTACGTACATGAGCCACCGGTGAAGCACAATGTCTATCCAGAGACCGATAGCGATGAAGAAGGTGAGGAGATTCAGAAAACCGTTTACCGTCGGAAGAACATGGATCGAGGTAATGGGTATATGTATGAAGGGCAAGTCTTCATCAATGGAATTGCTTTTAAAGAGGTTGTATTAGACTATGCTTTGAGAGTAGGTCGGAATATCAGACAGGATAGATATGATAAAACGAAGCTCGCCTTTGTTTGCTTGGGAACGAAATGCTCATGGCGTGTGTATTGCTCGACTTCGGGCAAGGGTAAAGGAACACTGTGGGAGATTAAAACTCTGTCAAAAGCCCATAGTTGTTCTCAAAGTGGTTTCAGATTTGATTTGTTTCGGTTCTGTTCGATTTTTCAAATTTTCAAGTAAATATAAAAATATAAAATTCGTTCAAATATTTGAAAAATTTAGGTCAGTTTAGATTCTTTTTATTTATTTCACATAGTAAAATTAGGAATCGACTAATACTTGAAAAATAGATTTAGTTTAGTTACAATTCAATTCAATTTTTGTGTGATTTATGAAATTTGTATAACAATCAGATAATTTTAAGTATTTTAAATAAAAATGATCGAATAATTTCAGATAATCCAATTATTTTAGTTATATTTAGTTATTTTGATTATTTAGTTATTTTAAATTAAATATAATTAATACTTTTAAATATAAAAATCGTATTTCGGATATCCATTAAATGTTTGATATGGTTTTGGATTGGTTCATCTATTTTAATGTAAAAATATAGGAAATGTTCTGGTATTTTGATTTTTTGGGTTTGTTTATATATCTCATTTTTTGTCCAATTCGATTCATTTGGTTGTGAGTAGTGATTTTGCTTTGGTGTTTACTATTTACTAATACAAACAACTCTTTTAAACCGATTGTAGCATAAAATTATATTATAATGAAAAAAATCCGTTATGATACGAAAAATATATCAATCGTGAGAAACATATAGGCCTCTTACTCAATGTTAATTGACAATATACCTGATGTCTTCACAAACTGCGACAAAATATGGACTGCATAGCTCAAGTCAGAGCCGGTGATGGTTAGATAAATAAGACGTCCGACTAATTTGCGATATTGCTCCGGATTTCCAAACATCGGACTCTCGACTGTGGCGGGTTTGCAATTAAGCTCCATCGAACAAACAAGGGTTTAGCTCCCAATAACCCAGCTTCTGCAACGATGTCAAGTGCATACTTGCATTGAGGAAGACAAAATCCATCAGGTCCTCTCGAAACTTCAATAACCAAGAAGTATTTGATCTTTCCAAGATCTTACATATATAAGCATTTGTGGATATGGCCTTTAAAGCGATCAATATCCTTGAGATTTTTTTCCGGCAATGGAAAATATCATCAACATACACAAGGATATGGAGTATCGTATCACCTTTCTTATACGAGAATAACGAATAGTCCTCTTTGCTTTGCTTGAACCCGAATTGATAAAGAGCTGCATAAAGTTTTTCGAACCAACATCGAGGTGCTTGTTTGAGGCCATATAAAGACTTCCGTAGACAAAACACTTTTGTAGAATCTGATACTTTAAACCCCAGTGGAAATCTCATATAAACTTATTCCTCGAGATCACCATGGAGAAAATCATTGTGAACATCCATTTGGTGAACTTCCCAATCTTTTACAGCAGCCACACTAAGCAGGTACCGAACTGTTGTGATATTTTCCACTAGTGCAAAGGTTTCTTTAAAATCAGTATCTTCCTTATGACGGTTGCTGAAAATGACTAGACGAGCTTTGTGACGCTCTAGTGTGCCATCCGAATGAAATTTCAACATGTAGACCCATTTGCTTCTTATATCTTTCTTCCCACGAGAAAGATCAGTAACATCCCATGTGTGATTAGTTTCAAGAACTTCAATCTCTTTTTCATCGCATCACACCATTCTTTTACCCGTACTGCATCATTGAAATGTTGAGGTTCCGAGTTATAAAGAATCGCAGAGGCTACATGCTACATGATTCGCTGAAAAACCAAATTCAAATAAATATTGTGATATAGGATACGAAGTCTTACCAGAGACCGTAGATGAGGAGATTTTATTGTGTGCGGGTGTAAGAATGTGGGAAGACGAAGAGTGTACATGCTCAGTGATATAGTCTCTAAGTAAAACTGAAGGATGTTTAGAACGATGGCCTCAGCCTAATATTTCTGTTGCAGGTTCAGTAGAAGACGCTTCAGAAACTACTGCCGGAGTGACATCAGAATCGAGCTCGGTTTCATCTTGTGCACAATCAAGATTTTCAGTCGGTATTGTTTCTTGCACGTCTGTGGTGACTTCTCTCAATGAAATCGGTACAACATTAATGTTTTGGGAAGGTAATTCCCAATCCAGATCCACAACTTCATTCAATAGAGGCGGTGCATGAGACACAAATCATGACTTTTCTGCTCCATGAAAGGAAAAATATCCTCTCGAAACTGAACATCACGACTGACAAATATCTTCTCGGTATCCAAATCGTATAGTTGCCAGCCCTTCTTTCCATATGGGTAGCCCACAAATACACACTTTCTGCTGCGAGTTCCGAACTTATCCTCGTCACGAGAGCGTAAAGGAGCGTATGCCAAACAAACGAAAGTGTGAATCATGCCATACTTGGGTCGTGCACCAAAACGTATTTCGTATGGAGTTTTTCTTTTCAAAATTGAGGATGTTTTACGATTGATCAGGTGTGTGTATATGCTAGAATGCTTTCGCCCCAGAATTTGATAGGTATATGACTTTGAAATAGATAAGCACGAGCAATATTCAAGATGTGGCGATGTTTCCGCTCTACTCGTCCATTTTGCTGAGGAGTTTCTACGCATGAGGTTTAATGCAGGATACCATTTTCTTGAAAATATATCGTGAGCCATAAGAATTCGGTGCCATTACCTGTTCTGGAGGACTTAAGATGTTTCCCAAACTGCCTCTCAAACATCACACATAAGTTTCGAATTACACTCGAGACTTCTGATTTTGCATCCATCAGATATGTCCAAACTGTTCGTGAATGATCATCTACTAAATTCAGAAAGTATACAACTCCGCAGGTGGATGGAGTTATGTAAGGACCCCAAACATCAGCATGAACAAGGGAAAAACAATCCAAATCTTTATTAATTTTATCATGAAAAACTTCTTGTGTTGTTTGGCATGTAAACAAATATCACAAATTTTTCTCTCCCCAAAAGCACGAGAGAGTTGATTAGATTCTGGTAAAGCAAGAAAAACACTAACTGATGGATGTCCTAGTCTACGATTCCATAATTCTCCAGAAGATGCACAATCCGCAGAAGCCTTATGAACACGATCAGCCGAGACACCCGTAAAATAGTACCCTCCCTCACGTTCTTCACCCGCTCCAATCAAAGTCCTCGTAAAATGGTCCTGCAAGAAACACAATGTATCAGTAAAGATCGTTATACACCATGTCTGTTTTAGAAATTTTGCAACAGAAACAAAAGTGCAATCAAATTCCGGCACAAACAAAACGTCATCGAGAATGTAAGTGGAACTCAGCAGTAGTGAACCGCATTTTGTAGCACGAGATGCCTAACCGGTTGGAAATCGCACCGGAGACGAGGCTATGTCAACAAAGTTTATCAGAAGAGATAAGTCCCCCGTCATATGATGCGAGTCTCGTATATCAATACTCACATCAGCAAGATTAATTTCACTCGACAACGTTTCTGACGCGGTGTTTGGTCGTTGAGCTTAGAGCAGACTGATCAGTTGGGCAATCTGATCGTTTCCGCCTTTAGACGAGTCTCTTGCGACCTCGTCATGTTCCTCGTTCTGGTCGTCCTCCATGTTGTACAAGTTTGTTGTTTGTGTTTCCTACGACTTTGTTGCAATTTTGTTCGTAGAACCAGTCCGGATATCCGTGAATGAGGAAGCATTTTGTCACCTCATGGCCTTGTCTATGACAGTGAGTACATGAAAGGTTAAAATGATCGCAGAATCTCTGACTCGAAACAGCTGCAACTTGTCCTTGTTTCTTTGTTTTACCGAAAATCTGATTCCCTCTATTTTAGTCAAATCTCTGCTTTATGTAGTTTTTTTGCTCCTCCATGATCACTCGCGAGTAAACTTGGTTGAGAGGAGGAAGAGGGTCTTCAATGAAGATTATGGACTGGATATTGCTGAAACACGGAAGATTGAGACCAAACATGAATTTGTGAACTTGATCATCTTCTCGTTCTTTATGTATATCAGTTGAGGCTTCGCATCTACAGACCCTTACAGTCTTGTAGTTTTGAAGCTCTTCCCACAGCTTAGTCAAGCGCCCGTAATACTCCAATACGGGTTGTCCATTTTGTTTGCACAAAGCTATCTCATCTTTCAAAATATGTTTTTGAACTTCATTCCCAACTGAGAAACGAACGCGGAGATTTTCCCACAGAATTGATGCATCAGAAACATAGGCAACAGTGGAGAGAATCTTTGGATCAATGGTAGTTCGGATCCAGCCGATTATCATCGAGTTTGCGGCGAGCCACAAACTTAGATCCGATTATGTTTCTGGTTTGCTAAGTGTTCCTTCAGTGAAGCCAAGCTTCTTTTTTGCTTAAAGTGAGTTTTTCATTTCGGTTACCCATTCTGGATAATTATCTTCTTTCAAACAAATGAGATCAAGGCTCTGGGATTATCGGTAGCATTGAGGTGATACAACAGTTGTTATTTTCAACCACGACTTCTCCAGTTGTTCATGCCATGTTAAAGAGCAACGGCGGCTTGTAGTAGCGACATTAGCTTCTGATCGGCGGCAGCAGTGGCTTCTTAAAGCGATAATGGCGGCTTGGTTTAAGGTACTTTTAGGTCACAAGATTTTGTGCTCTGATACCATGAAATCTTACGATTTGTGAATAATGAATTATGCATTTTATAATGTCAAAATCACAAATATATATGTACAATGTTTCCATCTTAAATATTGACAGATTTCCTTTTATGACAAGGATGAATCAAATCATATCGATATATCAAATCTAGTATTAACATATATATTCCTAATACTTAAATATTGATAATTTCTTGTTTCATAACAATAAACTAATATAAAAGATGTTACAATAATATTTATTTTCCATATTAAACATTATGTTTTTGTGAATAATACATATGAAACATTATGTTATAAACTTGTTTTTGGAATAATTTTGGTGACTACTATTAGATAATGAAAATAAACAATGTCCATTGACAGTATGGGGGAATTGCTAAAAATGCCCCTTAAATTGGTTTTAAATAAAAGTGTACCCCCAAAATTGAATCAAATATAAAACTGGTTTTGCAGCCTTATGAAATTACCGCGTTGTCCTTATGACCAATCAAAAAAACATCAAATGCAATTACCATTATAACCTTCGACTATTTCAGACTTCTATGGATGTCTGAGACGTCAGACTCTAATAGAAGTCTGACACTGAATTAATTAGTAAATTTAAATTTTAAAATTATAAAAAATATCTTTACAAAACTTTTATATACATAAATTATATATAAACAATTTAGTAGTATATAAATTAAAATTTGATAAAATTGAGTCATATTAAACAATGTTAGTTAAGTATGCCTTAGAACCCTACTTTGTAATTGAACATTTACATATAAGTTACATATAACCTTAGGGTTAGTTAGACTCATGGTTTAGGAAATTCACATTTGAAAAAATTATATTTGCACATGTATGTTATAATGGTGATATAATTAATGAATTTGATGTGTCCTAGGTGTTTTGTTTAAATATTTTTCGATGTTAAGTGATAAATACTAAATTTAGGGTTTATCAGACTTCTATAGAAGTCTGAATTTTGGGGTTTCGTAAATACTTTTAACCAAATATACTTTAAATGGTTAAAATTGACTAAATTTTATGTAATTTTAATTTACATATGTCCAAAAGTCCCATGTTTAATTTATGTATCTGAATTTTTTCTAAACTTTGATCAAATTTAAGCATTGAAGATATATTTGGTTCAAAACACTATGTAGTTTAGTCTATGTTTCACATATGAAGTTGAATATCATGTTTTTTTATCTTTAGGGTTAGATTGAGAGTTTGTGAATTTTCATTCATATTGTTACATTTACATATAATGATTAGTTTGTGACTATGTTAAACGAGTTTGATATTTATTATAAGTTTTCTATATAATATGATGCTATTTAAGTAGTAATTATTATATTTAGGGTTTCTCAGACTTCCAGGTAAATCTGGTTCAAGTATTTAAACTTGTCATGAAGTCTTATTTCAGACTGCATATGAAGTCTGAAATTTCCCGCCTTTTTGAAAATTTTCACACGAATTTTTTTCAAAAAGGCGGGAAATTTTTGCCTGAAAATTTCAGAATTCCCGCTCAATTCAGAAGTTCTTTCTCAGACTGCATATGAAGTCTAATACCAGATATTTTAAAATTTTTAATTGTTAAAAATTTGGCGGCAAAGTTTCCCTCCAATTTCTCTCCTCTTATCTAAAACTAATAATTTACACACATATAACAGCCAGAAAAAATCTTCACCTTTTTCCTTATTTTACAACCTCTCTTTCTCTCTCTTTTGTAAAACCTCTCTCAAATTTCTCATCCAAAAAGGTTCTCAAGCTTATTCTCTCATATGAGTTATGATGTATGTGATTCATATTTGATTCTCTTTGAGCTGCGAAATAGGTGAGTGGATATCTTCTGATTTAGTGTTTTCAAAGGTTTTTTAACTGTACTAATTGAGACTTTTTACATAGACTTTTGGTTATACAATTTGATTTCTCAAACAATCCTTTATTATTCATTTCTTGGAGACTTGTTCCCTAACTAATGTAAGAGCTCTGTGTTTTTGCTTTTTCAGGTGCTTGGTTTAAGGTTGATCCAGATGACTCTCCAAAGAAGCTGGAGTTGGGGCTTATTATGTGCTAATGGCTCATTGTAGTACGAGAACACGAAGTCTGAGAGTCTAATACCAGACTACAATCGAAGTCTGAGAGTTTCTCAGACTTCCAGGTAAATCTGTTTTAAGTATTTAAACTTGTCATGAAGTGTTATTTCAGACTGCATATGAAGTCTGAAATTTCCCGCCTTTTTGAAAATTTCAGAATTCCCGCTCAATTCAGAAGTTCTTTCTCAGACTACATATGAAGTCTGATACCAGATATTTTACAAATTTTAATTGTTAAAAATCTGGCGGCAAAGTTTCCCTCTAATTTCTCTCCTCTTATCTAAACCTAATAATTTACACACATATAACAACAACAAAAATAATCTTCACATTTTTCCTTCTTTTACAACCTCTCTTTCTCTCTCTTTTGTAAAACCTCTCTCAAATTTCTCATCCAAAAAGGTTCTCAAGCTTATTCTCTCATATGAGTTCTTATGTATGTGATTCATACTTGATTCTCTTTGAGCTGCGAAATAGGTGAGTAGATATCTTCTGATTTAGTGTTTTCAAATGTTTTTTAACTGTACTAATTGAGACTTTTTACATAGACTTTTGGTTATACAATTTGATTTGCTCAAACAATCCTTTATTATCCATTTCTTGGAGACTTGTTCACTAACTAATGCAAGAGCTCTGTGTTTTTGCTTTTTCAGGTGCTTGGTTTAAGGTTGATCCACATGACTCTCCAAAGAGGCTGGAGTTGAGGCTTATTATGTGCTAATGACTCATAAAATTTCACTGTAGTACGAGGAAAAAGAAGTCTGAGAGTCTAATACCAGACTACAATCGAAGTCTGAGAGTGAAAATTCAACATGAAGTCTTATATTAGACTACTTTTGAAGTCTGAAGTTTGATACTAAATTAGGTGTTTTCTCATTTTTGTAGATTTTTACTGGTTATTAGACTTCTTGTTGAACACATGCATTGTATTGTATTAGATTATTGGATGATCAAATCAAAGAAAGAAAGTTCTCCTTATGTACTATGCTTGTAGAATAATACAAAGTTGTATAAATTTACTTTTGTCTACTCAAATCAACAAGGAATTTTGTTCATTGAAAGTATACAATATCCATAAATGGGTTAGTTTAACCTTGGAAGAAAACATTACTCCTTAGATTACATACACCAACATATGACAAACTAAAATAACCTTAAGTGGTGCTGAATTGGTCGTCAGACCTCTACTGCTGTCTGATTCTTATGAGCTAAAAGTTTATAAAATTAACAAGTCCAAATGTCAAGTTCGTTCTCTCATCATCACATTAGCGATCTTATTGAAAAAAATCTGCTTATAAACGCTCTACATGTGGTTGTGTAGCTCATCTTAATCCCAATCTACTTCTTCATTGATACTTTGATATGATTTAGTGTAATCAGTTCAATTATATCAAAGCATTCAATAAACAACCAACATATATAATATGGAGTATGACGTTTACGCATAGACATTCGTTCCACCAGCTCGGATGCTACTAGCTACATTGCCAATATTATTCAAAAATTGATTCAAAAATAATTACCATATATAAAAATGTAAAACTCACACATAAAAAACATAGAACACTAACACACATTTATAAAAATTAAAATCAACCAAATTAATCGCAAATACTCAATAAAATACATTTTAAAAGTTTTTAGTATTTCAGACATCTATAGATGTCTGATTGTAGTGAAACCAGACTTCTATGGTAGTCTGAAAAAGAGGGTATTTTTGTAATTGATTTTGAAATGTCAGACAGCGGATGCAGCCTGAAATCAATCAGACAGCGTACGCAGTCTGCTTTGAAAATTTTTGAACTTTTTGTCAGACAGCTTATGATGTCTGAGAAAAAAAAGGGTAGTTTTGCAATTGAATTTCAATTGTCAAACTTCTCCAAAGAAGTCTGAAAAAAAGTAGAGGGTAGTTTTGCAATTGATTTTGAAATGTCAGACTTCGCCAAGAACTTTGATAATTTTCAGACTTCTTATGCTGTCTGACAAGAATTTCAGACAGCGAGGGAAATCTGATAAAAACATCGCATTTTCGGTTTTTATCCAGCGTTGACCAAAATTCGATATTTCAGATGTCTATAGTCGTCTGGAAAAAGTTTGGAATTTCAGATGTCTATAGCCGTCTGATATTTTTTTCCTTATTTTCAGACAGATTTAGAAGTCTGGCGACTTTTTCGCTTATTCTGGTCAACATCTGAAAATTTGGGTCAATTGCAGTTTCTACCCCCATTATTTTCAGACATCGGATCCCGTCTGACAAAAAGTCAAAAATCGGTCAATTTCTTGCCGGACTACATAAGAAGTCTGACTAAAAAATCAAATTTGAATCAATTGCAAAACTACCTTCTTCTTATTTTGACTTCTTGGTGACATCAGATAAATTTTTTTTTTTTTTCAAAGGAATTTCTCAGACTTCTATGGAAGTCTGTCAATTGAAAGTCAATTGCAAAACTACCCTCTCGTTGACCATAATTTTTCATCAGACTTCATGGGAAGTCTGAAATCGCGAAACAGATCTGAAAATCGGGGGATCTTGTGAAAAATCACATAAATCTGATTTTGAGCTCGTTTTTACCTTCCCCAAACAATCAAAACTTTTAGTTACATCAATACCCAACAAACCCAACCATTTTATGCAAGAATAACCACTATCACAAGAGATCCAAATTTTAATTTTTTTTAAACGTGAATTAAAGAGCGTTTTGGATGAAATTGGAGAGAAAATAAGAGAATAGAAGGTTGTGAGTTCTAATATGGAGTTTTGATGGCTCGAAATTGGTTGTGTGAGGCATTAGGAGCTCAAAATTGGTTGTTAATGGTGGTTGGGTGAATTGGAGAAGATGACAGTTTCGTAATTAAGTTATATCTGAAAGGCTTTTTTGTCTTTTGGTAAAAATATCAGACTTCGTATGAAGTCTGGCGCTGGTATTATCGTGAATACACAGATTATTAGGGGGATATATTAGCGAAAAAGAGGCAGGAAAAGAAAAGGGTACTTTCAGGGTTGACTTCAATTTTAGGGGCATTTTTGCAAACAGCCCTTGACCGTATGGTATTTCTAGAAAGTAAAAACAATAAATTATATGGTAATTTGACATGAGGCCTACAAAAATAATATTACAAATGAAGAAAACAGAACATTTAACATGGGAAGAAATCCAGTTAATAAGAACTAGGACAAACTAGAGGCGCAACCCTTGATAGAGAATCATATAGAACCAAATATAGTTCAACAGCGTTTATGGTGTTACATTGATGGTATATGGAAAGAAGGTGACAAATACTCATGACATGAATAGTATAGTACATACAAAGAAGATGTGAACTTACATGAGGGATAAGAAATATAAGGCATAGTCTTTCACCTTTATCCGCTGAATTTGAAGCAGTGATATGGGCTGTAGACTAGACTGCATGAAAATATTACAATAAACAAAAGTTATTTTTGTAACAGAATGTTCTCAACTGGTGAAGATGGTATCTACATTAAAAGAATGGCCGACTTTCTCAACACAAATGAAAGAATATGAAAATCGAGATGAATTTTCAAAAAAAAAATCCAAATTGTATACATCCCAAAAGTGCATAACTTAGAAACGGATAAGTTAGCAAGTGGTGCTGATGCAAGATGGAAGCGTGATTGATGTAGAACAGGGACTGAGGTCGCTCTATTCTAGATCGTGAGTGGAGTTGTGGTGAGATGGATCCAACCGTGGGTCTCTAGACTCCTTAGGAAGGACGTTGAGATGATTAAGTGGAAGATAGAATGGAATGAATGTCGCCACACAAGAGATGAATGATCTTGTGATAAAACTGATCTAAGGTCGCTTGATATGACTCACAAGAAAGCTTAGAATCGAAGGTGTTTTCTCTCAAGAAGAAGAACTGCGTTATTGTATTGATACTTGGTAAATGATACACGGTTGCTAAGGATCCTTATAAAGGGGATCGTGCAGCTGTTGCCTTATAGGGCAGAAACCTAATACAATGATTACTAAAGTACTAAACTACCCTATGGTTCGAATTCAAAAAGTAATACAGGGAAACTTTGACTCACTTATGCGACTAATACAGACTTTTACTCAGACGACTAATATAATCTCTTGGACCTGCAAAATGAACAAACACAATATATGAAATGAAATCTTACCTTATTGAGCGTGTGTGGTCGTCCAAGGTTGGGCCTAGGTGGGCTGAAATGAGAAGATCATCTTCAAGTCTTCAATTGTCTTCTGTTGGGCCTCTAAACGCTCCACTTTAATTATGGTCGGTTTCTCTTGATAGTCTTGAGCTAGGAGACTCTGAATTGACTTATAAAACAATGCTCTGAGTCTTCTAGTTCCTGATCTTGTCCTTGGAGGATCTCTCATGGTGGTAATGTCTTGAGCAGCAGGTACTTCTTCTAGGTCTTCTTGACGTATCTCTATGCTTGAGTCAATGTCCTCATCATTCCCTCCCTCTTGAGAAGATTCTGACCTCAGAATTCCATCATCTGCATTATAAGGAAGCAAGTCAGCAACATTGAACACTGGCGAAATGGTCAACTCACCTGGCAGATCCAGCTTGTAGGCATTTTTGTTGACTCTCTCCAGCACTCGAAATGGTCCAGCTCCTCTTGGTGCTAGCTTGGATTTCCTCTGATTTGGGAACCTCTCTGTACGCATGTGAACCCACACCCAATCTCCTGGATTGAAGATGAGCTCCTTTCTCCCTTTGTCAGCAGCCTTCTTATACTTGGCCGTTTTCTCCTCTATGTTGGTCTTCACCTTTTGATACAGCTTCTTTATCATCTCAGCCTTGGACTCTCCATCCTGATTAGTAACATCTAATGGCGGCAATGGAACAAGATCTAAAGGGATTTCTGGCTGAAATCCATAGACAATCTCAAAAGGAGACAACTTAGTAGTAGAATGGTTAGCATGATTATAAGCAAACTCAACATATGGAATACAGTCTAACCAGTTCTTTAAGTTCTTACCAACCGTGGCTCTTAAGAGAGTAGATAGAGTTCTGTTCACAACCTCAGTTTGTCCATCAGTTTGTGGATGACAAGTTGTTGAGAAGAGTAGCTTGGTTCCTAGCTTCCTCCAAAGAACTCTCCAGAAATGACTTAGAAACTTCATGTCTCGGTCAGAAACAATAGTTCTTGGGATCCCATGCAAGCGTACTACTTCTTTAAAGAATAGTTCAGCAGTTTGAGTGGCATCATTTGTCTTGGCACATGGAATGAAATGCGCCATCTTTGAGAACATGTCCACTACAACAAAAATAGAATCCTTTCCTCGGATTTTGGGTAAGCCTAAAACAAAATCCATTGATATATCAACCCAAGGCATACTAGGAATAGGAAGTGGCATATATAAACCATGGGGATGTGACCTGGATTTGGCTTTGAGATAAGTTACACACTTGGAACAGAATCGTTCCACATCCTTCTTGAGGTGAGGCCAAAAGAAGTGTTCTACCAAAACGCTCAGAGTCTTATCCACTCCAAAATGTCCCATGAGTCCACCACCATGTGCTTCCTTGATCAATAAGTCTCACATAGAACCATGTGGAATGCACAAACGTTTCTCTCTAAACAGATAGCCATTATGTAAGTAGAAAGAACCTATTGGGGAAATGTTACAATCTTGATAGACTGAGCCGAAGTCTGGATCATCTTTATATGCTTCCTTGAGATGCTCAAATCCTAAGACTTTAGCCTCCATAATCGTGATCAACATGTGTCTTCTTGATAATGCGTCAGCCACAACATTCTCCTTGCCCTTCTTGTACTTTATCACATATGGGAATGCTTCTACAAACTCCATCCACTTAGCATGTCTTCTCTTCAGTGTTGTTTGCCCTCTAAGGTGCTTCAAAGTCTCATGATCAGTATGTATGACAAACTCCTTGGACAGAAGATAGTGATGCCATGTTTCCAACGACCTCACTAGTGCATAGAGCTCCTTGTCGTAAGTTGGGTAGTTCAAGCTGGCTCCACTTAGTTTCTCGCTGAAGTAGGCTACTGGACGTCCTCCTTGAGTTAGCACAGCTCCAATACCTAAGCCTGAAGCATCACATTCAATCTCAAAAGTTTTGTTAAAGTCAGGTAATACCAAAACTGGTGCATGTGTTAAACGATCTTTGAGTCTGTTGAACGCGTCTTCTTGAGCTGATCCCCACTGAAATGCCACGTCCTTCTTGATCACAGCAGTTAGAGGGGCGGCTAAAGTACTGAAATCTTTGACAAAACGCCTATAGAAGCTTGCCAACCCGTGGAAACTCCTGACTTGTCCTATGTTGTTTGGTCTTGGCCATTCTTGGATGGCTTTGATCTTTTCTTGATCAACCTGTAAACCTTTAGAGCTGACAACAAAACCTAGGAAAACCACTTCATCAGTACAAAATGAGCACTTCTTAAGGTTCCCATATAGGCATTCCTTTCGAAGTGTGTCAAGGACTAACTCAAGATTTTTCTAGTGATCCTCAAATGATTTGCTATAAACCAATATATCATCAAAATAAACTACTACAAATTTACTGGTGTATGCTCTTAGCTCATTAGCCTCATGAAGGTGCTGGGTGCATTGGTTAGACCAAATGGCATGACTAACCACTCATAGAGCCCCTGCTTAGTCTTGAAAGCAGTCTTCCATTCGTCACCTTCTTTCATTCTTACTTGATGGTATCCACTCCTAAGACCAATCTTCGAAAACACATTAGATCCAGATAGTTCATCAAGCATATCATCTAACCTTGGAATTGGATGTCGATATTTTATGGTGATGTTGTTGATTTCTCTGCAGTCTACACACATCCTCCAAGTTCCATCTTTCTTTGGCACTAAGAGAACTGGTACAGCACAGGGACTCAAGCTTTCTCTAATGTATCCTTTCTCCATTAAGTCTTGAATCTGCTTCTCCAACTCCTTAGTTTCTGTTGGGTTCATTCGGTAAGCTAGACGGTTGGGAAATGGTACACCGGGAACTAGATCAATCTGATGCTCTATTCCTCTGATAGGTGGTAATCCAGCTGGTATCTCTTCAGGGAACACATCTTTGAACCTGTCAAGAAATGAGACAATTTATGGTGCAAGTACATTGTCATGTGAACCTGTAATCAACACATCTCTAAACACCATTAGTAGCACCGTTTCTTTACGTTCTAAAGCCTTATAGACAGTACTAGGAGTGATGTAAAGGTTAGTTTTACTTACCTTGGCCTCAGCAGCAAATTTGGATTGCATCTTATGTACCTCTTGAGGAGATAAGGGAGCAAGCTGGAATTTGCGCTTGTTATGTGTGAAAGAATGAGTGTTGGTGCGTTCATTGTGTATGACCTCTCTATCAAATTTTCATGGTCGGCCTAGAAGCATATGACCTACTTGCATTGGGACAACATCACACAAAACTTCATCCTCATACTTCCCTATCTTGAACTGAATCAGGACTTGCTCGTGTATCCTGATTTCTGTGCTTGAATCTAACCATCTCAGGCGGTATGGCCTCGGATGTTGGGTCTTCTTTAAACCTAGCTTTTCTACCATAATCTTGCTAGCAGCATTAGTATAAGATCCACCATCAATTATAAGACTACATACCTTGTTCTGAACTGAACATCGAGTAAAAAACAAGTTTTCTCTTTGGATGGTGTATGGGTCACTCAAGGCGCTCAACGCCCTGCATACGACTAACATCTCTCCTGACTCTGGGAATGCTACTTCCTCTTCTGAATCTGCAGCTTCAAGGTGTCCCTCATCGTCTTGTGACTCATATCCTCCATCAGGTGTTAATATCAAAACTCGCTGATTTGGACAATCCCGTGCATAGTGACCTTTACCCTGACACTTGAAACAAGTTATGTCTCGAGCTCTTGTATTAGAGGTTGAAGACTTACCTGAGTCAGATCGGTTGTTCCTTGACGCTTCATAACCTGGCTTCTTGTCTTGGGAACCTGAGGCAACAGTTTTGCCTTTGTCAATGTTCTTAGCTTGCGGTGTACTCCATTGATTCCTAGCCGGAGGTGCGTTCCATGAGTTAGGTCTTGAACGACTTGCTGCTGCTGTCTTCCTCTTGATTCCTTGTTCAGCCTGCACAGCTACATGCAACAAATCATTAAGGTCATGACAAGGCTGACGTTCTACCTTTCTGGCGATTCGGTCATTGAGTCCATCAATAAAATGGCCCATGAGAACTTCTTCGCTTTCGTCCAACGCCATCCGGTTCTTGAGTTGCTCAAATTCCTCATAGTATTCCTCGACACTCTTGTTCTTCTGTGATAACTGCCTGAACTGCTCCTGCATCTCTCGGTGGTAATGTGGTGGCACAAATCGCCTCCTAAAGTTGTACTTCATGGCTGTCCATGTTGTGATTCGCTCAAAGATATTCCTCATGTGGTCTTGGAACTTTCTGTCCCACCAGGTTAAAGCATGGTCCGTAAGTTGAGCCGAAGCTAGAGCTATCTTCTTCTGGTCATTGTATTCGTAGTAATAAAATATATATACTCCATGCGCCTCTCCCAATCCAGGTATGCTTCCGGGTTAACCCTTCCTGCAAAAGTTGGCACAGTTAGTTTCAAATCTTTCGCAAAGTTACGGTTTACCTCTTGTTGTGGTTGGCGATCACGGCGGTGGTGTTGATTATCTCGGTCTCTTCCTCTTGCTCCTGCATTCAGAGTATGCTCACTCTCCTCATCGTCCGATTGCTCGTCTTTCCTTGGAAGTTCTAGTCGTCCTACCCTCTGATCAATCCGTCCAATCTGAGCTGACAAATCGTTCTTCAAGGCTTGAAGCGCTTCTAATAGAGCTGCATTAGGGTCGACTTGGTCTCCTGCCATTGGTTTCCTGTTCCTACACACACTTGAGCAAGCGATCAAGGGACTAGGGAACAAAAGGCACAAAAGAAGAAGGAAGATCCTAAGCAAGCCTATGTTACCTTGTGCTACAAACTATGCGTCAAGAACTAACACAAGAGAAGGCTCGGTTTTGACAAAAGAAGTTTTGGAAGGTTGAAAACCGATTTAGAAAGATATTGAAAATCTTTAGGAAGTTTGAAAAAGATTTAGAAAGTTTCAGATCTTTTTTTTTTGAAAACTAGAGTTGACCAAAGAAATAGAAACTAGAATATCTTAAAAATCTAAAATATTTCGAAATCTTTTTTTTTTGAAAATTGAAAACAACTTTCGTAGCAAGACAAATCGAATATAAAACCCTAAGACTAACAAGAACCTTCGCCGAATGAACTAAATACCAAAAGAAACGATTTCTAAACTGAAACAAGGGACTTGATCAACAATGGAACTAGATGCAACAAGGTACTCTTTATGGTTTTTCGATTTGGAATGCAAAGCAAATGGATAGCAAACTAAAACTGACGATTTTTTTTTTGAATGTAATAATCGAAAGCTATACACTAGATGCAAGGAAACCGAAAGGAAAAGGATAGATACACCTGATCTAGGAACCTTTCGGCTCTGATACTAGATGATGCAAGATGGAAGCGTGATTGATGTAGAACAGGGACTGAGGTCGCTCTATTCTAGATCGTGAGTGGAGTTGTGGTGAGATGGATCCAACCGTGGGTCTCTAGACTCCTTAGGAAGGACGTTGAGATGATTAAGTGGAAGATAGAATGGAATGAATGTCGCCACACAAGAGATGAATGATCTTGTGATAAGACTGATCTAAGGTCGCTTGATATGACTCACAAGAAAGCTTAGAATTGAAGGTGTTTTCTCTCAAGAAGAAGAACTGCGTTATTGTATTGATACTTGGTAAATGATACACGGCTGCTAAGGATCCTTATAAAGGGGATCGTGCAGCTGTTGCCTTCTAGGGCAGAAACCTAATACAATGATTACTAAAGTACTAAACTACCCTATGGTTCGAATTCAAAAAGTAATACATGGAAACTTTGACTCACTTATGCGACTAATACAGACTTTGACTCAGACGACTAATATAATGTTTTGGACCTGCAAAATGAACAAACACAATATATGAAATGAAATCTTACCTTATTGAGCGTGTGTGGTCGTCCAAGGTTGGGCCTAGGTGGGCTGAATTGAGAAGATCATCTTCAAGTCTTCAATTGTCTTCTGTTGGGCCTCTAAACGCTCCACTTTAATTCTGGCCGGTTGCTCTTGATAGTCTTGAGGTATGAGACTCTGAATTGACTTATTAAACAGTGCTATGAGTCTTCTAGTTCATGATCTTGTCCTTGGAGGATCTCTCATAGTGGTAATGTCTTGAGCAGCAGGTACTTCTTCTAGGTCTTCTTGACGTATCTCTATGCTTGAGTCAATGTCCTCATCAGATGCTCACATCTAATCGATTTAATTTTATTTATATTGTTTCGGATTTTTGACTTGGATAGCTGAATTTTAGGATCTAATTTTGTAGATAAAAAACCTATTTTATCTACCTAAAAAGTTATTATGGAACCATAACATTGCATGTGCATGTAAGTTCTATAAATTGTGATCATGGCCGATGTAAGTGTGGCGATACGGAGTCATGTGCCCCCTTATTATTTTTTAATTTGTCTTAAGTAATTTAGATTAGTTTGATGAATTGTTCTTAATTTAGTGTAGAAAAAATGAAAAACTATCCATTTCCATTTTTTATTATTATTATGCTTCCAATTGAAAAGTTTTTTAGGTCCGTCTCTGGTCTTTGGTAGTTAACGATGTAAGGGCATCTCCAACCCATCTTTATTTTTGCTTTTATACTCTATTTTAGAGTAGAATTTTCTCCAACCCATCTCTATATCCACCTCTAAAATAGAGATTGCTATATTTTCCTCTATATTTAGAGGAACTCTATTTTTTCCTCTATAATAAAAGTGAACTTTTTTATTTATACAATGATCATTCAACTTTTATTTTTTTTTGTTTATGAACAAAAACAAATAAAACTGTTATTAATAATCAATAATATAAAATATTAATATATTATAATTAATTTAATTATTTATTATATATTTAATATAAAATTTTAAAAATAAAAAATCAAAAATCAAAATTTATATGTTTGTTGAAAAATGTATTGATTATTTATCAACAATAATATATCAATGTTGATAGTTAAACAAAAATATATTATATTTTTAAAATTAAATTAAATTTTCTTTATTTAAGAAATATTTAATTTAAATTATATTATAATTTTATAAAAAAATTTGTAAAAATATAAAATAAATGGGTTAATTTGCACTTTTTATAAAAAAAAATGTACTAATACTATAATAAAAATAAGAATCTTTGAAAGAATATTTCATTTTAGAGGTAAAAATAGAGGAATATATTGGAGTGAATTCTATCTCTATTTTAGAGTTCCTCTATTTTAGAGGCAAATATAGAGGAATACATTGGAGATGGTCTAAGACTAAGTTTGCAGAATAATATATGTATTTTGTGATAAATAATATATGTATGTTGTCATTCGTAAATATGCCCTTAATTTATTGTAAAATGTTGATTTTTCTGCAAGTATTTTATAATATATCAGGTTGTGTTCGACATGATATACTAATACTCTCTAATTTTCATTTGTTCAAAATTATTTATCTTCATTTGATTAAAAATTAGACTAGATGTTTTGTTTAAGGATTTTTTTTTTTAATAGTAACTGGCGCGTGTGAGATGATATATCTAGTTCTTGTAATGTGTTTGTGTGTATAAATTGGAGAAAATATGAGAGGAAAAGAAAATGGTCCCAAGAAAGAGGAAATAAATGCAGTTTTTGGTGGAATTAATTTATGAAAAGAAAGTAATATAGAAAAAAATAAAGAAGAAGGAAAAAAATAAAAAGAAAACGGAGAGGACCACTTAATCACGTCTCATGCACAGTCGAACAATTCTTGACACCAATTATAAGTATCCCAAATTCTGAAACTATTAATTTGGTATTATGTAAAACCAAATTTGTTTGGATAATTCTTATCCTGTACTTCTTTGATAGTCTGGTCAACTAGTTCTTTATAATTAACACATGCAATGTATGTGCTATATATTAAATGTAAATGATCTTTTTTAATTGTTAAAGGCTAGACAATAGATTTCTGTTGGAATAAATTTGATATAATATATACTATAATTAAGCAAATGAACGTTAATACTTTGTTGCACAAGTAATATCAATTTTGTGTGATATGTTGGTTAAAAGTTATATTCAAAATTGTCATTTATAAGAAAAATCATGGGTTTATCCATCCAATGAAATCAATAAGTTTTTTTGGGTGATTCTATTAATATTGGGTGGTTGTTAAATAACTACAAACGCAGTTCTGTGTTTGTTTCTTCTATGTATCTTAATATGTCCTCTTTTTCAAGTTGGCTTGACGTTAACTAATCGAAGATTATCCTACTTAAATGCTATTCTAACAATTAATTAATTTCTTTACATGTATGTTGAAGATCAAATACTGTAAGGTTCTAGTTTACAGGGGACTACAGTCGCTTTATTGCTACTTATTAAAATGTTTTCTATATTTTGTTTAATTGATATAGTTATTAATTATTGTTAAACAGGAGAGAAGTGCCACTGAGCCATATCTGAGAAAAGCCTGAACTCAACTCCCACTTCTGGTTTGATTTCTTGGGATTCGTACTCTTTTATTTTAGTACACGAACACGTGTATATATATATAAAAAAGGTAAAACTATAGTTTAACTATATCTAAACGAATCAATTACAAAAACAAATCGTAAAAAAAACACAAAATATACATTGTCACAAATATAATACCAAAAAAAAATCATAAAATAACATTTATTAAAAAGATAAGACAAAATTAATTCTAACCTTAAACTCTTAAATACTAAGCCCTAAACCCTAAATATTAAACCCTAAATCCTCAATAATAAACCCAAAACCCTAAATACTAAACTCTAACCCTAAATATTAAACTCTAAATTCTAAATAATAAACTTTAAACCTTAATTTATATAATGTTATAAAAATTTGTAATCAAAATAATGCTAAAAATATTAATTATTTTCTTTGGTGCTATATTTATGATAAATTATGTTTTGTGCTATTTTATGCATTTTCTCATTACAAATTTCACTGTGTAGATTATAGTCTACACATATAAAAAGCATGTAAATATGTTTTTACGAGCAAATTCTACTGTAAAAATTTAGCTTGGTTTACCTTCCAAAAAAATATTCATTTTTATTTATTATTTCATTATTTAATTGCAAAATAAATCTGTCATACTGATTAGTTTTAGGAGAAAAATAAACAGCGGCATGCATGTACAATATATTCACATTATTTGTATACAAAAAAGGATATTATTTGTACACAATAGTAGTTAAAATTTGTACATTCACGTGACTGGCTAAGTCATATGTAGAATATTTTTGTTTTCAAATTATAAAATTATCGTCAATGTTCTAGCATTGTTTGGAAGACGTTAAGCTTCATAAAAATGTTTAAAATAGATGCAAAAATATTTTAACAAGGTTGCTTACATAAGCAAACCAAACTAATAACACCACCAAACTTGGTATCATTGTTTTAGATAACATATTAAAAATGGTTGTCTTACATATATGTGTACTAATATACACAGCCGTGTTACACGTATATGTTTAGGTTTTTGCAATATTTAACACAATATTAAATAAACATTATTAAACAGTGGATGTATAGTAAAATAATTAAATCTACGTAGAGATATGCATGTCATATGACGGCTTTAGTAGCTAGTTTGTATACCCGGCAAAGGTTCTCTACTTTTAACAATAGTTTAATTCAATTACTTTGTTTTTGTTTCAATCAATTGTTTTTAAAACAGTGGACCAATGTACGTATACCATAATAATATACATGTCCCGTATCATCCATCTTGTGTTGAATTTTCTTTTAATATAATTTTCAAATTATTAGGTTCATAATAATTGAAGGAAGAAAAATAAAGAATAGAGGGAGACACCTGTAGTATTTTCATGGTCAGAGTAGTAATACTACGTCAAAGAAGAATACAAAGAAAAACTTATATTCCCAATATATAATTGTATACATTGGGAATGCAAATCTGGTTGAGCACTCGATGAAACAGCCACTCTGCTCTTATTTCAAATTCTCTGCTTTTAAATTTTCAGATAGTGTTTCTGCATAAACGATAGCACCCAGTGTACAAAGGAACATCTTTTTCTTTTTGAGTTTAATTTAACATTACATTCAAAAAAAAAAAAAAAAATATATAATTGTATACCAAAATACACAATAAATCACAATTTGTGAATAGTTGAAGAAAATTGATTTTATGTAAGAAAACTGTATGGGGAAATTGAAGAAAAATTAATTATATTACATAAATTTGAAAATAGTGGAGCTTTTTATTGACCCAACTTTTGTGGTATAGAAAGAGAAAAAGATTGAACATTGATTGCTAGCTAGAGTCTATGGGAGGAGGGTCATGATCACCTATCTTCTGATCTCTGATGAGATACCCATCTGATTTTTTCTCTTCCTAGGTTTTATTTCTAACTTTTATTTTTACCATTTTGTAATTATTTTATTTATTTTGCCTGTAGTACAAATTAACAGACCCCATACTAAAAGAAAATTAATATTTGCAAAGTACAAAACAAGAGAGAGGTGAAGCCACACAATCTCTTTTTGCTCTCTCTCTTATATCTCTTCTGTTTAGTTCTTTTATTCTTCTTCTTCTTCTTCCTCTATCGCTTTATCATCTCCAAGACTCTTTCCTCTCAATCTTCACCAACGAATAAGAAATAAAAATTCATATTTTTATGCAAATTTGTACGTAGGGTTTTAGAGCTATCCCTGTTGTTTTGTTCTTTGGCTCTTCCTCATGATTTGGGAACTCAGGGTATGAAGAACTTTGCCTTTTAATTTTGTTTATTGTTTCTTTACAACTTTCTTGGAGATGGGTTCATCTAGATCTTGATGAAACTCTTGTTGGTATTCCAAAAGGAGTTTACTTTTTTCTTCTTGGGTTTTTAATTCTTGAGACGACATGGCAAGAGATCAGTTCTATGGTCATAACCATCAAATGATTAATCAGATCCAAGGGTTTGATGAGACAAACCATAATCCAACCGATCATCAACATCATCCTTATAGTCATCAGATCTTTGGCTCAACCTCCAACATGGGGATGATGATAGATTTCTCCAAGCAGCATCAGATTAGGATGACAAGTGGGATGGATCATCATCATCATCATCATCTTCAGACAAGTGTTGGTACTGATCAGAATCAGCTTCTAGAAGACTCTTCTTCCTCCATGAGACTATGCAATGTTAATAATAATAATAATTTCTCAAGTGAAGTAAATGATGAGAGACCACCACAAAGACCAAGCCAAGGTCTTTCTCTTTCTCTCTCCTCCTCAAATCCTACAAGCATCAGTCTCCAATCCTTCGACCTCAGACCCCAACAACAACAACAAGGATATTCTGGTAAATCAACGCATCATCAGAATCTCCTACACAACCAGATGATGATGGTGATGAATAGTCACCACCAAAACAACAACATCAACCATCATCATCATCATCATCATCAACAGTTTCAGATTGGAAGTTCCAAGTATTTGAGTCCAGCTCAAGAGTTACTGAGTGAGTTTTGCAGTCTTGGAGTAAAGGAAAGTGATGATGAAGTGATGATGATGAAGCATAAGAGGAAGCAGAAAGGCAAACAACAAGAAGAGTGGGTCACAAACAATGATCAACAAGACCAATCTGCAACTACTTCTTCAAAGAAACATGTTCCACCGCTTCACTCTCTTGAGTTCATGGAGCTTCAGAAAAGAAAAGCCAAATTGCTCTCCATGCTCGAAGAGGTATATATTTACTTTACTATCTATCAAAACGATTCATGGGCTTGATATAATACTTTTCATTTGGTTTCATCTTATTTCTTTCTTTTTTTTTGTGTGCGAAGGTTTCTTCTTATTTCTTAAAAACGTAAAATACACCTCAAATCTTTTTGCATCATAACGATTCATGGGCTGGTTAGAGAAAACTAATATATTTTTGTTTGTTTTCAACTTATTCCTTAAAATGTAAAATAACCACAAATCTTGTATCAAAAACATTTCAAGGGTTTTATAAAAGAAAAATCTAATTTTTTTATTTGTTTTAGCTTATTCCTAAAAACGTAAAATACCCACAAATCTTCTATTTTTTTTATTCTTTAATATGGTCCATATATTTTCTTAAAGATACAAACTTCTTTTATTTAAAAGATAAAAAGATTCCTTTTTGTCTTCATTCCTTCATGTATTCTCTTCAAAAACAAGTTCGATTTTAAGATTAACCCTTTTAATTCCTTTACGCATTATTTCCTTTCTATATGGAACCGAAATATAATTATTTTTCTTTGCTTTTGATCTAATATGGTGACCTAGTGGTCCTCAATATTAATAGCAATCAATTTCATCATCGTAAGCCATAACGAGTTGTTTCTTTTTCATGAATACGCATTCTATACGATGTGATTAATATCTATTTCTTTGGCAGCTCAAAAGAAGATATGGGCATTACAGAGAGCAAATGAGACTTGCGGCAGCAGCGTTTGAGGCGGCGGTTGGGGTAGGAGCGGCTGAGATGTACACGACGTTAGCGTCGAGGGCAATGTCTAGGCATTTCCGGTGTTTAAAAGACGGACTTGTGGGACAGATTCAAGCAACTAGTCAAGCCTTAGGAGAAAGAGATGAGGATAATCGAGGGGTCTCAATTGCCGCACGTGGAGAGACTCCACGGCTGAGATTGCTCGATCAAGCTTTGCGGCAACAGAAATCATATCGCCAAATGAGTCTGGTGGAAGCTCATCCTTGGCGTCCACAACGCGGTTTGCCTGAACGCGCGGTTACGACGTTAAGAGCTTGGCTCTTTGAGCACTTTCTTCACCCGTAAGTTATTAATCTCATACACACCCTCTTATTTATATGCATTAGCTATAACTATTAGTCACGTTTTACTGTTTATCAAATAATTACAAGTAATGTCTTTTTAATTAACTAATCATTGTGGAGTCATATATAAAAGTTGTTAATCAAGTCAACATAACCTATGAAAGTTTTAACTGGAATGCACGCATATTGATAGTATAAATAACTAATGTATCTAAAAACTCTTACGAATTTTATTTTATGAAAATACAGCACTAGTTATAGGGCTTTTTTACCAGGATGTATGTAAACATCATATAAAAGATATATACATTTTACATAGAAAGATTGAGATTGACATGACAAGCTGAGGATCCAATCTTCCTTAATCTGTTAACTGCATGGTAGCTTTTTCTCTTTCACTTGCATCATTGGTGTGAAAGTGAGTGTACAAACATATACATACATGTATATATGTATACATATATATTTAGATAATGTGTAATAAATAAAAAATAAATATTTAACTGGTGGATGAAAGACAGAAATAGAGAAAGGTACAAAGTGGATTCATAGAGAGAATCAATGTTCTTTACCTAACACTAACTCCTTGCTTTTTCTCCCCATGTTTTTTTTTCTCGTTATTTATTTATTTATATATATTTATTTCATAAAATTATATATTTTATCATATGTAAGACTTGTCTACATCAAATTTCCAAACACTGATCAAACAATGAAACATCTTGTTAGTTTTCACCAAACCTTTTACCTTTGCTTCCATTTCTTTGCATCATTCTTCAATCATTTATATTCATTTTTAACTAAAATATCATTTATTAATTTTACAAGACAAACCATTTCCTTCAAGTATTTTTTTTTTTTTTTTCAGATATCCAAGCGATGTTGATAAACATATATTGGCCCGACAAACTGGTTTATCAAGAAGTCAGGTAAAGAACAACTTCACTAATTCTTGATATATTCCAAAATATATATCTGTTTATTTATCACACAAAGAGATTGGATTTAATTGAGTTAATTCTACTAATGACCACCATATTGTTAGGTATCAAATTGGTTCATTAATGCAAGAGTTAGGCTATGGAAACCAATGATTGAAGAGATGTATTGCGAGGAAACACGAGGAGAAGAACAACAGATGGAGATGACAAACCCGATGTTCATCGACACTAAACCGGACCCGAACCAGATAATTCGGGTCGAACCGGAATCTTTATCTTCCATTGTTACAAAAACCGGCCACAAAGACAACTCAAACCAACAAGCGTCGTTTGGGTCAACGTTTGACTTTTCATCATACGGTGGTAACCAAGCTGTCACTTACACTGGCGAAGGAGGGACACGTGATGTGTCGTTGACGCTTGGATTACAGAACGGTGGTGTGAGTTTAGCGTTGTCTCCAGTGACGGCTCAAGGGGGTCCGCTTTACTACGGTAGAGACCACATGGAAGGATCGGTTCAATATACACCGTCGATGTTGGATGACGATCAAGCTCAGAATTTGCCTTACAGGAATTTGATGGGAGCTCAATTACTTCACGATATGGTTTGAAATTAATATTCGAATACACTTTTCAAACCGATTCGGTTATGTAACGGTTTAGTTAGATAAAAACAAAAATTAGATATTTTTAAAAATATACCGTTGTCTGAATGAATTGGGGATTGGTGTGGAGACGATCGAAGATATTATTTATTATATGAGTGTTAGTTGGTTCGTCAATATCATTTCTGGGATATTTTTAGTTATCTAGAAAGAAAAAAATATTATATTCGAATTGAGGTTTTTTTTCCTCAAGTCTTAATATATAGGGCAAATCGCATTAATAGCACAAAAACATGACTTGTCAATAATATAGCACCAAGGAAGAAAAATCATAAAAATAGCACAAAAACATGTTTTGTCACTAAATTAGCCCTAACTCTAAATCTTAAATACTAAACCCTAAACCCTAAATACTAAACCCTAACCTTGAATAATAAATCCTAAACCCTAAATACTAAACCCTAAACCCTAAATAATAAACCCTAAACCCTAAATTATATAATGTTATAAAAGTCTTTATAATTAAAATAATGCTAAAAATGTGAATTATTTTCCTTGGTGCTATATTTATGATAAGGTATGTTTTTTGTGCTATTTTATGACTTTTCTCTAATATATACCTTTATTTTTGGTATAGTAAATCACGTTTTATTTAGGCCATCTCGACCCCAATGTAACTAGAAATCGTTACCTAAATTACAGTCTTAAACTTGAACTAGATTTTGATCCGCGCTTAGAAAGCGCGGATTTTTTTTTTTTACAAATTTAAATTATTATTTATTTTGTTAATAGTAATTTAGATCTTTAATTATACAATCTAATTTTGATTATAATTGTTTAATCCGCATTATTAAAAAGTGAATTAATAATTTAGATTTTTTTTTAAATGAATTGTGTGTTATTTGAAAGAAGATATATCGTAAAGATAAAGAGAATAAAATAAAGATTTCGTATTATATGTTTTAATCTGTGTTGTATCGTAAGATCATGGTTTGGATATATATATACATAAACAACCATTATAAAAGATATGTGGCATAAGTTTTATTTTTATGGCATTTACCTAAAATATTATTTTACAAAACAACAGATATTTATAAGAAAATTATTATGTTTGTATACTTAATAATTAAATATTTACGAAAAGTAGAAATAGAATAACCCGTTTATATATATATATAACACATGTTGTAGTGGTATATATAATTTACAAATTTGATGAAACAACCCGTTAAAAACTGCATTCAAACATAAAGTATAATTTGACGCCTCAAATATTTGAATAATATAAATATAGAATAATTTTAGTGTTTTATTAAGTTTAAAATATATCAACTGAAATTATTTAATATATATATTAAACTCATGAAAGATTTTTAAAAAAAAAATATAATCGAAATTGGCTAATTTATTTTTCAACCTGTTCAATGATTTAAATATTTTGCTATTTGATAGAAGAACCCGCTAAAAAGTGCAATCGTAAAAACATCAATCGCATATATATATATATATATATATATATATATATATATATATATATATATATATATATGAAACAAAAATAAAGAAGATATTAAAATCTATCATAAATATATTTTGAATTAAACTATAAATTAGAGAATATTAACTTATATATAACTATTATGTGTAAATTATTTAATTATATTTATCAACTGATTTAACATTTTAATGAGTGTATATACATTTGTTTTAATTTTAATTAATTAGAAAAGTAGGATACATTATATATATATATATATATATATATATATATATATATATATATATGAAACAAAAATAAAGAAGATATTAAAATCTATCATAAATATATTTTGAATTAAACTATAAATTAGAGAATATTAACTTATATATAACTATTATGTGTAAATTATTTAATTATATTTATCAACTGATTTAACATTTTAATGAGTGTATATACATTTGTTTTAATTTTAATTAATTAGAAAAGTAGGATACATTATATTTTGGTTGTTTGGCTACATGTTTAATTATTGTCTTGTTTGGAAACATGGATTGTAGAGATAATGTTATATTTTCCAATTACCCTTAATGAAATTTAATTAAATCATTAATGTGCAATGGCATAACTTGTAAATAACACATGAATAAAAGGTTGATTTTTTTTTTACTCTAATTTTTTAATAGTATTGATTATACATATTAGGTCTGTATGTATATACATCGTAAATATAATACTACTCTACATACCAATATCCATATACTTTCTTTCTCAAAAATAAAATAAAATATCCATATACTTTTATATAACTACACTCTTCAAAAATATATGTACATTTGTATCATATAGTGTATGGTCTTCGCGCGATTAATGAGAAAACCTAATAGAATCAAGTCGCCGACAAAAATAATAAATAAAGAACAAACTCAGTATTGGACCATCTCTCGGTCGACAACGTTCACGTGTACACTTACGTATAAATTGTAAAGATACGCACATGCATACAAATGATATGGTTTATCAACATTATTTTCTATTTAAAAAAAAAAAACACACATAGACTACACTCTACAGTCTTAAATACGATTTTTTTTGGGTGGGGGGGGGGACAAATACAGTCATATATACGAAATCAATCGTTGATAATACTACACAAAATATCTATAAGACATGTATTCTTCTTCTTTCATTGGGTTCCATGTCCGGTTTCAGTATCTTGTAATGAGAATTTTTGTAAGTCTCAAAGAGTAAATTCCGTAAGATGTTAAATACGTTTTTGGCAATTTCAAATAGTGACGAAGATTAATTAATAAACAGACCACCGGAACTAACCGAATACAACAGTGACTTCTGTAAAGAAAACGTATCCTAGGGATTGCAGAAACTCCATTGTCCTAATTTCCTCTATATAAGAAGGATTAAATTTGGAGTTTTGGTAAGGAACAACTACTTCATATCATCAATATAAGAGAACAAATTTGGAGTTTTTTTAAAAATTAATTTTGGAACCTATGAAAAAAAAACAGACTAAATTTTAATGAGAGGTACAGTTCATAGGAAGTTTTAGATAGACACAATTATTAATTCATACCTACATAACCCCTTTGCAACTTCACTTATAATTTATATTCCTATTTTTTACACTTTTTTATAAAATTGAATCTAGATAGAATCGAATCCTAATCACAATAGAGATATACACATATCTTAGATACATTAATTTACCATATAGTTTTTGAATACTTCTTAAAAAAGTTTACAGTATTTTAGAATGACTAGTAAATATATTAACAAAGGTTAAGAAAATCATTTTGATTTTCATAATGATCTTTGTTTTTTAGGTCAAGATATTCTACTTCCATTAGAACATTTAAAGAGTTTGTCCAAAGGGCTTGGATGATACAAGACAGATTTTGTGATACCGTCGGTCGAGCTATTCTCAGACTTTGGTATGTAATGAAAAGATAAATAATTGAAAAAGAGAGCAAGGTGCCTAATATCAGTTAGGATACCCACAATTTCTATCAAATCAGCCCCTAAATAGAGGGTAATACATAAGGTTTCCGAGTCCGAACATATCTCGAGACTCTTTTGATGAAATCCGACAAGGCGTCCCTAACAACTAGTGCCTCTGTTGCTAAGGCGGAAGAGATGAAGGCTCTGTTTGATGACCATTGAGCTTGGACATGACTTTGTCTGTTTTAGAAAATCCAGCCCATTGCCTCTTCTTCTTGACGTCGCATCCCATGCCCCATCTGTAATACACGACACACAATTCAATTTTCTTGGAATTTTAGCTTTTAGAGCAGGTGGTTTCCTCTGTTTTTTTGAAGCATGGCTAGTTCCCATCCTTTGGCATCCATAATGGCTTTGTGAATGGTCTCTGATGCATCGAAAGTCTTATCTTCAAAGATCGGCTTATTATGGGAGGTCTATAGAGTCCTAACAGTCCATGAACAGAGGGAAGCTGAGTCGATTCCAATAGGTGGTAAAGGCACTGCTCGGATACACTCGATTAGTAGTTGCTGAATATTTCCAGAGAAGTTGGAACTGCCGGGAGCATTCATTAACGGAGCTAATCGCCATACATATTGCGCAAAATGACATTAGAACAGAGCATGAATAACTATCTCCGGCTCGCCACATCTTTGACAAACAGTCGGGTTGTTATACCTCATACTGAGAGAAGATTTCCAACTGGCAAGGCATGGTTTGCTGCTCTCCAAAGAAACTGGGAAATTTTAGGCAGAGTGTTAACTGCCTTGACAACCTTATTCCAATTGAAGCTGGGGATCACCGGCATAACAGAGGAGCCCTTTGTTAGGTTATAACCAGATTTGGTCGTATACACTCCTGACTTTTCGCCAGACCAATCTATTCGATTGTTTTTGTATGGGAGGGAGGATGCTTCTGATAACATCCTCATAGTGAGGTATATAGTGTTGAATTTCACTGACCTTCCAATCATTTGTGTTTTGATCAAGCAAATCCGAGACTTTCAAGTTTTGATCTGTGAGGTTCGAGGGGCTGTATGGTTTTGATGGATGGAGAAAGAAAGCCAAGCATCATTCCATATATTTATGTCCTCTCCATTTCTGATGACCCAGCCAAGTCCTTGTTTGAGGACATCCTTTCCTGCAACTATTCCTTGCCACCCATGAGAAGATCCGCTCTTTGATCCACTGTCCAGAAAAGAGCTATCAGAACAGTACTTCTCGAGCAGTACCCAAGACAACATAGAGTCCGAGTTAGTTAGGATCCTCCAGCTAAGTTTAGCTAGTAGAGCCAAATTGAATGTCTATATTTCTCTAAAGCCCAAATCTCCCAATTTTTTTGGGTAAAGTGAGTTTATCCCAAGCAACCCAAGCCATCTTTCGTTTATCCGGAGAGGCGTCCCACCAAAATCTGGTTAAGATGGATTGAATCCTTTTTCACAAAGATTTTGGGAGCTTAAAGCATGACATGGTGTATGTGGGGAGAGCCGCTAGAACCGAATTGAGGAGGAATTTTTTCCAACACTAAATAAGAACTTAGTGGTCCAACTATGAGATCTTTTCCGAATGCGATCAACAAGCCCAATAAAAATTTATTTCTTCTTTCTTCCAAAAGATTCTGGGAGGCCCAATTACTTGCCAATACCTCCCTCTTTATTAATGCCAAAAGACTGTTTTACTCGCTCCTTAACGTCCGGTGGTGTCCTTTTGGAGAAGGTCACTGTGGATTTCGACGTGTTTATACACTGTCGGAAGCTAGCTTTATAACGCTTAAGAATATCCATAAGAGTATGGCAGCAACTAACACTTGTTCTACAGAAGAACATTGTATCGTCGTCAAACAATAGATGATTGGCGTAAGGAGAGCGTCACGAAACTTTGATGCCTTTCAAATTTCCAGATCTTTGAGCTTTCTCACAAAGACCGGACATGACTTCCGTACATAGTATGAAGAGATACAAGGATAAAGGGTCACCTTGACGGAGTTCGCGAGAGGGAATGGTCTGTCCATGAGGTGTTCCATTGACGAGGAAGGAGTACGATACTAGTTTCACACATTCCATGAGCCATCCGATCCATTCCGCTTTAAATCCAAGGCGAGTCAGAACCTGTTGGAGAAAACCCCATTCAATCCGGTCGTAGGCCTTGCTCATATCAATTTTCACCGCCATTGAACAATGCTTTGATGCTTCCTCCATCTTAAGGAAGGGAAGAGTTTCATGTGTTATGAGAACATTGTCGGATATAGCTCGGCAGAACAAATACAAAGTAGTGAGGTGAGATGAGGCTGTCCAAGTGAGCATGCAGTCTGTGGGTGATAATATTCGCAATGATCTTGTAACAGACATTGCAGTGGGCTATGGGACGGTAGTCGCCCGGGCCATTTTGAACTGACCCCTTGGGGAGGAGATAGACATGTGTGTCGTTAAGGTTCTTCTCCATCTTCGCTGTCATAAAAAGTTCATGATTTCCCGACTAACATCACCCCCTAATAAAGACCAAAACGTTTGGTAAAAACCAACCGAGAAGCTATCTAGTTCTGGCGCTTTGTCAGAGTGAATATCGAAGATTACTTTCCTAATTTCATGTAGTCTGAGATCTTATAGAAATCCGGATTCATCTCGTCAGTCATTTTGCTAGACAAAGCTTCCTCGACTGTGCTAAAGTCCGAATTTCGGTTAGATGTGAATATATTCTGATAATAACGGCTGAAGACACCCCCAATCGTGAATATTTGTAACCTTCAGAATCCTCTATGATCTCTATTAAATTTATGGTCCGTCTTGCTTTTGTAACCGAATGAAAGAAGTTTGAGTTTCGATTGCCTTCAAGGAGCCACTGCACTATGCTCCTTTGTCTCTAGTAATTTTCTTCGGCCTTGTAAGCTAGCTCCAGCTCTTTCGAGATTGATTTAATGAGTATCTGGTCAGGTGGATACATGGATATGGTAGTCTCCAAATCTGCTTGATTTTCCCGGATGGCTTTTGCACTGTTCTCCTTTTTAAGCTTAGTACATCTTAAAATTTCTCTGTGGCAGCGATTAATATTAACCATCATGGTTTCTTCGGAATCCTTTCTCCATGCTTCCTCGATAATTCCCCTAGCTTCCTCATCATAGCCGAGACATCGGTCATAACGAAATGGTCTATTTCTTTTCTTTAACGTTGTTTAGGTGGATGAGGATGGGTCGATGGTCCGATCATTCAAACCGAAGGTATTCGCATCTTCCGGATGGGAAGACATTGGTCCAACTTGAAATTGGCTAACACTCGGTCAAGCCGCTCCAGAATAAAACGTGATTGCCTTTTTCTCCTCCAGGAGAGAGTGCAATCAGCATGTTTAACGTCCCATAAACCGTTTAATGACACGAAGCTGCAGAATGGAATGAAAGTGCCTTCGCTCCGCCGTGGACCTCAAACTTTTTCAGTGTTTTCTAATATATCGGTGAAATTCCCTGAGATCATCCAAGATGCCTCCTCTCTGACTAAGCCTAAAGAGGATATGTTTTCCCAGAACACGAGTCGATCTTCTCGTCGCGATGGTCCGTATATACTTGTGAAAAAGACTTTGTTTCCAAGATCAGATATTTCTGAGTCAATAAAGTTTTGAGTGGCAGCAAGCACAATTAAATCAATGCCTGATTTTCATAATAGAACCAATCCTCCACTCAAACCAGTGGGTGGTATTACATGATGATTTGAAAAATCCCAAATCTTGGGCATTTTAAAAAAAACAAACTCATCTTGATTCTTTGTCTCCGAAATGAAGAGAACATCCAGGTTTAAAGACTTCTTTAATTTCCAGAGTCTATGAATTGTCAACTCCCCTCCTAGTCCTTGACAGTTTCAAGCTATTAGAGCTAAGGAATCCGGGGTGGTGAATTTTGAAAATCCACCCAACTTTTCGTCGTTGCCGGAATGATCTTAGTCTGAGTCGAACATCCTTATTACAAGGTAAGTTTGAGTTCCCCTTGGTGTTATCAGTGGTGAGCTTTCTCCGAGTTGATGTAGATGCTCTAGCCATGAGATGCTTCCGGGCATTAGCTCCTTGTAGAGGGCTCTTGGTACCACGAGGTTTAGCCGGGGGTTTTGTTATCTTTCTTTTCCATGATGCTTTAGAGAGGCTTGATGTATTTGCGCCAATCTTTTTAAATGATTGATATACTTGTGTTTTCATGCATTTAGGGAGTTGATTAGATCATGTTTTAGTTTGATTTAGCTTTCATTCTTGGTTTTTCTTTGTTCATTGTTGCATTTAGAGTTTAGAGATATCTAGGATTAGGAATATGCATTTTAGGCTTGCATTTGGAGTGTTCTTGGTGTTTTTCAGGTGCTATGGAGTTTGGGTGTGGCCAAGGAGAAAGATTGGAGCTCAAAGGATGAAGAGGAGAAAAACAGAGAGTTCGTATCGGCCAGCGTATCGGCCTAACAGGCCGATACATCTCCTCGGCCAGAAACCACAATAAGGGAGTTCGTATCGGCCAGCGTATCGGCCTAACAGGCCGATACAGTGTTCGTATCGGCCAGCTTATCGGCCTAACAGGCCGATACAGTTTCCTGTGTAGACCATTTTCAGACAGTTTTATTTACGAAAATGCCACTGCGTGGCTCCCAACTATAAATACTCATTTTGGGGGATTAAAAACCCGAAGCTACCTAAGCCTAGTTTTCTCTTTTCTTATGTTTATGATTTAAGATTTGTAAACTTTTGATTTTGAGTTTTAATTAAGTATTTATCTTGTTTCTCTTAATCTCTCTTTCTATCTTTGATTTCTCATATCTCTCTTATGATTAGGGAGTAGAGTTTTTGGGTTTTGAGGATGAGGTTAATTTATGTGGTTTATGTGATGATTAGTGATGCTTAGGAATTATTTATGAATGATCCTTCTCTAATTAGTTGATCTCTATGCTAGGTTGCAAGGAATTGTTGAATCTAGATGCTAGGCTTTTTCATTCCCGAAAGGTGTTCGATGAAATGCTTGAATGAACTTTTTAGAGGATTTTCACATCTTAGCGTAAGAGATTAGGGAGGGTTTATTGGACTAAGGATTTGAGAGGATTTTGTTTTTCTTTCAAATCTCCTATTATTGAATTAGACATTTGTACAAATCATTCAAAATCTCAGCTTATTGTATTGATCATTTGTACAAATTCTATAAAATACTAGCTTATTGGAAATTAAGAATTTCAACAATAAAATCTATCAAATAGGATTTGGAGAGATTTGAGAGATAATTTATAGTTATAAATTAATGAATACAAATACCACCTCTTATGATGGTATTTGAAGTTTTTTTGAATTTTTTTAATTTAATTTTATAAAAAACGAAAATAAATTTAAAAACAAAAAATATTAATTAAAAATTAAATTATTAACTAAAAATAAAAAAATAAAAAATTTCAATATCATATTCTCATTTTAATAGAAAATAAAGTTTTTTAAAAAACTAATAAAGATTATCTATTATTTTCAATAAAAGATTTTGGATATCCTAAAATCTCCACGAAAATCCTAAAAATTCTCAAAATTTTACTAAAATCACCATCAAAATCTTCAAATTCCATTTAAAATTCCTTTAAATCTAAATCCCTCCAAATCCTCTAAATCCCTAATCCAATAAGACCCTCTAGATGTCTAAGGTGATTATTTGGTAATGAGAACTTGAAATTAATGTTTGTTTATCTCTTAAGCACAAATGGGAATTTGATATTGATTAGTGATTAGACAAAGGGATTAGTGCCAAGAGATTGGATTAGTCTAGTGATTAGTGTTCTTAGCCTAAGGATTAACTTTGCTAAAAGGTATTTTATGGATATTAATGCATGCTTGTATTGTAATTTGCAAATGAGAATTGAATGATTGCTTGATTAGCATATGAGTTAGGAACATGAGAATGTGATTAGCTTAATTATGATCATTAGTCTTGTTTAGCAATGTTTGATTGATTGAAGAATAATTGATTGTCTCTAAACCACCTAGTCTTTATAGCCTCATCATAGGACCCTTCTTTTAGCTTATTTATCTTCTTGTTTAGTGTTTTGTTTTATTCTTGCTTGTTTTGTTTACTTCTTGTTTTGATTTGTCTCTAGGTTGTTAGATAAACCCTTTCTATTTAGTTTGCTTAGCTTGAGTAGTTTCTTGCATTCTTGAATGGCTATTCTTCTTGCCTCCCTGGATTGATACCTTAAGCACTATAATGACACGAGTAGACTTGAGGAATTGATCTAGAACTAGATAAAAGTCTATCATCACTGATCTTTTTCGATTCTGTTCTGGAGTGGTACCTAGACGAAGTGCCACCATGACTCTTTCCTCAGAGACATGAGATGAGTTGGGTACCTCTGGGATAGTTCTTTGTCTTGAACCGTTTACCCCAATGATATTCGGAGCATCTTCGGTGGCATAATGGACCTTTACATCCTGTAAGCGGGCGAGAAGCGAGATCGAGAGACCCGAGCCTCTATTTTTCTGCGATTTAGGATGGGATCATCAATCCTTTCTAGAGCAGACCGGTGATTTCTTGAATCACTATTTCCCTCACCGCTTCCAAGATTTATGGTATAAGATATTGTTTCTCTTGGTGGATTAGGTGGGGGAGTTCTGGAGCTTTGGGAGTTTTGTTGTAAAGATGGCGAGTCCCTAAGATGTGGTAGATGCTCTATGTTTCGAGGATTCTGAGAAGGTTGATCTGTGAGATGACCTCTTGAGGGATCATGGATTCTACTCTCGTGATTCCTTGATGAGTAGCCAGACGTCTTTGATCCCGACAAAGCCTCATGGTGCAGTTCTCTGTTTTGATATTGTGTTCCGAAGCACGTTGGTCGCCTCTGGTAATCTCGATTTGAGTTCCCCATGGGATTAAATTGATGATCACGATTTGTTGGTTCTCTGCGTATTGATCGGTCAGTAGACCTGAGAGAATGCGAGGGGTTTCTTGATGCTTAGATACGCCTATGTTCATCCAAGCTGTGTAAGGTGTTCTGCTGGCTAATACCGAGATGAAGCGAACTAGTGGCACCGTTTTGGCTTTTGTTGGACAGTTACCGTCCTCATGAGAGAGGCAATAGCAGGTGAAACAATGCTTTTTAAGTTTTTCCTACACAACATCTACCCATATAGTTTCTACAGACGGTAGTTTCACCGGGAGTTTCATCTCTAACGGTTTTAGGCCGTTCACATGAACTCTGACCTTACCTTGTTGGATATCTTTGTCAACTACTTTTTCCAACTCACTTCCCAAAGTGTGGAAAGTAGATTTGTTTCAGAAGTGCAGTGGTAGCCCATGAAAAGAGATCCAAAAAGCTATGACATTAGGGAAACTGTTGGGGATGGTTGTCCCCAAAGCTCACCCCGTTACTTGCGACTCCATATTCCAGAGTTGAATAAACCATTCGACAACCCATTGGGGTTTCTGAAAATCTGGGTTAGTTACACGGCCAATAAGAGTGAATCTGTTTTCTTCCACTAGCGCTGATGTGTCACATTCCGGGATGACAATAGGTTTTCTTCTGCGCTGAGAGTTGGTTTTTTCAACCCATTTTCCTTTCTATTGTCTTGTATAAGGGCGGGACATTGTCGGAGATGTAAGGGAAATATTGATTATGCAAAACATTTATTTAGATCCTCACAGTTAATTACTTTTCTTTCGGCGATAGGATAAAAGTAGACTGAAGACCGGATGAAAGTGAGTGGAAAGATTTCTGAGACTTCCGGACAGGTGAACAGAGTTGAAAGCAGAGAAATATCACTAAATCGTCACAGAGAGGTATACTGCTTAAAACGTGAGCTATTTCACAAGAAATAATCCGACCAGAACAGAAATCACTCGACCTGTAGACTTGTTGGGCTAGGGTCGGAGAGAGTTGAAGGAAACTCCATGAAGTGGTAAAAAGTGGTACCGGAAGCACTACAAGAAAACAATCCTCTTGCCACAAAATTTATTGAGGAAATTCATCTGTTGCTAATTAGCAGCTGTTTTGCGATGAATTTACGACGAACATCGTATTCGTCATAAATTCGTCACTAATTAATGATGAATTTATTTTGTCGTTAATTCGTAGCAATTAGCAACGAATTAGCGACGTAAACCTGTAGTTGCTATACTTCGTTGTTAATTCGTCGTTATTTGCTACGATTTACCCACATAATATATTCCTAGTACATTACTACGGATTAACATCGAAATGTAACATAGTTATTTGGTAGATAGACACGTTCTAGTAACTTACACATGTTTTATAACGACATGTGTTTCTGTCGTTATTTCGATCTAAAATCATCGTTAAAACGTATTTATTACAATCCCTTGCTAAATCGTTGTTAACAGTTGCAAAGTCGTATAAAATCTATAAATACTTCACACTTCAAACGAAAATCACAACTCATAACACCAAAAACTACAACTCTCTCTCTAAAAAAAACCTCCTTTCCAAAATATGTCTATATACAAACTACAGAGTTAGATGTATCAATGGAATGATGCAGAAGGAACGTTGGCGAATGAGTTTCGAGATGGGCTTGAGATGTTCATGTATCAAGCAGGTCATACATCGATAACTATAGAAAGCGGTAAGATGTTCTATCCTTGTCCCAAATGCATGATTCAGAATTTTATTCTTGTTGAGACTCTTTGGCGTCACTTATTGAATAGAGGATTACACTACATTATTATATATTGTATCAACACGGAGAAGGTTATAGTACTAGTAGTGGATATGATGCAGGAAGTAGTTGTAGCAATGTTCAGTATGAAATTAAAATGATTATTAATCATGATCGATTCAGTTATCACTAAGATGATATGGTGCATGAAATGGTTACACATGCATTTCATCAAATAATAAGTAGTGATCAGAATGATGATGAGGAACCCAACTTAGATGCCAAACGATTTTATGATACGCTAGGCGCAACAAATCAGTCTCTCTACGATGGACGTAGAGAAGAGTTGTCCGACTTATCATTGGCAGCTAGGATGATGAACATTAAAACTGATCATTACTTAGCTGAGGTTTGCATGGATGACTGGACATATATTATTAAAGAATATTTACTAGAGGATAATTTGGCTGCTGAAAGCTATAATGAGTTTCAAAAAATGTTTTCTAGCCTTGGTTTGCCTTCTGAGATGTATGTGTTGATAACTGCATGATTTTCTGGAAAGACGATGATAAGCTGCATGAGTGTCTCTTTTGTGGAAAACCAAGATATAATCCGCAAGGAACTGGACAGAACCAGATCCCGTACCAAAGGATGTGGTATCTTTCCATAACGGATATGTTGCAACGGATGTTTCAGTCTAAAAGAACAACTTCTTATATGAGATGGAATGCTGAACATTCACAGATGGATGGGACAATGACTGATCCTTCAGATGCCAAAGCGTGAAATACTGTAAGACGGTACATCTTCAATTTGCTAGACAAGCTGGAAATGTATACCCTTGGTCTTTGCACGGATGAATTTAGTCCATTTGGTATGTGTGGGAGACAATATACTTTATGGTCTGTAATATTGACTCCTTACAACCTCCCGTCAACTGTGTGCATTCAAAGAGAATTGTTTTTTGAGTATTCTTGTCCCATGTCCTAAGCATCCAAAGCGGGCGCTCGACGTATATCTACAGCCTCTGATACATGAGTTAAAGCAGTTGTGGTCCACTAGTGTTCGAACATATGACTGTTCGAAGAAAATGAATTTCACAATGCGAGCGGTTCTTATGTGGACGATAAGCGACTTTCCCTCATATGGAGTGTCATCAGGTTGGACTACTCACAGGAGATTAGCGTGTCCATATTGTATGAATAAGACAGAAGCGTTTCAGTAAAACATGGTCAGAAAAACATGTTGGTTTGACTGTCACCGACTGTTTTTACCAATCAACCATCCGTATGGAGAAACAAGAAATTGTTTAGAAAAACAGAGTGGCCCATCCGCCACTGCTAGTATATCTCTCTGGGGAACAACTGGAGGAGCAAATAGATCATTATGGGGCACTAGAAACAGTTAGGCGCATGGGAAACTAGCACACAACAACTAATATGCCTGATCACTATGGTGAAAACCATAATTGGCATAAGAAAAGCATTTTTGGGAACTACCTTACTGGAAAGATCATCTGCTGAGACACAATCTTGATGTGATGCATATCGAGAAGAAGTTTTTTGATAACATCATGCATATATTGTTGAATGTGCCGGGAAGAACTAAAGATAACTTGAAATCAAGGTTGGATTTGCCTGATATTTGCGCACGAAATGATTTGCATATCACATCAGGCGGAGTTGCACCAGTTCCTATTTTTCGGTTGAATTCAGAAGCAAAATCGTCCTAGTTTGAGTGGGTGAAAACAGATGTTTGCTTCCCAGATGGATATGTTTCTAATCTCTCTGGTTGTGTTAAACAAGGGAAAACATTCGCAGGAATGAAGAGTCATGATTGCCATGTGTTCATGCAACAACTACTTCCCTTTTCTCTCGCCGATCTCCTTCCACCGAAAGTAAGCGAAGCACTTGCTGCTACGTGAAGTAAATAATATTTATTTATGGTATAACTTTCTGTTAGTGTAAGCTAATGTGTATTATAACATGATTTTATTGTCAGGTATTGGATCATTCTTTTGAGATCTCAGCATACACACTTCTTTACTTAACTATGTGGTTAAATCTAATTGTTCGGTGTTGCAACATGTTTGAGACCCAAGTTCGGGAAGCGATCGAGGGGGTATCCGACAATGAGATCAAGAGACGAAAATACCAACATTTCACAATATGGTTAAGGGGTCAAGTATGCTTAAGTTAAATAGTAGATTCAATATTGTTATACTTTGTGGCTAAACAACATAAACTTGTATGCATGTGGATCCGGGTGATACTCGTTATCCTTTATGGTTTCTTGAGGTTCTTCAAGGCCCCATCGCGAGAATAACAACCGCAATCTTCAAGGCCCCATTCCGACAATGGTCTTTTCTCATTTTAGCTAGCTCTATTTGTCATAAGAGTCTAGCATTAGGATGGGAAACAAGTTTGGGGGAGAGATGAGAGTTGTTTTGGGAATGAAGAGGATAAATGAAAAGAGTTGAAAAAGGGTCAAAAGAAAAACAAAGTCACTAGGAATTCAATTAAGAAGAGATCATTGTATAAAAGAAGTAAGTCCCCTAGATTGAATCAAAAAGAAAAGAAAGAAAGATCAAATATTAAAAGGGGGAAGATATGAAAAAGATTGCTCAAGTTTGAAAAAGAAAAAAAAATCAGTTAAGTGTTTCCTAGTTGACAAAGAAAAGAGAGAAAAAGAGCTAAAGGGGTGAGTGTTTTGGTAAAAAGAATGATCATGGGTTGGGGTTTGGTGAGTGTTTGTCTTTTATTATGGGAATGTATAGAGAAATCTTCTAGGGATTGGGTAGAACAATGAGAAAAGAACTTTGTATGCATGAATTGTTCCCTTTCTTAGATAGATTTTGTGTAATGCCAATTGCTCCTATTCTTGAGAGTTAACCACCACCAAAAGACCCTTCTAAACCACCTCAAATAGCCTTTCTTGAACCTTGTCGATTGGGATCGATTGATTGCCCCTTTGTGAGATCGCACTTAACCCTTAATGAATGTAGGGAATTGAGTTGATGATTGCTTGTGTTCTATGAGATCTCGGGATGTTAGAGTAGGGGTTGAAGAGAACGGTAATGTGGAAGTACATGGAATGATGACATGATTAGAGCAACTTGTAACTTCTTTGAAAGACCTTGTGTCTTGTTGTGAGTCTTGTGGTTTTGAGTCCCCACCTTCAAACCTTTCTCCCAACTTGCTTTGATTTCCTTATGCTTGCTTGAGGACAAGCAAGATTCAAGTTTGGGAGAATTGATATACTTGTGTTTTCATGCATTTAGGGAGTTGATTAGATCATGTTTTAGTTTGATTTAGCTTTCATTCTTGGTTTTTCTTTGTTCGTTGTTGCATTTAGAGTTTAGAGATATCTAGGATTAGGAATAGGAATTTTAGGCTTGCATTTGGTGTGTTCTTGGTATTTTTCAGGTGCTATGGAGTTTGGGTGTGGTCAAGGAGCAAGATTGGAGCTCAAAGGATGAAGAGGAGAAAAACAGAGAGTTCGTATCGGCCAGCGTATCGGCCTAACAGGCCGATACATCTCCTCGGCCAGAAACCACCAAAAAAAAACAGGGAGTTCGTATCGGCCAGCGTATCGGCCTAACAGGCCGATACAGTGTTCATATCGGCCAGCTTATCGGCCTAACAGGCCGATACAGTTTCCTATGAAGACCATTTTCAGACAGCTTTATTTACGAAAATGCCACTGCGTGGCTCCCAACTATAAATACTCATTTTGGGGGATTAAAAACTCGAAGCTACCTAAGCCTAGTTTTCTCTTTTCTTATGTTTATGATTTAGGATTTGTAAACTTTTGATTTTGAGTTTTAATTAAGTATTTATCTTGTTTCTCTTAATCTCTCTTTCTATCTTTGATTTCTCATATCTCTCTTATGATTAGGGAGTAGAGTTTTTGGGTTTTGAGGATGAGGTTAATTTATGTGGTTTATGTGACGATTAGTGATGCTTAGGACTTATTTATGAATGATCATTCTCTAATTAGTTGATCTCTATGCTAGGTTGCAAGGAATTGTTGAATCTAGATGCTAGGCTTTTTCATTCCCGAAAGGTGTTCGATGAAATGCTTGAATGAACTTTTTAGAGGATTTTCACATCTTAGCCTAAGAGATTAGATGTCTAAGGTGATTATTGGTAATGAGAACTTGAAATTAATGTTTGTTTATCTCTTAAGCACAAATGGGAATTTGATCCTGATTAGTGATTAGACAAAGGGATTAGTGCCAAGAGATTGGATTAGTCTAGTGATTAGTGTTCTTAGCCTAAGGATTAACTTTGCTAAAAGGTATTTGATGGATATTAACGCATGCTTGTATTGTAATTTGCAAATGAGAATTGAATGATTGCTTGATTAGCATAGGAGTTAGGAACATGAGAATGTGATTAGCTTAATTATGATCATTAGTCTTGTTTAGCAATGTTTGATTGATTGAAGAATAATTGATTGTCTCTAAACCACCTAGTCTTTATAGCCTCATTATAGGACCCTTCTTTTAGCTTATTTATCTTCTTGTTTAGTGTTTTGTTTTATTCTTGCTTGTTTTGTTTACTTCTTGTTTTGATTTGTCTCTAGGTTGTTAGATAAACCCTTTCTATTTAGTTTGCTTAGCTTGAGTAGTTTCTTGCATTCTTGACTGGCTACTCTTCTTGCCTCCCTGGATTGATACCTTAAGCACTATAATGACACGAGTAGACTTGAGGAATTGATCTAGAACTAGATAAAAGTCTATCATCACTGATCTTTTTCGATTCTGTTCTGGAGTGGTACCTAGACGAAGTGCCACCATGACTCTTTCCTCAGAGACATGAGATGAGTTGGGTACCTCTGGGATAGTTCTTTGTCTTGAACCGTTTACCCCAATGATATTCGGAGCATCTTCGGTGGCATAATGGACCTTTACATCTTGTAAGCGGGCGAGAAGAGAGATCGAGAGACCCGAGCCTCTATTTTTCTGCGATTTAGGATGGGATCATCAATCTTTTTTAGAGCAGACCGGTGATTTCTTGAATCACTATTTCCCTCCCCGCTTCCAAGATTTATGGTATAAGATATTGTTTCTCTTGGTGGATTAGGTGGGGGAGTTCTGGAGCTTTGGGAGTTTTGATGTAAAGATGGCGAGTCCCTAAGATGTGGTAGATGCTCTATGTTTCGAGGATTCTGAGAAGGTTGATCTGTGAGATGACCTCTTGAGGGATCATGGATTCTACTCTCGTGATTCCTTGATGAGTAGCCAGACGTCTTTGATCCCGACAAAGTCTCATGGTGCAGTTCTCTGTTTTGATATTGTGTTCCGATGCACGTTGGTCGCCTCTGGTAATCTCGATTTGAGTTCCCCATGGGATTAAATTGATGATCACGATTTGTTGGTTCTCTGCGTATTGATCGGTCAGTAGACCTGAGAGACTGCTAGGGGTTTCTTGATGCTTGGATACGCCTATGTTCATCCAAGCTGTGTAAGGTGTTCTGCTGGCTAATACCGAGATGAAGCGAACTAGTAGCACCGTTTTGGCTTTTGTTGGACAGTTACCGTCCTCATGAGAGAGGCAATAGCAGGTGAAACAATGATTTTTAAGTTTTTCATACACAACATCTACCCATATAGTTTCTACAGACGGTAGTTTCACCGGGAGTTTCATCTCTAACGGTTTTAGGCCGTTCACATGAACTCTGACCTTACCTTGTTGGATATCTTTGTCAACTACTTTTTCCAACTCACTTCCCAAAGTGTGGAAAGTAGATTTGTTTCAGAAGTGCAGTGGTAGCCCATGAAAAGAGATCCAAAAAGCTATGACATTAGGGAAACTGTTGGGGATGGTTGGCCCCAAAGCTCACCCCGTTACTTGCGACTCCATATTCTAGAGTTGAATAAACCATTCGACAACCCATTGGGGTTTCTGAAAATCTGGGTTAGTTACACGGCCAATAAGAGTGAATCTGTTTTCTTCCACTAGCGCTGATGTGTCACATTCCGGGATGACAATAGGTTTTCTTCTGCCCTGAGAGTTGGTTTTTTCAACCCATTTTCCTTTCTATTGTCTTGTATAAGGGCGGGACATTTTCGGAGATGTAAGGGAAATATTGATTATGCAAAACATTTATTTAGATCCTCACAGTTAGGTACTTTTTCTTTCGGCGATAGGATAAAAGTAGACTGAAGACCGGATGAAAGTGAGTGGAAAGATTTCTGAGACCTCCGGACAGGTGAACAGAGTTGAAAGCAGAGAAATATCACTAAATCGTCACAGAGAGGTATACTGCTTAAAACGTGAGCGATTTCACAAGAACTAATCCGACCAGAGAAGAAATCACTCGACCTGTAGACTTGTTGGGCTAGGGTGGGAGAGAGTTGAAGGAAACTCCATGAAGTGGTAAAAAGTGGTACTGAAAGCACTACAAGAAAACAATCCTCTTGCCACAAAATTTATTGAGGAAAGTCATCTGTTGCTAATTAGCATTTGTTTTGCGATGAATTTACGACGAACATCGTATTTTTCATAAATTCGTCGCTAATTAATGACGAATTTATTTTGTCGTTAATTCGTAGCAATTAGCAACGAATTAGCGACGTAAACTTGTAGTTGCTATACTTCGTTGTTAATTCGTCGTTATTTGCTATGATTTACCCACATAATATATTCTTAGTACATTACTACGGATTAACATCGAAATGTAACATAGTTATTTGGTAGATATACACGTTCTAGTAACTTATACATGTTTTATAACGACATGTGTTTCTGTCGTTATTTCGATCTAAAATCATCGTTAAAACATTGTTATTACAATCCCTTACTAAATCGTTGTTAATAGTTGCAAAGTCGTAAAAAATCTATAAATATTTCACACTTCAAACGAAAATCACAACTCATAACACCAAAAGCTACAACTCTCTCTCTAAAAAAAATCTCCTTTCCAAAATATGTCTATATACAAACTACGGAGTTGGATGTATCAATGGAATGATGCAGAAGGAACGTTGGCGAATGAGTTTCGAGATGGGCTTGAGATGTTCATGTATCAAGCAGGTCATGCATCGATAACTATAAAAAGCGGTAAGATGTTCTATCCTTGTCCCAAATGCATGATTCAGAATTTTATTCTTGTTGAGACGCTTTGGCGTCACTTATTGAATTGAGGATTACACAACATTATTATATATTGTATCAACACGAAGAAGGTTATAGTACTAGTAGTGGATATGATGCAGGAAGTAGTTGTAGCAATGTTCAGTATGAAATTAAAATGATTGTTAATCATGATCGATTCGGTTATCACTAAGATGATATGGTGCATGAAATGGTTACACATGCATTTCATCAAATAATAAGTAGTGATCAGAATGATGATGAGGAACCCAACTTAGAGGCCAAACGATTTTATGATACGCTAGGCGCAACAAATCAGCCTCTCTACGATGGACGTAGAGAAGAGTTGTCCGACTTATCATTGGCAGCTAGGATGATGAACATTAAAACTGATCATTACTTAGCTGAGGTTTGCATGGATGACTGGACATATATTTTTAAGGAATATTTACTAGAGGATATTTTGGATGCTGAAAGCTATAATGAGTTTCAAAAAATGTTTTCTAGCCTTGGTTTGCCTTCTGAGATGTATGTGTTGATAACTGCATGATTTTCTGGAAAGACGATGATAAGCTGCATCAGTGTCTCTTTTGTGGAAAACCAAGATATAATCCGCAAGGAAGTGGACAGAACCAGATCTCGTACCAAAGGATGTGGTATCTTTCCATAACGGATATGTTGCAACGGATGTTTCAGTCTAAAAGAACAACTTCTTATATGAGATGGAATGCTGAGCATTCACAGATGGATGGGACAATGACTGATCCTTCAGATACCAAAGCGTGAAATACTGTAAGACGGTACATCTTCAATTTGCTAGAAAAGCTGGAAATGTATACCCTTGGTCTTTGCACGAAAGAATTTAGTCCATTTGGTATGTGTGGGAGACAATATACTTTATGGTCTGTAATATTGACTCCTTACAACCTCCCGTCAACTATGTGCATTCAAAGAGAATTGTTTTTTGAGTATTCTTGCCTTATGTCCTAAGCATCCAAAGCGGGCGCTCGACGTATATCTACAGCCTCTGATACATGAGTTAAAGCAGTTGTGGTCCACTAGTGTTCGAACATATGACTGTTCGAAGAAAATGAATTTCACAATGCGAGCGGTTCTTATGTGGACGATAAGCGACTTTCCCTCACATGGAGTGTCTGTTGGGAATGTCCTGAAATCTACCGTACTATCTCTAGAAAGTATGATAAGTGTCGAGATCAGACATAAGTCATAAATACTGGGTGATCATGATGGCTTGCTAGAGTCCGCTCTTGATCTATAAGTTTAGGACTTATTACCAGTATTGTATGATCCCGAAGGGTCACACACCATAGCTAACGGGAAAGTTAAATGGAATAAATACGGTAAGATGCAGTGGCATTTACTGTATTGGATCAGAGAATTGGGCCAGACAAAATGCAGGCTTTTGCCTGATTTGTGTCTTGGGCCCAAATGATTAATGAGCCATTAGTCAAATGACTTGGGCCCATTTAAATGGGAGAGGAGGAAATCGAAACCCTAAGGCTTGCGATTTTTCTCCTTGTGGCCGTGTGTTTGCCTCTCTCTTGAACTCTCTCTTTCTGATCTGATCCATCTCTTTGGTCTAGCAACCATCCCGGCTTGTAAGAGTGTGGATACCGAAGGAGGAGAAGGTTGTTCATCTGTTCTAACTGATCTTGTCATTACCATCTCTAATCCGCTGCAAAGGTAATGTCACAGGTTGGTTTTATGATTCAGTTACAAGAACCTAGATCTGTTTAAGATTATGTGCTAGGTTGCAATTTGGGAATTGAACCTTGAACAAACACCATAATCCTTCAGTGGTATCAGAGCCAGGTTTTAGTTTCTTGTAATTTGGATCATATGATTTTAATGGTTTTTGAATCAATTAAGGAATAAAAATTGATTAAAACCTTATTGCCCTAATCGTATGAGTTGGTCTCGGTAATTTTCTTGTGTAATATTGCCAATTGTTGTTGATCGATAATTAATAGGACGAGTGATGCTGATCGAGTGATGCATGTTTCGTTTGATAATTAATTCCATTTAACTTACAAAGTGATTGTTATTGGAAAAGGTCAATTCGTGTTTGTCTATTGTTGTTATCACGATCGTTTCACTGTGCTCAAATTAATTATTGACTTTGCTGTGTTGATAATTGAATGAGATGAGCCGATTGTTGGCTGCTGATCATGTATGTGTCGGCTGATATTGTTTGATTAATTAAATGAGCCAATTATGTGGGCGTGTGATCATGTGTATGCGTGTGATCATGTGAGCCGATTAATTAAACCCTATATTAGCTCACGATTTGTGTGTGCGTGTGATCATATTTGCCAATTAATAATTGAGTGATCAAGGATCGCTTTCGATCGATTATTAATCGCGTGCCATGTGATGAAGAGTGCCATGAACGATCATCCTCACGATCATGAGATCATGGATTGATCGATGATCGATCGTGATGGAAGGATGGATCGGCCGTGAGCCGCGTGATCGTGAGTGGCCGAGATCGATCAATCGATCGTGAGGCCGTGCACGGATCATGCGTGTTGGGCCGAGTTGGATCTTGGATCCGATCGTTTGGCCCGTTAAATTTTACGTCCCGCGAATAGTCAATCGGTTAAACCGAGCTTCGCGGTTCGTTGCCCAAAACCACACCGATTTAACCGGTCCAATTAAATTGGCGGTTAATTATGTGTTTAAAGCCTTAAAACGCAAGTTAAATCAAATTGGCTAAAACACTAGGTGTTTCTTCCCGGTTTTGGATTTAACTGAACCGATCCAATTTAATTGGTGGTTCAAGCGGTTAACCCGAATCGCGGTTTGCTGGAAATTATTTAATACTTGGTATTATTTATTTTCTGGTTAAACCGGATTGAAATTCAAAATTGAATTTTAACCTAAACCGAAGGCTGGTCTAAGTTTGATTTGGTTGGACCAAATAATTTAGAGCTGGTCTGGTTTAGTAAATAACCGATGGTTTTGATAGTTAATTTGGTCTTGGACCAGAATTAATAAACCGGATCGGTTATGTCAAATTATTGGGCCAACTGGAATTCTATGGTCTTGGGCCAAGAATTGGGCCTATAATTTGTGACCCAACTCAAAATATTTAATAAAATATTTAAATTAGAAATTTCTATTTTAGTAAGTTACTAAATTTAGAAAGTTTCTAAAATAAGAAAGTTTCCCAAAATAGTAATCTTCTATTTTTGGAAATAAAACTTAAAAATCCTCAAAAACAATATCAAGCTTGGATGTCTTTCCAATCTTGTCAGCTACTTAACGCTTATTTGATTACAGATATGGCTTACAGTGTGAGGTGTCTGTTTTCGCGTAAGTAAAGTAGTATATAGTCACTAATTTCATTGGGAGTCCCAGATTTTAGTGATTATTTGGCTGTAAAAGATTGGTTTCCTTGACTGAGCCATCGGGAGTCCCGGGCCTTGAGACATCTGGTGAATTTGGGCCTCGGGTCCAATTCACAACCGAGAGTTATATGAGATATAACTAGCTGTGTGTATGCTTACCAAGTAAAGCTAATTCCGGGTGACGGCCAGTGGCCCACTTTAGATTTAGCTGAACATGGGTCTCGGAATCATTGCATTCTTATGAGGTTAAACAAAGAAATTTTGAATGCAATGCGAGTTTTCTTATAAGTTATTAAGATTACTCTTTTATGAACTAAATAACTAAAACTCTATTTACCTCTAAATTTCAGCTATGACGAGCACAAACAATCAAAACACTTTCTCCATCCGGTCTGTCCTTGAGATGGACAAACTGAACGGATCAAATTTCTTGACTTGGTCGCGGAACCTGAGGCTAGTCCTCAGGCAGGAGAGACAGGACTATGTCCTTGAGAAAGCTCTCCCCGTGAGGATCGGGTCCAATGCCTCTCATGCAGTATATAATGCTTGGAATAAGCATTATAATGATGCGGTAGATGTGCGTGGTCTGATATTGGCTACCATGGACTCAGATTTGCGGAAGCAATATGAGAACATGGAGTCGCCAATAGAGATGATCAGCAGCCTGAAATTGAAATTTCAGGAGCAGGTAAGAGTGGAGAGATACCAGTTGATTAAATCTCTCACTAGCTGCAAGCTACCAAATGATCATCCAGTAAGTCCTCATGTCAGTAAAATGATGGGTTACATTGCTAACCTGAGGAAACTGGATTATCCAGTTAGCCAGGAATTGGCAACTGAGATCATTCTGCAGTCACTGCCGTCAAGCTATGATAAGTTCGTAAGGAACTATATCAAGAAAGGCTTAACGAAGACGTTGACTGAACTGCATGATATGCTCAAGACAGTTGAGCCAAACGTGAAGAGTACCCTGTACAATCTCATGAATGAGAAGGGTAGGTTTACTAAACCAAATGCTGACAAGGATGAAGACAAAGTTGTCCAGATTTTGAATCATGGCAAGCGTGTGTCTTCTGAGCCCGAGTCAGATACCTCTTACGTTGGTAAGTGCTGCTACTGTAAAGAGACTGGGCATTGGAAAAGAGATTGCATTAAATTCATGGAAGATTATGAGGAGTTAAAGTTGATGTATGAGACTACTTCCTCAGGTATTCATGTTATTACTTCAAGTTATACCTTGTAGGTATTGGATACTGATTGTGGCACTGATATTTGTTATAATATGCAGAGCCTGAACAACAGTAGAACGTTGAAGGAAGGGCAAGTGGAACTGCGTGTCTGGAAGGAGCTTGGGATGCTGCCTCAGCCGTAGGGTTTTCACTTGTAGATGCCTTTGAGGCTTGGTTTGGTTTTGAATTAAGTAATTGCTACAATGTACCTGCTTTAAGCAGAGTTGTTTTTCATTTTCTTGTGAAGAATTTGAATGTTTTCATTTTGATAAAGACAAGTTTTGTTCTTTTGATCTTAATGAAATGCTAATTGTAGCACCCTATTCAAGAATGGGTTTTATATCTTAAAAACCAAAGAGTGCCTAAATGTAACATAAATACCAAATTGGTTTAAATCTGATGAATTAAACCTGATTTTTCTTGGCATAAATGTTTTGGTCAAATAGAGTAAATTGGATTCAGAAACCCCATAGTTATGGACTTTTGGGCTCATTTGAATGGATATCTTATGAGACTTGAATTCTGCTTACTGGACCAAAAGACAAAGGGCCCATCTTAGCCGAGCTAGAGAAAGGCCCAAAGACTTATTGGACATTGGACATACTCATGTATGTGGCCCGATAAGCAGTAATGCCAGAGAAAATTTCCTGTACTTCATTGTCTCTACTGATTACTTCAGTGAGTGTGACTGTGTTCATTTGATGAGACACAAGTCGGAATTCTTTGACATGGTCGAAAGAGTTCCAGAATGAAGTATAGAATCTGAATGACAGAAGTATTAAGACTCTGAATTAGATCACGAGTGAGAATACTTAAGTCATTGATTGTGTGATCATCTGAATGAGTGTGAAGTCGCTTCACAGCTCATTTCTAGATCTTATTAGAAATGATTAAAGATGAGTCACACGAATCTTCCATGATATTCTTTAAGAATAACGCTCTAGAAATATCTAAGTTTACGCTGAAATAGTTCCACCAATATCAGTTGAAAGACACCACGTAAATGTGGATTGGAATCGATCCAAATTCGTCTTTACTGAGTATTTGTAGTTGTGCTACTTCGCTGGTTGTCCTAGGGAAACCAAGGCTTGTTACTTTTACGTCCATTCTGTTTTCTAAGAAGGGAAGTTACTTTCCAAGAAGAACAGTGGGAGTAAAAGTACAACTCGAAGAAATTCGAGAAATACAGGAGGCTGCTCAACCTGTTAAGGGAGAGCAACGAATGGATTTACAGATTTCTGTAGAATCTACACTTGTAGAGCCTGAAGTTCGCAGATATGAATGAATCAGTCACTAATCCGAGAGTGATTTCTCGTCATTAGTTGCACCTGATGATCATTAAAAGTTCGCATGATCTGATGATCATTGAAAGCGACGAATCTGCGAAATTCAAAGAAGCGAAAGTGAGCCCGGACTCCGAAAAATTACATTTTGTGTAAGTTGGCTTCATCGATCCATTCATGGATGGAAGCAAACATATCGGAGTTGGAATCTTCGTTCTGTTAAAGTAGTCAATGTTTTGACTTGAACAGGAACGAAGTGGAACTGTGCGTTTACTAAAAGATAAGTGGGAGCAATATTGCATTTCTCATAGTGTATGTCGATGACATACTGATTCTCGAAAATAACGTTCCAATGCTGCAGTCGGTAAAGGACTGGCTTGGGAGTTGGTTTTATGATTGACATGGGTAAAGCCACGTAGTTCTTGGATTTTGGATCTAAAGATAAAGATCTAAAAGAGCTGGTAGGACAAAGTCAGGATTCTTAAATTGACAAAGTCCTACACGTAATCAGCAATCCAAGAAGGGCTTTATGCCAATGTCACATGGCAATTCATTAAGCAAGATACAGTGTCCTGCGATATCTGCTGAGCTTTAATGCATGGATAGGATTCCATATGCGACGGCAATTGGATCTATCATGTATGCCATGACACATACTTGTTTTGATGTTGCTTTAATGCTAAGCAAGACAAGTAAAGACCAGTCAAATCCAGCAAAGAATCACTGGATTGCCGTAAAGAATATTCTGAAGTATTTGAGGAATACTTAGGATAAGTTCTTGATTTACGGAGAAAGTGAGGTGCTACAAGTCGATAGAGTCTGAAAGGCAAGTTTCCAATAGACAAAGATAATTCCTGGTCACAGTCCGGCTATATCTTGTGTCTAACTGGCGGTGCAAGGCACTGTTGCTGACTCCTTGACTTAAGCTGAACATTTCGCAGCTTGAGAAGCGGCGAAAGAGGATGTTTGGATAGAAGAGTTCATCACTGAACTTGATGTGATTCACAGCATAAATGAGGCTAGCTGCACATCAGAGGTCCAAACACCTTGAGGGTAGGTATAACCTATTCCTTGAGATAAATGACATAGGTGTTAAGTAGATAAGCAAGTTTCATCGAATGAGAACGTTGCTAATCTATTAACGAAGCCACTCCTTATGCCTAAGCACGAGTCGCGGACTGTAGCTGTAGGATGAGTGAAATTAAGATGTAGTCTTAATTTCAGTGGGAGTTTGTAAAGGGCTTTACTTAGTTATTTTGAATGGTTCATGTAAACATAATATTTTATGTTTATGAAATCTAATGATTTCTGGATTATTTTAACTGTGATATAAATAATCGTTCCAAAATGATTCATGTCATTATATATGAGCCATCGAAGTACATGAGTAGACTTGATCCTGAAACCCCATATTTAACGAAGTGACATAAATCATAGTGTCCATAGTCGAAGGTTGTTGAAATTGGAACAACAACAACCTGTTGAGACTAGATTGTGTTGAGACTTATGACCAGGTTTCGAGGGGTCATAGATGCGCGGCATCAAAGTCGACACATAGGTATATGTAGGGGAGCATATAACCGGACATGGCCCGCTGATGAGAACTCTGCAAGATATTAATATCTGTGTCATAAGAAGTTCTCATATACGACTATAGAGTATAGTCCTTAGACCTGAGTTCGCATGCATGTGGCTACACATGGAGTAATGCGCTTTGATCATTGTCTAACGCTGTTTCGTAAATGGGAGCTATACGGACCTTGGTTGGGTGTATTATGAATTGTGTAGTTCATAGTGATGGAACAAGATGGGATTTGTCCCTGCCGTTTAACGGAGGTAATATCTCTAGGCCAATCGGAGATTTGATAGCTGGTAAGAGAATGGCCATTCCCAAACGGACTTGCCCAAGTCGTTTGAATTGTCAGTATCAAATCTGTTCCGATAGACATGGTCTGGCTATATAAGGATGACACGCATCTTGCCTTATGCCAGATCGAGATATTAAGACAAAAGGACTAGGGAATGTAGGATTCTAGTACAATCGGGAGATTGTTGGGAATGTCCTGTGTAGGATTCCAGTACAAGTGGGAGATTGTTGGGAATTTCCTGAAATCTACCGTACTATCTCTAGAAAGTATGATAAGTGTCGAGATCAGACATAAGTCATAAATACTGGGTGATCATGATGGCTTGCAAGAGTCCGCTCTTGATCTATAAGTTTAGGACTTATTACCAGTATTGTATGATCCCGAAGGGTCACACACCATAGCTAACGGGAAAGTTAAATGGAATAAATACGGTAAGATGCAGTGGCATTTACTGTATTGGATCAGAGAATTGGGCCAGACAAAATGCAGGCTTTTGCCTGATTTGTGTCTTGGGCCCAAATGATTAATGAGCCATTAGTCAAATGACTTGGGCCCATTTAAATGGGAGAGGAGGAAATCGAAACCCTAAGGCTTGCGATTTTTCTCCTTGTGGCCGTGTGTTTGCCTCTCTCTTGAACTCTCTCTTTCTGATCTGATCCATCTCTTTGGTCTAGCAACCATCCCGGCTTGTAAGAGTGTGGATACCGAAGGAGGAGCAGGTTGTTCATCTGTTCTAACTGATCTTGTCATTACCATCTCTAATCCGCTGCAAAGGTAATGTCACAGGTTGGTTTTATGATTCAGTTACAAGAACCTAGATCTGTTTAAGATTATGTGCTAGGTTGCAATTTGGGAATTGAACCTTGAACAAACACCATAATCCTTCAGTGTCATCAGGTTGGTCTACTCACAAGAGATTAGCGTGTCCATATTGTATGAATAAGACATAAGCGTTTCAGTAAAACATGGTCAGAAAACATGTTGGTTTGACTGTCACCGACTGTTTTTACCAATCAACCATCCGTATGGAGAAACAAGAAATTGTTTAGAAAAACAGAGTGGCCCATCCGCCACTGCTAGTATATCTCTCTGGGGAACAACTGGAGGAGCAAATAGATCATTATGGGGCAAGAAACAGTTAGGCGTGGGGGAAACTGGCACACAACAACTAATATGCCTGATCACTATGGTGAAAACCATAATTGACATAAGAAAAGCATTTTTTGGGAACTACCTTACTGGAAAGATCATCTGCTGAGACATAATCTTAATGTGATGCATATTGAGAAGAAGTTTTTTGATAACATCATGCATACATTGTTAAATGTGCCGGGAAGAACTAAAGATAACTTGAAATCAAGGTTGGATTTGCCTGATATTTGCGCACGAAATGATTTTCATATCACATCAGGAGGAGTTGCACCTGTTCCTATTTTTTGGTTGAATTCAGAAGCAAAATCGTCCTAGTTTGAGTGGGTGAAAACAGATGTTTGCTTCCCAGATGGATATGTTTCTAATCTCTCTGGTTGTGTTAAACAAGGGAAAACATTCGCAGGAATGAAGAGTCATGATTGCCATGTGTTCATGCAACAACTACTTCCCTTTTCTCTCGCCGATCTCCTTCCACCGAAAGTAAGCGAAGCACTTGCTGCTACGTGAAGTAAATAATATTTATTTATGGTATAACTTTCTGTTAGTGTAAGCTAATGTGTATTATAACATGATTTTATTGTCAGGTATTGGATCATTCTTTTGAGATCTCATCATACACACTTCTTTACTTAACTATGTGGTTATATCTAATTGTTCGGTGTTGCAGCATGTTTGAGACCCAAGTTCGGGAAGCGATCGAGGGGGTATCCGACAATGAGATCAAGAGACGAAAATACCAACATTTCACAATATGGTTAAGGGGTCAAGTATGCTTAAGTTAAATAGTAGATTCAATATTGTTATACTTTGTGGCTAAACAACATAAACTTGTATGCATGTGGATCCGGGTGATACTCGTTATCCTTTATGGTTTCTTGAGGTTCTTCAAGGCCCCATCGCGAGAATAACAACCGCGATCATTTACTATACTCGCAGATATGTATTTCACACATATAAGCATGGCCAGAAAAAAGCAACCACAAACTACTGTGTACGTGTGAGGGGTGAAACATATTTTTATGGGGGTTTGTAAGAAATTATCGAGATTGAGTATCCGGGTTGTTGAATCTGAAAACAGTATTATTTAAGTGTGATTGGTTTGATCCAGTGGTTTGTCGTGGTGTTTGAGTAAACAACTTGGGAGTAGTTGACGTGAACTCAGCAAGAAGGTACAACAAATTCGAGCTTTTCATACTAGGTTCACAAGCATAACAAGTTACCTTCATACCATATCCACGAGTCATGATATCAGGGATCCATTGGCTTTCAGTGTACTAGAGTTTCACCGCAAGATCGTATAGTTGGAGTAGAAGATACGCCAATGCAAGAAGATAGTCGCGGTTTCATTTCAACCCCTACTGAGACAACATAAAAGGTTTTACTTATTGACCCCACAATCGACAATTTGAGCCACTCCCTGATGACACGGAAGAAGAAGTGGAGTTCGAAGTTGATGAATCAGACGATGATGAGGAGTCCTAGGAGGCCGACAATATTTCTAGTAACCCAGACAAATAAATTGTATATTTTTTTTATTTCGTAATTTTTAAAAATATTTTTATAAAATTTCGTCGCTAATTCGATGAAAGTAGCAAGGAATTAGCGACGAATGGGTACAGTTCATCGTCGTTAATTCCTCGCTACTTGCATCGAATTAGCGACGAACGTAATGTTATTTGTTATTCATTGATGGTACTAAAAGATCTAAGTGTAAAAACTATAAATACCCCCACAGCCCAGAATGAAAAATTAAGTGAAAAAGCCTTAATTTTTTTTTTTTTTTTAAATGCCAAGAAGTTGGATGTATCGACATAAGGATGCAGAGGGAGCATTTACGAAGGAGTTTTGAGCAGGGTTACACATTTTCATGTCTCAAGCATGTCAAATATCGACCACCATTAAAAACGGTAAAATGTTATGTCTTGTCATACTTTCAAGAATACAAAGTTCTTCTTAGTTGAAAAGGTTTGGCGTCATTACTAACTGTAGAATTTACACCAAATCTTAAGTTTGGTATAATCATGGAGAACAAGGTAATCACGGTGAAGATTTATATGACGAAAATTTTTAAATGTTTATTATAAATGATGTAATTGTAAGACTTAATCAATCTGAACTTCCTAAAATAATACATTGCAAATTTTTCTAAGACTTAATATAGAAATTTCAAAGTGTTACTATAGTGTTATACATATTCCACTCTTAATATTCAAGAGTGCAAAATGATGTTTTTTTGTTTTTATTTATTCTAGGACCTATAATAAAATTTCCCTTTCCATATGACATTAAAAAGATCAAATACCTATATTATAACCATTTATAGGTAAAAAAATATTTCTAATATCAAATACCTATATTATAACCATTAAGAAGATCCGCGCGCGTCTTCTTCTTCTTCACGGCATCTCCTCCCTCTGCTTCTCTGCCGGCGCTTCCTCCGAGTCGGCGGCCTCTTACTCCGCCGTCACGTCCTCTTCCTCGGCCTCCTTCCTCGTCGGCCTCCCTCCTCCACCGGCACTACCTTCCTCTGTCGGTGAAATCGGTAAGTTATATATATATATATATATATATATATATATATATATAGTTAGATTTTTGTTAGGTTGTTGGGTTTATTAGTTAAAATTGTTAAGTTGTCCGTTTATTAGAATTGAATTAAATTGTTAGGTTGTTTGATTGGAATTGATTTTTATAATGATAGATTGATTATTAATTATATTATTAATGATAAATTTCATATCGTTTTTGTAGATAGCGCGTAAAATATGCGACATTAATTTTATGGAGATACACAAGCCGCCACCAGGATCGAGTCGCGGTCAGCCGTCTTCAGCGACAAAGTCTGTTTCCTGGACGCCATTTTCGTTTGCGCCACATACGTCTCCTTCCGTAGCTTCGGCTCGGACGCCACCTCTTGAAGATCCAATCGTTATTTATCCCGAGGATGCACCGGCTCCGTATACTCATATGACGGTCGAGCAAATACTTACGCAGCCGGAGCGGGATTCTCTATCGATCTTACATCCTGACCGTCCAGACAGGACTTATTGGTAGTTAAATATTTTATTTCTATTTAAGTTATCTTTTTATTAAGTTTTTTATAATTTAGAATGATTTATTAATAGTATAATCTTTTTAAAATTTCAGGTTTCGAATCGATAATAGTATCAGTCGTAGTATCACTAATATAATTAAAAGCTATTTTAAAGAGCCTCATACGAACTGGAGTCAAACTGAGAAGGATACTCGCGACACCTGGTTCAAGTTTTTTGCGGTAATCATCTTTTTCATTTTTATATATTTAATATTTTTAAGTATATTAACTTTAGTTTATAATAACATGATTTTTTTTTATTTCAGCAAAGTGGCCTTGGAATTATGACAGACCCCACGAGCTTGTGAAAGCTGAGTTCAACCATAAGGCGAGACTTCGCCTCAGCGGCACCGTCTCGGACTGAAAAATCAAGGGATGGAAGGTGAAAGGCGACAAAGGGAAGTCGTGCTATTTTCCAAAGACGTTTGGGACGCCTTGAAGCGATTTTTGGTCGATGAACATTCGATCAACAAGTCGGCGAAGTGCTCGGCAGCGCGGATGACCCAGGGGTCGGATGGTCAGCCACCGACCCCCCATACTACTAGACCTAAGTATTTTGCCGGCATCCTCATAGAAATGGTAATAAATTACTATTTTTATATTTTCTTTTTAAAAATATTCACATAATTACGTCTAACCATTTTTTTAAAAAATTTTGTGTAGGCTAGCGACGGAGAGCTCCCATCACTGTCCGACCTCTATGTAGCAACTCACCAAAAGAAGAATGGTCTTTTTGTGAGTCCTTCGGCTGAGATGTTCTACCCCGAAGTGACGTCTCGAATCACAGAGTGAGAGACCCAACTATCACAGTAGCTCTCGCAGGGCAATACTCCGATCCGCGACAGGCTGACGACCAAGGAGATTGATGAGATCTTCATTGAGGTAAATATTCTTCTCTTTTTGCAAAGTTTAATTATTTTCATATTATTTTTGATATTCACACTTTATTTATCGCTTTTATTTGTAGGTCACTCCTAGAAAAAATGGACGGATCTTCGAAATTGGATCCGTCCAGGATACTCCGGTCGCTTCTACGTTAAACCCGAGAAGTGTTAACCATGAAGCGGCCGCTTTATGGATGGAGCTCCAAACAGCGAATGCCATTATCGCGGAGTTGACAACGAAGACTGCCACTTTGGAGCAGAAGGCGGATGCTCATGAGCAGAAGGCGGCTTTTTACGAGGATTCCATACGAGTGCAAGATGGCTGGTTCAACCTGCTAGCCAAGGATAACCTCCGTTTAGCACGGGGTATAGCGGAGATGAAGAAGAAATGAGCGTTAGAGGCAGTGGAAGTGGCAACGAGAGCAGGACCGAGCCAGATGAGACCATCTCAGACGTCTTCGTCCGTACAAGAGACGTACATTCTGGAGACCAGAGAGTTGAACGAGGCGGCATATTTTCTGGGTCGGACGGATTTAGACCTTAACTAGGCTAGTTTAGTGACGGTTTTTTGTATATATTTTGGTTTGTAAAATATATTTATAATATTTATATATTTTGTTTTTGAATATTATTATTAAATTTTAATTTTTAATTCATTATATTATATATATTATATATATAATATTTTATAATATTAAATATTCATCGTTAATTCGTCGTTAATTAGCGACAAATTAACAACGGACACAATAACGACATTTTAGCGACGAAAATAGGTAACAACGAAGTTGCGACAAATATATTTAAGACAACCTAACGACGAAAATATTAATCACGAATTAGCGACGAAATTGTTAACGACGTATTAACTACCCATTATTTTTAATATATATTTTCCTATTCGTCTCTTACTCGATGTTAATTCGTTGCAAATTTAACAACGGATTAACGACAGCTTGCGACTATTTTAGTTCCTCGTTATTTCATTGCTATATTTACTATGGATTAACGACGAATTTTTATAGTCGCACTTAACGATGATTTAACAACGAAATTTGGATAGTGACTAACGTTTAACGACGAATGATGTTTCGTCGTAAATTCAATACTAAAACCTATTAACAACGAATTTTCAACGGAGTATGCCATTATTGTTATAGACATGTTTTCTTGTAGTGAAGGTGGCATGTGCACATGGAAAATTGGGGGAGATGTCTGCGAGAATCAACATGAGCCTGAACCTGAGGGAAGAAGAAGCTTACCGGACCGCCTTGGAGGACCCTTCGACCATGGTCGGGGGGTGGAGCCGAGGTGGTGTAACTCTCAAAGTAATTTTAGCAAGTCAACTTTCTATTTTGAGAAGAATACATGGTAGATTTGTTGGGCGGTGGAAGATACCAGATCGTGATTCAAAAAGTTATCCAAAAGAGGAAAGAGAAAAACTGTTTGGGAGAAGTGCATGAGATAAAAACTTCCTAACGCCTTATCTACCATTTATAATCTATATAATGATCTTTTCTATTTTAGCGATTTTTATTTTATTTTAGTCATCTTTTATCATTTATATAAATACTTCATTGTCCCACGGATGTGTTATATTATGTAGTTGAATATTAAATCACAAGTTAAGATTGATAAGTATATTAACATACAAAATAAATAAAGTCTGATGAGCTAGTTTATGAAATAGTTTAACTCGTTATGAAGTGAGTTACTTATAGTGATCGAGTTAGCTAGTTTACATGTGCATAATGAAATTGATTATACACTTTGTGAAGCTCTGATTCATCTTGGGAGGCTTGGTCATGCTCCTGTCACTTTTTGTGGTGATGCTGCAGCTCTATATCAATCCCTTATGCGCACCAGTCCCTCCCTCTATATATCACTAAGATTTTCATGGTTTTATGGAGGATCTCTCCTCCCTGGCTCGCTCTTCTGATCGGTTTCAATGGATATCTCGGCAGTCTAATGCCCTTGCCGATCAATTAGCTAAGGAGGCTCGCTTAAGTAATCGGTCTATAGTCATTTCATGGACTGTACCTGAACTTTCTCTCTTAATCAAATGGTTTTTTTTTTTTTTTTTGAACATATTAATCCAATGGTTGACAAAACAAAATGTGCATATGAGATCGATAGATGTATCTTTGGTTAGAGAATTATTTCAGGCATTTCTTATAAGGGATATTAGGCAAAACTAACACTTTTTGGCGTAGCATTTAGGAAAGTAACACTTCTGTGTTTGTAATTAATCGGATGACACTTTATTACTGTTATAAAAAGTGAAACTCGGTTTTGCCCCTAGCACTGTGAGACACGGCCAGCTAGAGCGCGTGTGAGGTATTGTCGAAGGACAGACACGTGACTGTCACCTTATCAGCGTGGCGCGTGAGTGTTTAGCAACTGACATGATGCTGATTTTATCTATATTATTATTTCCCGCCAATGTCTTGCATTTAATGCTAATTAGGCTTACTGAGCCTATTTAATTAATAGAATCTTTAGTTAAATTCCAGAATTTACCTCCCTTCCTCACATATCTAGGTTATCAATCCGTTTGGTGGTTGTCGAGGATAGTTGTTTGGAATTAAATTCAGTGGTTTTGTGGTTAATTTTAGCTCCAGAACTGCATTAATGGCAGCGGTAAGAATTCATCCCTTCTAATTATACCGTTTGTAAATCTGTAAAAAAATTCCTGTGTGAATCTGTCGGAGTGGAAGTATGAACGTGCACTAGTGGTTTACTGTTCATATGAACGTCGTCAACGGCGTGAACCTGGAATTTTTCCTTTTTCGTGAGTTTTGGATCTGTTTCTTACTCTATATTCGCTATTTTGGAAGTATGAAGTCTGCATCTTAGTTTTGCTTTGTTCTTATGAACATATGTGACGTCTGAAACAGAGGTCTGTTCAGATTCCGTTTTTACTGTGACGCTGAATTTCAATGAGGTTCACAAATTTTTGTGTTTAATGAACGTTCATTAGTGTGAAGACATGTGTTTTTTCTAACAAATCATGTTTGCATATCCCTATTTTGATCAGGTTCACCTCGATCCTGTCTACGTCGTGGCTGGGAAATGGAATCGTTCCAACAACGGAGAATGGGAATTCAGCATTGATTACCGGGCGTACGGGAGGTGCATAAACTTGTGCAGCGATGACACACCTGAATCATACAAGTCCCGGGTGTTGAAGGAGTTCGATGCTGAACATAGAACAATCTGTAAGCTGACGTATGTGGCACCGGCGACGATGTGTTCAATTGCAGCGTCGAAGATGCCGCCAATATGTATTGGGAGCGGAGATGGACTGGAGACTTTCAAAGTGATTAGAAGAAAGAACGAGGGTGTTAGTTTATATGCTGAGTTTGAAGAGTGTGGTAGAAGCAGTATGTTTAAAGAAGCAAGACAATGTGGTTTGGACATACCTCCGAAGCTTAGTCAAAGTGGTGGTAGCGTGTCGTTGAATACGAGTAAAAAGGCAAAAGAAAGAGTTTATGATGTCGCGGCAAAAGCTGGCCAACGTTCTGGCGGGAGTTCTTTCCAGGACTTGCTTTTAAGCCAAAGCGCTAGTAGTGTGTTTGGAGCAGATTGCTCATACGGTGGTGGAACAACTTCAGGAAGCATTGGGGCATTTGTTGCTAGAGGGGCAAAGTCGATTGTTGAAGCCTTGGAAGCCTCGGAGGAGGTTGTCTTTCCCACAGTCGATACATTTGTGACTGAAACGCAAAACTTTGATGGCCTTGATTCTGTCAACGAGGAGGAAGAAAACGACGCCATTATATCTTTGAATGGTCTGGACCAGGATTTGGATGCCATTCTGCCAGCGGTAAGCGAGGAGTCGTCGGGCAGCGAAGATGGGTCAGACAGTGATGATGATCATGAAGAGACATCTGGTGAACAGAGACCTATTGGACAGACATCTGCTGGACAGACACCTACCGGACAGACATCTGCTCAACTGAAACCTAGTGGACAGACAAACACTGTGCAGAGATCCTTTGAACAGACGACTGCTGATGCAGGTACTGGAGGAGAGTATGATTGTTTCGATCTAACTCAGTGGACACAACAACTTAACAGGGCGTTTGAAGATGCTGATGGACCGGGTAATGAGCAACAGGAATTGGTGTCTTCTTTAACTCAGAACACAATGGAGCCTACACCTTCAGGTGGTATGCTCTTGAGCCTGCAAAACATATATGAGGATATCCGCGATCAAGCAGATATGTTTGCGCAAGATGCTCAACCTATGTTTGACGACGAGATAAAAGGTGGGAAAGAACTAGGTGATATTGATATAATAGCAGAAGATGATGGTGTATATGTTGGGCGGTTGTTCAAAAGCAAGAAGGATTTACAGGTAACGATGTGTGTTTATGCTATAAAGAGGCTGTTTCACTTCCGTACTCCGCGGTCCAATCCGGATAAGATAGTAATGGAATGTGTGGACCCTAAATGTGATTGGAGGGTTTTTGCCAAAGTTGTGCCATTTTCTTCTAATTTTGAGATAAGGAAAGTAGAATTGCACCACTCTTGCGACATTAACTCTAGAACCGAGAACAGCAAGCATGCCACTACAAGGGTTATAGCAGAGCTGATGAAGAAAAAGTATGGGAATGGAAAATCTGGTCCTAGGCCGAGAGACTTGCCTCTGATGTTGATGGAGGAGCTGTCAGTGACTGTGTCGTACTGGAAAGCGTGGAGAGCCAGAGAGTTGGCTATTGAGGAAATCCACGGATCAGCAGAGGGCAGCTACAGGTTACTTCCGGCGTATTTGTATTTGATGCGCAAAGCAAATCCAGGAACTGTTTACAATCTGCATTGCATTGATTACTTAGAAGAGGGTAAGATCGTGAAGCGGTTTAAAAGCCTATTTTTCTCGTTTGGTGCCTCCATTGAAGGTATTCCATGGCTACGGAACGTATTAGTTGTAGACGCGACACAACTGTGGGGTAAATACAGAGGGTGCATGATAACTGCGAGTTTCCAGGACGGGAACTTTCAGATTTTCCCCATTGCATTTGCCGTTGTTGACGGTGAGAACCATGACTCTTGGGAGTGGTTCATGCGCAACTTGGTAGAGGTTGTCCCTGACTCCACCGATCTGGTCATTGTCTCTGACCGTCATTCAGGAATCTACAAAGCAATTAGTCTGGTCTACCCCTTGGCCTACCACGGAGCTTGCGCTGTACACTTGGAACGCAATGTAGGGAGAAAGTTCAAGGTAGAGGGTTTAGGGGATCTAGTGTCGAATGCTGCTCGGGCATATAGGAACGGCCACTTACTCGGTGCTATGAATGAGATAGGCTTACGCAGTGCTGCCTGTGTGAAATGGTTAGAAGATATTGGGTTTGAGCACTGGACACGGGTTCATGGAAAGGGAGAACGGTATAATTTGATGAGTAGCAACATTGCCGAGTCCTTGAACGCTGCGCTCGCGAAAGGTAAAGATTTTCCAATTACTTCCACCGTTGAGTTCATACGGACAATGCTGATGCGGTGGTTTTGTCTGAGACAAAAAGTGGCTACGAAGAGCCAGTCGATAGTGACCCCAGAGGTGGACAAGTTGCTTCTTACGTTGGCGGAAGATTCAACAAAATTGGTAGTCACGCAAGCGTCACCGTGGAGTGTGCAAGTTACGTCCCTCACCAATAAGCGGTATCATGTTGCCTTAAACACTGGTGAATGCACATGCAAGGTTTACGACAGGCTAAAGCTACCTTGTTGCCACACAATTGCCGCAGCGAAATTTATGGGAATAAACCCCCTGACTTTGTGCTCCAAATGGTATGGTTTAGAGACATGGAAGCGCGCTTATGCGGGCAGCGTATTACCCGTACCTAACTCAGCTGAAGACGATGAGTATGTCCCGGCGGAGCTTAAAAATATGGATCTTCATCCCCCGCATACGAGGAGACCCTCTGGAAGGCCGCCAAATAAGAGAAAGAAATCGATGTTTGAAATCTTTGTAAGTTGTGAAGTTTTCTCCACTGCGGTCGAACAAGAACCTTTGGCTATGACTGTTGTCGTGTATCTTTCTTTTGCAGGGTAGTGCGGGCCCCACCAAAAAAAAGACGCCAAATAAGTGTGGAAGATGTCGCCAGCCTGGACATAAACGGACAAATTGCAAGAACCCGATCTGATACGGCCCGGGAACAATATGAATGAACGTTCATTATTTTAGCATGTACGTACATTAATCGGTTATGCACGTTCACCATTTTTGGGATGTACGTACGTAAGTCTGTTATAACTATGTTTGTATTTTGGGGGTTTTTTGGAATGGTCGTGCATTTTTTTGATACGCTGCATTTGACCTTAAAGGATGTATTATAGTATCGCCATGCATGGGAAAATGAAGTATTGTATCGCCGGAAAATTTTGGAATGAACGTGCATGTTGGATCTATGTATGGTCATTTTGTTACTAACGTTCATATGTCTCGTATGTACGTTCATGGTTAATATATGAACGTTCATATATTACTTACGTTTACTTTTCATAAACATTTGGCAATAAGGTTTGAATACAAAGTGTTTTGAATTGATGAGAAACGGGACAAACGTTCTTAAAACATAAATATCATTACAACAATATAAAGAGAGTTGTGGTTTAGGCTTAAATAACAAAGATGGCAAAACATAAATATTCATAATAAAATGCAGTTTCAGATAGTAGCATGCTCCATAGTCCACGCCTCAGCAAGGGATTTGAACACAACATTGTCCGATATGTAGACGTCGGCAATTTCATCAACAACCTGATCATCTTCTCCAACTTTTGGTTCTTTCAGCAAAGAATGAATTGATTCCAGAAGTTTTGGAATGGTGTCCAGAATTGTCCACTCCCTCAAGACCATCAACTTAGGAATTAAAACGTACCTATTCTTATCAATGTTCGGATGATAGACCTTTGTTTTAAAGAAGAACCTTGGTGGTTTGAAAGGATATTCAACAGGAAACCAAAGAGAAAATTTGAACACGCCTCCTTCGTATGGAGAATTTTCAGGTCCAATCATCATGCCTTCCCACTTGTAAAAGTCATCTTCAACCGGACCAATGCTAACAAATGGAAGTGGATTCTTCTCCAAACTTTTCAGAGCCTTCTTAACATGTATTTGTAGGAGCGACATGATTTCCTGAATGAAACGCAAGTAACATATTTAGATATATATATATATATATATTTCTGAATTACAACAACATATGGAAACGCATGCAACATGTTTAGTAAAAACACATGTAAAAACTCTTCAACCTTTCTCTTATAAGGCGAAAGGAAAGCATTAAAAATTGAAAGTGTATTTAGAAACTGGGCAAATGAAAGATGAAAGAGATACATAATTGTAAATGAGAAAGAGACAGAGATACCTAAACTCGAACAATGAAAGGAAGAAACAAGTGTAACTAATCGATATATTTGTATATGTAAATCTGACTCTTTATATAGACAAAGGAAATGGGTGTGCAGTTAAATTTGGAAATAGTGAACCGATGCAACTTTTAAATCACTGACAAGTTACATCTTTCCAATTCATTCATGTTTGACCAAGCACACACTTTCCAACATGTGACTTTTCATACAAAAAGAAATCTTTATCTCAAATGTAACTACACCGTTCAATAAATATATTCTACCCAATTAATACTGGTAGAGTTGACTAATAAATAGAGCATCGAGATGACATAAAGCAACATGATGTATTTAAGGGAACACCCTACACACCACTTTCTCTTTCTTCCACATCATTTTCTCTTTCTTCCACATCACATGGTTTGTTTAAAATTTCCAACACCCTACCCCACTAATAAATAAAATATATATTAATAAATATTATATACAAAATTAATAAATAAAAGTTACATGACATTATGTGATATTGATTTTATGAACGTAGAGATTGTTTCTATGAACGTATGTATCCAATGCCTCGCACTTACTTATACTAATATGTGAACCGGGAGAGGAAGTCCATGATGTATCCAAGATTGTTTCTATGAACGTATGTATGATATACAAATATATGTGATTTCTTTAAGCCAAACATTAAAACTTTAATTTTTTTCTTCTAACTTCTAAATTTTTGTTTTATTTTCAAACAATATGGACTTTTTTTTACATTTTTCAATGGTATAATGTAAAAATGGTCTATATTAACAAATGTATATTATATATGAACGTATATATAGTATCAATGAACGTACGCAAAATTTTTTGTTATCAATGAACGTACGCAGGATTTTGTGTTGAGATCCATTTTAAAAGTAGACAAAAAGTTTTTTTTGTCCAAATTGATTAAACCAAGTCTCTATTTATAGAGAATAAAAAATAACGATTTTTGAAGGAAAGTAGACAAAAAATAACGATTTTTGTCCAAATATTGTGTTGAGATCCATTTTAAAAGTAGACAAAAAAGCAAACCACACGTAGACGGGAACGTAAAGGAATGAAATTTATTAGTAATTAAGAAGGACAGACCACTGAACATTGGTATTGTTATTGCTAATAGGGCCAGGTGCTGAAGTTTTGTTTGACAATCTTGCAAAACGCCAGTGATTCTATAGTCCAGAAACACTCCTCGCACATATCATGGCTCTTCCAGCCATCCACCCACCATCCGACCCAGGTATTCATGGTGGCACACTTGCATCCATGGACTTTGTCGATATCTAGAGCTGCTTCCTTCTGACGGAACAAATCAGAAGGTTTTTGCTCCCATACCAAACGGTCACGCGCAACAATCTGCATACGGATTCTTCTAGTGAAGTCTCTGGTCAGTGCTAGGCCTCTCCCCCCAACCTCTGCTTCACCGTACATGACCCGGACCAGCATGGACCAGGTGTACATACCAGTCTCCCACCCAGTTTCGGCGGATTTTTTAATCAATTCTTCCCCTGCTACACGCCGGTCTTTGTATATGAAATCGGATATACCTTTGAGCAGTAGGCATGAGGAGTTGTCGTGGTCTAGGCAAGCCTCGTGAAACTCCTCTGCCATTTCATGGTTAGGGAAAATAATGTAGTTGTTGAAGAAGTCAACGGATTTGTAGAAAGGAGGGGTCTGTGCTAACTGGAACAATGCCTCGCAGTTTGATGTCACTCGTCTAAAATCTCTGAAATCGTTGTGGATTAGGTGAACCAAAATGGTAATGAAAAGGTCTTCTGGAAGATCAAGAATGGCCATGTTTGTAAGACGAATGAGTTTAGGTTGGATAAGGCATGGTTTAAAAATCTAGTCAATTATATATAGGCCTTTAAGTTGCAACAATTGGACCGGTATAACGAAGAGGCGCGTATAGGGAAAGGATCCAACGATCTCGTATAACATGTAAACATTAATGACACGTTTATCGGGTTTGTGAAGCGTGGCTTGTACAACACATAACCGTCACGTCGTGGGAAAAGCGAATCGTCGCGAATCTAAAAAAGCAAAGTTAATGATTAGCAGTTACATATGTGACTCTCTATATATATCTACTTACAAAGCATCGTCAGTTCACATCTTTTCAGATTACTCAACAAATCACCCTTGGCCCAATTGCCCTCTCCAAATTCTCTTAATCTAAAATGCCTAATCCTCATGTATATTGGCCCTGGAAACGTTTCAATGATCCGCCATACGAAACGCGCTCGGTGACAAAGAGGCGGAGGGAGGCATCAGGTACACCATTCAACTTGCTTGGGCTCCCGGAAGATCTAATAAGGAAGATCCTAGTTCTAGTCTGCGAAAATGACATGCAGGATCTCCGGCACTCGAGGATTACATGCACCAAGTTGAATAACTTGTCTCTGACTGATGAGTTCTATGCCGCCATTAATCTGAAGAAGATGCATCGCTGGGTTTGGGCTCCACGTTTTGACTGGGAAAAGTTCCATGAGAAGTGCTATGACGCGGGAAACATACACGCAATAAGACTTAAAGGAGTCTCAAACATGCTCTTCGAGAACAAGAGGGCTGAAGGGATCGGTCAGATCATTGTCGCCGCTGGGAGAGGATGCATCATCTCCGAGTATATACACGGCTTGATTAGCAGTTTGTTCAAAGACGAATGGGGAGAAGCAGTCCTCGGTAAGTATGTCCTCACACGAGGACGCACCAATGAACTTCGCAGCCAGATGCCTAACATAAATGGGAATGGGTGGGAAAGGGTGCTTCCCGATTGGTTAATTGCCAAACGTGATTTAAACGATCCCCAGTTGATCACGTTGTGCAGCTGTTCGGAATTCGATTCGAGTCAACCATGGTGGGAGAAGCCGAAGGGTGATGACATGTGCGATCGGTGCTTTTGGATTTTGCAGGTTGCTTATCTTTGCAAGATGTTAGCTGAGGGTTTTCTTCTTTTTAAGTGTAATCGTTGAATATCGCAGTCGTCTTTGTAATGAACTTATTTCCTAGGTAAATGTTCGAGTTTAGATTCACTCTTTTATTAGTCTGTTCAAAATCTACTTTGTATTGATTTATGTGAACTACCGACGGATATAAATGAACGTTCATGTTAAATTTCTGAACCTTCATACTTAACATACTTTACTTCGAAAGGTCCTACACGGACGTGTTTTTTAGTAGTGACTATTCGAACGGCGTAAGAGTGAACGTTCACTGGGCCCGACTAATGAGAAAATACACTGATCACGAAAATTAGACAGAGCGTACCGGTGTCATTTCAAATGCATATTACAATGACATGACAGATGTTAAATGTTCACGTTTAGATTATTTCCTTCATTAGTTTGTTCACAGTCTACTTTGTATTGATTTATGTGAACCACCGACGGATATAAATGAACGTTCATGTTTAATTTTCTGAACCTTACATACTTTATTTCGAAAGGTACCACACGGACGGATATAAAGGCGTAAAAGTGAACGTTCACTGGGCCCGACTAATGAGAAAATACAGGGATCACGAAAATTAGACAGAGCGTACGGGTGTCATTTCAAATCCATATAACCCACTTACAGATTTTTTTTTCAATACCAATGCTCCCATTTACAACTGTACCACTTTATGCACTGCCACTTCATATTGTGTTCACGCTACATTTTGCGTTGGAACCTGTGAACATTCGGTTGACGTACATGAACGTCCATATCAATTATGAGAACGTTCACAACTACCACACTAAACTCGGCGAAATAATATTATTAGGCAAGTACATTACAAGATGCACGTAACTGCGGTGCACCCCAAAACACCTCGGAAGAACTTACACCCAACGCTTAACTTATATAGGCTTAATGGTATTTCATAACGTTCGAAACTAGGACAGCATAGCGAAGGTGTAGGAGATACAGAAAATCCAACAGCTAACACACTCCGGGTCACCGTCAGGACGGAGCCTACATCCACCGCACTGTGGGGTTGGAAATGCGTAGGAGGAGAGGAAGGTTCCTACTTTTCGCGTTCCCAATGCAATAACAGCCTTCAGTATACGCGCCGCTATGTTACCCGACTGTTCTATATCGACCCACCAGCGCAAGTCCTCTAGACGCTGTAATCCCTCCACCCAGTTCCCAGTAAGGATTTTGCCCATGCCCTGAGCAAGTATGATGTACGGACAGTCTTGTGGGGCTTGGCCAAACAAAACTACTGCTCTATGCGGATCTAGCTCTATGAAGAGTGTCCGTAGTCCCTCCAGCAATAAGGCAGTGGGGTTATCAGCCAGTAGACACCTGCTCACAATCGGTCCAGTCATGTATGCTCTATTTGATCTAAAATAATTCGTGGATATTTCACTAACCTTTGAAAAAAAGGGCGTGCATCGTCTGACAAGGAAGCCCTAGCCGCGTTGTCTATAAAGCGGTCTATATTCACGACTCGTAAAATGCTTCTCTCGGTAGCTAGACGATATGAGGTTTTATTGACTCCCATCAGCGGCAAGAGGTCGGTATAGCTTGAACGAGCAACGCGTTCGACTATGTCGAGGTTCACGGCGACTGGAAGCGTATCGAACATATTTTTCTCCGAGTGAATAAGATAAGTACAAAATATGTGATAAACACAAGATCGAACACATATTGCTTTTATAGGCGTGGTGGAGACTTAGGTAGTTGGATGTGGTTGGAAAGAAAATAAATGGCTTTAAGTAGTCCAACCATTAAATCCCAACTACTTGGGATTGGGCATTTAATGCATCTATGAACTTATATAGAATGGGACAAACAACATATTATAAAACATCATACATTATGCTTACATACGAAGTAGATAAAAGTTGACCTTACAATAGGGAACTACCATAAACCTAGATTATCCGACATAGTTGTGAACGTATAGTAGTACAAAATGAACGTTCACATTAATTGTGCTACTGATCATAACATGAAGCAAGATACCCATCCACAATGCTCACCACATAATCATCAGCTTCTTTGCTACGCTAACTGCAAAACAGTTCTCACAGTCGAATTCCCCTATGAAATCAAAGCCACATGAACACTCCGGACCGTAGTATCTTGGCGCTTTGAAGGTCTTGTAGAACCCAGCGTATGGCCTGCTAATGGAGACACCCCTCATAGCCCTGATAGCCTCAACCATCCAACGCGCAACACATGCCGCATACTCAAGATCTTCCCACCAACGCAACCTCTCTAAGATATCGGACCCTTCATCAGACCTGCCAACCATCAGATGACACATTCCTGTAGCAAGTATGTTGTATGGACATGATGTTAGTCCACTTTGCAAAATGGAAATGCCCTGATCGCAATCACGGTCCAGAAAAGCGACACGAACACCTTCCATTAGGAATGCTGTTGGGTTTCCAGCATCTAGGCACCTAGCATGGTATTCAATTCTTATTTCCATCAGGTCCAATATATATCAAGCAACAAGCAAGTTTTGTGACAAGGTTGTATACCTTTCGAAGAACGGCCTGCCCGTGCTACCTATGCAAACATATTCCGCATTGAACATGAAGTGGTCTATGTTTGCCAACCTCAGAATTTCTGGCAGACGAGTGTACTCATACACCTGTTTGTTGACGCAGCCAAGGGATAGGAAGTCCACTATGTGCCTCGACTTAGCCAGACGTCCTATGACGTCAAGTTGGAGTGGCTCTGGCAGATGCAGCATGATTTCAAAAGGAAAACAAAAGTTTATAGTAAGAACTGAGATTAGCGTTGTGCCATTTATGTGAACATAACAACTTACTTATACTAAAGGTAAGGTGTATCGAGACGGTCAGATGTTTATCCCTAATGAAGGTGTGTATGACCAATCGGATGTCACTACAATTTAATTATGATTAGACGTATACCTGTCCACATTTAAGTTCCACATGGAGTAAAGAGAAAATATTAAGTGTTGTTATTATGGAATTGACTGTGAACCACTCTGTAAACTACATTTTAATTGCAATAATTACAAGACATTAGTTTTGGGGAGGTGTGCCAAAGTAGTGGTAATATTTGTGCTACTAGAAGACTGCGAGAGTTGGATTAACTCGCCAACTTGTTAAACAGAGGGCATATTCTAACATTTGTGAACGTATGATAAAGTTTATGAACGTTCATCACTTTAAGAAAAGTTGAAAGTACAGGACAACGCTTCTGGAAATTTAGAACAAAAGCCTAAGCCTGATAGAAACGCTTCGTGCGTAGCAATGCTCGCATGCGAACCATCCACGGTAATCAAAACCACATCCACACACTGCGCCGTGGTACCTAGGGGGTCTGTATCTGCTCACGATTGCACCATCGACCCAGAATGGATCCCCATCCCTCATCGCCGCGACCGCGCGAACAATCCACCGCCCTAACCCCGATGCGAACACTATATCGTCCCACCAACGCAATGTCTCTAGGATGTCGGAGCCTTCGTCAGACCTGCCGCTCATGACATGACACATTCCTCTCGCCAACACATTGTATGGACATGTGGTGAGGCCACGTTCCAAGATGCTAATTCCCCTATCGCAATCCCACTCGCTAAAGGCTACACGTATGCCCTCCATCAGTAGAGCCGTTGGATTTCCCGCGTCAAGGCACCTACCACATGCATATATGTATGCCAACCTTAATAGGAAGTGGAACAAAAGTATCGAAATTGGTCCAACCTGCTTTGTTACCTTTCAAAAAAAGCCCTACCCATGCTTCCAATGCGGACAAACCGCGGTCTAGACTTAAAGTGGGCAATATTGGCCACCTTTAGTACTTCACGCGAGTGGGTCAAATCGTATAGTTTTTTGCAGACGGAGCCAACGGCCAGGAAGTCAACAAGGTCATCTGACTGAGCGAGCCGGTTGATGACGTCAATCTGGAGGGGGTATGGTAGTTCAAGCATATTGTTACAGTACAGCAACCCACCTGGAATGCGTAGAAGTGTGAACGAAGAGCTCAGATATATGCACTAATGCAACCTCATTTATACTAATAAGGAGAGGAAGTCCCTGATGTACAAATACCTTGCGAGATGTTCTACGACGACGATAATTGTGGTGTGGGCAAAAAGAAAAAATAAGATTTGGGAAAAAAAAATTGGAACGAGTAGTAAGGTTGCATTGATTAACTAATGGAAATCCCGCTTTGAATTGAAGTCTGACATGACATATAGCAGTAAATAATTAAATGCCCATAATTATTATATCTACTCAGACGTAGATAGAAATAGATAAAACTGTAAATGTTAATGCACTCGATTAGACCTAAAACCACCCCCGTCAACTATACATTTAAAGCAGTAAATACACCTAAATATCATCGAGCAGTGTGCGGCCATAAATTAATGTAGTATGAGGAAAATAGGGAAATTCAAAGGGAATTCAAATGGGGAGTTCAATAAAAGGGGCTTAAATAAGTAACATACTACACGTACAATTTATGTCTGAATTAACACTGAACTCAACGCCGTGAAAATATACGTCCAATATCAAAAAGGGATAGGTTGGACAATGGTGAACGGTCACGAGAGTGCTAAGTGAACGTTCACATGTTCAGAAATTTAGAAAGCGATAAGTCCGAGTCACCACATAAGCCTTAGCCTGATTGCCACGCTGCGTCCGAAACAATGGTCGCACACGTATTCCTCGTTCCAATCAAAACCACATCCACACTCTGCCCCATAGTACCTCGGTGGTCTAAATGTTCTGGAGAAGCCACCATCTGTCCTCACCGGTGCCCCCTCTCTCATCGCCGCCACCGCGCGAACAATCCAACGCGCAACACCAGCCGCGAACTCTCGATCTTCCCACCAACGCAAGGTCTCCAGGATATCAGACCCCTCGGCCGATCTTCCGTTCATCACGTGACACAATCCTCTCGCCAGCACGTTATAGGGGCAGGTAGTGTGCCCCATTTCCAAAATGCTAATGGCCGTCTCGCAGTCTCGCTCAACGAAGGCCACACGTATGCCTTCCATCAGTAAAGCCGTTGAATTGCTCGCGTTAAGGCACCTGCCAATTTCATACAGGTATAGCCACATTTATAGAAAGTACACCTAAATACAACTAAATACTCATTAGTTCCATCATCTTAAGCTACCTTTCAAAAAAAGCCCTGCCCGTGCTTCCAATGCGGACATACCTCGCTCTGAACTTATAGTGGTCGATATTGGCCACCTTCAGTACTTCAGACGAGTTAGCCAGCCCATACAGATTTTTGCAAACGGAACGAACGGCTAGTAGGTCAACTATGTCATTTGATTGAGCGAGCCGGTTGATGACGTCAATCTGGAGGGGTTTTGGTAGTTCAAGCATTTTATTACAGTACATCAACACACCTGGAATTTAGAAAGGCCAGAGAGTTTCTTAAAATGTGAACTGATATGACCATATTAATACCGACTAGGGGGGGGTTTAAAACGCGGAGTCATTAATGCCCTCTTATGGGAAATGATGAAAGTAATAAATAATGACGTGACCTAAATCTTAAACACTGTATTCAACAGCCACACATTCGCTATTAACTATATGAACGTTCGACTAAGCAGATGAACGTTCACATTCGAATATCACCGTCTTCACATTCAATGTTTGAAACGAAATTGCAATTCAGAACGAGAAGTCCAGATATAGGTTATGAAAGAAAGTCATCCGACGGAGTGAAACTAAAAGGGACATATGTTGCAAAAAAAAAAAAAACACTAACGTATCACGCGGTACACATGTAAACTGGACATCTAAACGAGATCGTTGATCACATCACTGGCGAATTTGGCCCGAATTACGGCTACACTTGCTTCACTAATCGAGCGAACCTCGTTCTTGCTGCAGTTGGTGCTAAGCATCTCGAGCAACTTGACAATTACCGGCCCACTGTCAGCAAGATCTATGTTTTGGACCACGTTAGCACGCATCCTATACTTCCAAGGACCAATGGGTTTGGTGATTTTCTTCCTTCTCCCTATCTGGTTCAATATATATGGTAGCATCGTCGTGAATGGTAGCATTGCATTTGCGACCTCTTCGCGGTTGCTGTCACCGAGCCCGGTGTCCAACAACTCCACCTTTCTGGACTGTACGTTTATAATCAGGCCAACCCACCTATCATCATGCCACCGCATCGGCATGTAAATGGTTTTCGCATCTGTACCCCAACGGAGCTGGGGCAACCCATTATCTTGACAACCCGATACGTATTCAACCAAGAGAGAAGGCCACTTGAACAAGAACTCATTTTCCCCATATCCAGATTGAAAGTACCCACTTTCGAATTCTCCATATGTCCTCAACAACGTATCCGCGAACAGAGAATCCGCAATGGTTATTTGGGCTGTACGATACGCCATTTCATGTCTATTCCAAACCAGCGACAACATAACCCGCATTTGCTGTGCATATACATATGTTAAGTTATAGATACAGTACAACTTTATTACTTAATGTCACTGAACATTTCTAGAAAAATTAGTAAAACTAACCACATAATCCAGATTGGCACCCGAATCCCCGATTCCGTGGATCGCAGAGGCAGTCAAAACTTGGCCAGTACGTAATGTGATTTGTCTGCCATGAATAATGTTAGCTTTGTGTTAGTCACAAGAAAAATAGTTAGTCAACAATTAATTAGCTGAATGGGTTTTGATAACTTACTCTTCGCCTACAAATCTCAAGGCGGCCTCGGTAGAAGCCTGCGTATCATCGGATGTTACATCGTAGAGGGGTGTTATATTTGGTTCACCTAATCTCTTCTGTCTAAACGGATTGACAAATGGGGAGTCAAAAAAAGGGTTCCGGGCTTTTGGTCTGCCTCCCCTACGAGGGTATTCCCTGTCGCATGACTCCCCGCCTTCCAAGTCGATTACCGGAAATACATTCAGGGGTTGCACGTCAAGGGGACAGGCAGGATTATTGGCATCCTCGTGTGGATCCTGCATAGTTGCGCGAACAGATTCCTACAGTATGAACGTTCATATTCAGCCGAGTGAACGATCACGGTGTCATTATTATCGTGCACACTAATATCTAGACACGTACAGTCTCCTCCGGAGGGGCTTTTTTGTTTTCTCGGTTCGTTGATGTGAAGCCCGAGTCATGCACATTTAGTGAATCTGCCATACACTCTGGCCCAACCGGCTTACGGGCCATTGTGGCATCTGCAGCCTGCAAAACAAATGTTTCGACTTCATAAGTGTACGCTCATAGTTACTTCTGCTTGTTCGCAGATATATGTTAACTCTATACCAATTCCATCATACCAATTCCATCATGGCTTCCTGGGCGATTTGCTCGTTCGTGTTTGCGGCACCAGGAGCCTCGACAGTTGGACAAACTGGATTCTGCAAAACAGTGTTAGTATCCTCGACAAGCGGCTCTTTAGTGGTCTCTTTCTTCTTAGACACATCTTCAGTAGTGGAGCCAGCTTCGTCAGCAACCGCTGTGGATCCTGCTTCCTGATGGGTGCATGATCATACATTCGTTAATGAACGCTCACAAATATTCCGGGCCGTTCGCATAGTGGAGGCTCCGATATAGATACGTTTGTGGTGTTTATAATCATTTGATAAAAAATACCTTATCAAGAGCTTCCTTTGACAACTTCCTCTTCTTTGACGATCTTGCATGGATATGCTTTTTGCGTTTTCCATATTTCTCCTTAGGCATCGGAATTTCAACGTTCCCAACACCTTCCTGTCGGGTGAGCGTTCATATGACCATTAATGCAGGTTCACATAAAATGCATGATCGTTCACAAATTAGACTAAGCCCATACCGTCTCCATCGCGCGAGGAAGCTTCGCTTGATCTCCATCTCCATCATAAGGGAGCTTTTCTACCGCCTCGTTCCTCCCATCCGACTGTCCGTCATCCAAGCCAAGAGCCTTCGACCTTCCATCCCCCTCAACATCTTCCTGTGGCATGAATGTTCATGTGTATATCCGTGCACGTTCACAAATAAGAAGATATGGACGTTCACAACTTCATACTATGTACGTACCTGCTCCGTCCCGCTTATGAGGTTCTCGGCCGCTTGATTTCCAACGAGCTCAGCATCTTCCTGTCGAATGAACATTCACAAGTCTATTAATGAACGTTCACAAAAATATATGATCGTTCACAATTGTAGCTTAAATACGTACAGTCTCGATCCCGCTATGGAGGTTATCGGCAGCCTGATTTCCAGCTGCGTCAGCGGTGGGGTTCTCTGTCGCCTCGTTCAACTCATCTCTCGTCTCCTGCTCCATGCCCGAAGATTGGGATGCTCGAACGAGCTCAGCATCTTCCTGTCGAATGAACATTCACAAGTCTATTAATGAACGTTCACAAAAATATATGATCGTTCACAATTGTAGCTTAAATACGTACAGTCTCGATCCCGCTATGGAGGTTATCGGCCGCCTGATTTCCAACTGCATCAGCAGTGGGCTTCTCTGCCGCCTCGTTCAACTCATCTCTCGACACGTGCTCCATGCCCGAAGATTGGGATGCTCCCCCGAGCTCAGCATCTTCCTGTCGAATGAACATTCACAAGTCTATTAGTGCACGTTCACAAAATTATATGATCGTTCACAATTGTAGCTTAAATACGTACAGTCTCGATCCCGCTATGGAGGTTATCGGCCGCCTGATTTCCAACTGCATCAGCGGTGGGCTTCTCTGCCGCCTCGTTCAACTCATCTCTCGACACGTGCTCCATGCCCGAAGATTGGGATGCTCCCCCGAGCTCAGCATCTTCCTGTCGAATGAACATTCACAAGTCTATTAGTGCACGTTCACAAAATTATATGATCGTTCACAATTGTAGCTTAAATACGTACAGTCTCGATCCCGCTATGGAGGTTATCGGCCGCCTGATTTCCAACTGCATCAGCGGTGGGCTTCTCTGCCGCCTCGTTCAACTCATCTCTCGTCTCCTGCTCCATGCCCGAAGATTGGGATGCTCCCCCGAGCTCAGCATCTTCCTGTCGAGTGAACATTCACAAGTCTATTAGTGCACGTTCACAAAATTATTTGGTCGTTCACAATTGTAGCTTAAATACGTACAGTCTCGATCCCGCTATGGAGGTTATCGGCCGCCTGATTTCCAACTGCATCAGCGGTGGGCTTCTCTGCCGCCTCGTTCAACTCATCTCTCGTCTCGTGCTCCATGCCCGAAGATTGGGATGCTCCCCCGAGCTCAGCATCTTCCTGTCCAATGAACATTCACAAGTCTATTAGTGCACGTTCACAAAATTATATGATCGTTCACAATTGTAGCTTAAATACGTACATTCTCGACCCCTCTGTGGAGGTTCTCGGCCGCCTGATTTCCATCTGCATCCGAGGGGAGCTTCTCTCCCGCCTCGTTCAACTCATCCGATGGGACGTTATCCGGAACGCCTTCGTCAGCAGGGAGCTGTACTGGCGATTCAGACAGAGTAGCATGCTCTCCAGAACGCTTTTTCTTGCTTATCAAAGAATTGGCCTTACGATTCTTCTTCTTGCGAGCCGCCTTAGCGGAGGTTCCTCTAGCAGCATTCCCATCACGTGTTTTGGGACTTTGATCAACAAAATCATCCGACAAAACATCTCTCATACCGGGGCTAAGAGAAGTCTCCTGTACAAATCAAAGGTCAGATCAATAAATAACAACCAATGTACGTTCATAAAGATTTATAAGGGTTCACAAAACATTACCGCCTGCTTCTTCCCCTTCTGCTTTTTACTCGTGCTTCCGACTGAGTCAGATATTCTCGAGGAACGCCTAGACCGGGCTCTAGAGTCAACGCTACCACTGCCACGACCCGTTTGGGCCCCCTCCATAATTGGACTATCGACCCCATTCAGCACCTCAGGTTCAAAATGCACCTGTTTTTTTTTTCTTCTTTTTCACAATAGGATCAGGGATAGCCATTCCATCGTCTGGAATCACGTGGTCCTGTCTACTTTCCATGACCCGCTTCTTATCCACCCTAACTAAGTGGTAATTTTTTATAAGCGTATCAAGGGCATTCTTGAGCATGCCTTCCACCTCCGGACGCCACTGATGCACCCATGAAGATTTGCTACATCCTACTGATTCTGCTACGGCTTCCCTAATCACCGCCTCCCGCTCATTCACCCACCAACCTTCATCCATTCTCGATAAGCTCCTCTTGGCAGAAGGACCTGCGACACCACCGACATCAGCGCTGCTCCTTGCTCTCTTCTTTCCCTTTCCCTTGGGTTCACTCTTCTTACGTTCTTTCTCTTCTTTGTTCTTCGCATACACTTCCATCTCATCTCGTGTAAGCAACCTAGGCCACGATCTGTCTCCTCCTGGCCAAGACCTCCGATTTAGCTGTATAGACGCATTCCCCTCTTTCAGGATTGCCTCCAAGTAAGCTATGCTCTCATCCTCCTCCTCGTCATCATCACTCCATTCCCACGTTTTAGGATCAACTTCTTCACCGGAAGCATGAAGAATTGAATATATAGTAAGCTGTAAAAGTAGCATAGCTTTGTCAATTAACATCGCGTACAGCAACAAAAGTAGATATATACGTTCACAGATGTATATTTACGTGTTCTTATATACGTTCATATCCATTATGTAATAAATGTATACGTTCACGCAGCATACTATAACATGTCTAAATGATCATGTATCATACCTCGGGAAGGCTCTCGACGTTGATGAGATCTTTGTAGTCGATAGTCTTCTTTTTGTACAAGCCACTGCATGAACGAGGAGTAAAGTCTAACTCAGCAGATGCACTTGGAAGCTTAGCCTGTAGCTCCAGTATTGCTTCGAGGGCAAGCAGCTGAATTGCTATCGGGAATCCCCGCATGCTTATCGAGGGCATTGTCAACCTATCCTTCATTCCCTTATTCCTTACCATATCCGTGAAATTGAGCATGGTTAGCTCAAACGCCTTACGACCCCATGAGTACGATAAAAACTTGTCCACATCTTTGACAAGCTCAACAGTTTTACGGGAAACCTTTCCGTTCTGATTCTCAACTGCAACCACACCGTCAGCAAGTATGACAAGGGCTAGCTGCAGCCTCGTGTCTCCTTCCATTTGTTCCCCTGACTTCAGACGGTTGATGAGCTGATCGATACTCCCGTCTTTGCCCATTTGCCCCGCCGCAATCAATGTGTCCCAATGACTTGCAGCAACTGTTACAAAGCAGAAAATACAGTTTATTAAATCATCTTACACAACTTACAAGCCAACTTACATATGTATCAAACCAACTGTCAGCAAAATAAGGTTGGTGATGTATCAGATTGACTCTCCACTACTAAATAAGGTTGGACCCTAATTTACCTTGCGGTGGATCAACTGGCTGCTCCTCAGAAAGGTTCAATGCATCCCCCTCCTGTTCTTCTGATACGCTTCCTGCTGCTTCCGGAGAGCTTTTATCGTAGGGGTCACATTTCAATCCAGTAACTAGGTAAAACTCCCTTAAAGAGAACTTTATCGGCTTAGGGCCGAAGATAAACCAACGCTCGTGACGTCTATAACATTGCAGCTGACGTGTAAGGAGACCATGTACCAATTGGCCCGAAAAATCCAGTCGCCTCAAAGGCACATCGAATAACTTCCCGAACTGCGAATTCAGGATTTTGTCCATCTCCTCCTTGTGATCTTTCAGGGCAAGAGATAATTCCACTAAATAGTCCGTCTTAGAATAGGAATGAAGTTTCCTCCCTGTTGGATAGTGATTCCGACAAAACCACCTCTCGGGTAGCCGAGTGTCGCAAACATCGTCATCATACTCAAACGGTGGTATGCAATCTTTATCAAGGATATCTGTACATACGAACCATAAAGAAAAAAGTTTCAGTTTTTATGAACGACCATATAGGAAAAGAACGTTCATATCTGATTCGAATCAGATCCGACAAACAATAGTTCCCTTAAAATACATACAACCAAGCGGGAAACCTAAAACCTGCCCAACAATAACATAGAACCCTAATTCCGAATAGAATCATTCACATCAAATTCAAAATTGAACGAATTATCACTTCTCTCAAATTCCTCCAATTGAAAAACCTAAACCCAGAACACAAACGGACACTCCAAGTCGCTACAGAAAAACTTGTTGACTATACATGCACCGAAAATCGATTAAAATTCAAATCAAATTCTAACCGGAATCAGCGAATGCGTCACTGTTGTCTCTGCGGCTCGCCATTGCTTCTCTACCTCTGTTCCCGAAGCTCTCCCCACGAAGAATAATGGAAGGTTGATGAACGGTTTTTGCTTTTCCATTTAAAATTTAAAATTCTAGAGTTAAATTTTAAACGGAATTAATATAAAATATAAAATATAAAACAAAATTCACTATCCCACGCGCAGTCTAATCACCAATAAAATAAAAAGAAATTAATCGGCTGAATAAGGCAACTCCCACTCGCATAAGAAGGATGACGTGTCTCTCTTCAGGGGCATATGAGACAAATCCATGCTGGAAGTGTCACGTGCTTTATGACACCGAAATAAAGTGTTATGCGCCGAATAACAGAGCCAAAATGTGTCACCGAGCCCAATTGCTCTTTTTATAATGATTCTTCCATGCCCATGCATGAGTATTAAACTAAATTGTTTTAATACAAAATATTATCTATTTATTAAATGTTGATTATTAAGATATCAAAAATATTTTAAAAAGAAATATTTTCTAAAAGAGTTCCAAGTATATATAATTGATTTCTCTTTGTTTGATTTGGTGGCGTGGTCCGGTGTTCAGGTTTTCACGGTGGTTTCGACGGTGGAAGGTCTGTAGAGGCGGCGTGTCAACCTCTCGGGTTTCTGAGACTAGATCTGAGTGCTTGGCGTTCCTTTGTCGTCGTCTCCGGTTTTGTTCTCTTCTTAAGTTCTCGGAGGGTCGGTGATCCGTATTTCTCCCCGGCGGCGCTGTTTTATACGGTCAAGACTGGTTCTACGGTTTGGTGTCCGCTCGTGGAGGTGGTTGCATGTTCTGTTTGGTTTCGTCTCACTTCTTCTCCACTCGCTAGAAGACGGTGGCAAGGAGTGGTGGGACTTTCGAGGCGGTGGCGGTGGACCACAATAGCTCGGGAAGCCTCCGGCCAAGCTCACCTAGGCATCATTCTTGGTGGTGGACCGACAATGGTGATGGGAAGTGGCTCCTCTCCGCTCTCGAGCTTAGGCATCACTTTTATGTCTCTGTTTTCATCGGCGTCTGTTTCTGGTGTTTCTCTCCGGCTACTTTTGCTTGTCGTGCTGGTGGTTTCAGACTTCTCCTTCTTCTCGGTGGTTGTGACACTTCGATCCGATCCTTAGCTTCATCTTGCGGTTTTCTTCCCGGCAGCGGCATCGATCTTCTTTCCATCTAGGGTTTCCAGCAAAATGAGCCTTTTTGAGTTTGTCATGATTTGTAGGATTAGTTTTGTTATTGAACCCATTAGGGAATTTTCTAGAACTTGGATTTATTATTTTCTGTTTTTATCTTTTGCATTTTCCTTTCTGTCTCTATAAAAAAAAAACAACAACAAAATTAGTTTTCTTGTTGTTTCTAGAAGTTTCCTGGTCGTCGACGAATCACCGGAGCTTCCGTATCGAGGTACCTCTACATTCTCGCCTTCAAATGCAGAAATGATTTGGTAGCTTTGCTTGATTTGAAGATGCTCTAAGGTCGCTAGATTCTTCCTTGGGTTATGGTTTACGCTTTGGTTGCATCATCAGTGGATCATGAACATATTGTCGGATGGTTAAATTCTTTGTCGATGATGCTTTTTTTTTTTTACCAGGAAAAGTTACGAGTTCCTGGTTTCGTTTGATTTTCGTTTTCAAAAGGTTACGAATCCTCGGAACTTGTTTCAACATTTATTTTCCACAGATGAATTCGAATCAACGGTCTCGTTCATGAATATTAACTCATAGGAGTATGATGATTTGGTTTCATAAATGTGTATTTCTCTTATCACAGGACAATGGAAGTATCTTTGACGGCGGACACAGCCTTAAAGATCGCTAAAGGAGAAGGAAGTAATGAGCCACAATGATTTGTTACCTATCCTACAAGTGAAGGATAGGTATATTGTGTTGTTTCATGATGGAGTGCATTCCATCAAGGGATTGCTTGGAAAAGCCCTGGTTGGATATGTGAACGAAAAGTTGATTCAAGTTCGGCTCCTTCACTTCGGCACTGTAATCAGTCAAGAACAAAGGTTAATTTTGTAACAAGGCTGGGCTATTTCTTCAGTCAAAATTTGTAATGTTCTTTTCTTTGATGGATGGCCAGGGTAGTTATTGTCATCCAACTAGAGGTGATACAATAAAATTCTGAGATGATTCTTCATGATTTTGATGAGGTGTTGTCGATTGAGTCGTCAGACAACATGTCATTTGTTCCCGCTGGAAATCTGGAGAGGACTGTTCCCAAAGCTGTGGAGTTCTTTCGTGTGGCACTTCGTGATTTGAAACGCTTCATCCACCACACTGTGAGTACAACATTTTATATGTTTTTTTATTATTGAAATAATATCTTTTGCTTGTAGAGATCCTCAAAAGATGAGATCCGGGCCACAATCAGGTGTATTAACAAAATGTTAGATGATTTTGACAAACCATGGTTGGGTGGATTGAGGATTATAGATGGAGCAGTTCGCCCTCATTCTGATGAGTCAGAGGAGTCGAGCTGTGATCAGCTCCGGTCAGTTGCTCACACTCTCCTAAAGTTTCTTAGGACGAAGATACTTGTGAGGACTGTGAAGACCGTCAATCCCGAAGACGCGCAGTAATTAGGTCACTTCACCAAAAAGAACGAGTCCGAAAAGACTCTTCGCGATCTTCGAATCTGAGCCGTTGGTGATCGACCAAATATACGGTGAAAGATGAGGTTCTCAAAACCTATACACGCAACGACTGCAGACGCGCTGATAAGCAGTTCAGCCCGTCTCACGCGCTCGCTCCCCACCATTGGATCGAAACAAGATCTACGGACGAGGCGAAAATAATCATTAGATTTGTCTCATCCGAGGCACACACCTCTTCCCGAGAATGTCCACCGCCCATTAACCTCGACTTCTCGAAATCAATGGGCTGGGGGGCTATTGTTGGTACTGGATTTCCCTCTAGGAAATCCGGCCCATTAACAGACAAGACAGAGGCCCGTAATTACGAGCCCACTCCAGAATCAAAGACAAATAAGAGAGCCGACTCCTTTGATGGGCCCAAGCGAAACAAACGCCCTGGCAAGGCCCGGATGATGCCGAAGCAGGAGACAATCGAGCTCGAGCTCGGCAGAAGATGACGTGGAGATAGAACAACTCGGTCTTCGCCAGTTCAACTGATCCGCACAAATCTCGGAGATCGTTACGACGACGAGGCCGAAATATCGGGACGAAGAGGTCAGAGTCGAGACTATTTAAGAAGAGAAGTGGCGACTCATTAAAGATATTCCAACCTAGACTAAGAACACTTCGATTAGATAGCTCGATCTCATACTTTGTACTCTCTTCTCGATTGTGTTTGTTCTATCTCGACGATCAATCTCAATAAAGTCTTTGATTCATAGGAAACTATGCCATTTCTATATCCTAAAGTCCAAATCCACGAATACAAATTCTTAGTGTGAATCCCGGATCTCACAGGGGTCTCTATCCAATCTATTGTATCTTAAGTTGAGAACATTGGTCGATATTCACAACTCCTTTGTTTCTAAAGAGCTCAATCCGACACATAGTGCCGCCGATTGATCCTTTTCTCCCTGATCAAATATTCCATGACATTGAGAGGAGAGACTCTATGCCGCCTACCTCTCGGACTGCTCAACACCGCCCCAACATGCATATTGTTTCACCCCATATCGAATATCCCTCTTGCTCAAAATACATCAAATAAGCATCCCATATTACTCCAAGACTCATACCAAAAGGAAGTATTATTTCCATTACCAATTTCAACTACATGGAAATCTCTTGCTAGGTCTTGATATTTCAATAACTTCTTCCGCATCCAAGAACCTAAATATGTATGACTCCATACCGACCAAAGTGAGCCATTCCGTATTAAGTGACTTTTGACCCAATTCACCAAAAGGGAATCGGCGGCGGCGGCTCTCCACTTGACGGCGGCGGCGCTCCGACGGACGGTCAGCTGGTCTTCGGTGGCTCTCGATGGCAGCTCGAGATTCCGACAGAGTTTCGCACTTCTCTCCAACTTTGATTAATTTATGTTATTTGGAAGTTGATGTAAGTTATAAGTTTGGCTTGTATGAACACGCATGTGTGGGCATTAGACTATTTGCTAGTTTATCTAGGTCATTTCGGTTATTCCTGCAATCCACCAATAAATTTACCTGGATATGGAAGCTCAGAAGATTCGTCTACAAACAGAAAACCTATTAGAGGAGAAACAAAGGAGACGAGGAGACAACGATGGAGGAAAAAGAGTTTGAATAGCCCTTGAATAACATACAATAAAATTAAAATGGGCATTGGTCCAGTTCTTTGTGAAGCGCAAATTATCATTTAGTCGATGCGGAAATTAAAAGCCATGAATAGCCCTTGAATAACATACAATAAAATTAAAACCTATTTAACATTTAGTAATATCTGAATCATACTATTGTTAATGTACAAAAACATTAATTTATAGAAAACTAATAAATTAAAAATTTAATTAATTTAAAATCATATTTTTAGTTATTAAATTTTTAAAAGTTATATTGTATGTATTTAAATAAATTGTACAAGTATTTTTGCATCAATCATGTATATTTTTTAGGAAATAGCCGGTGAGAATCGAATATGGTTCATCTCTTTATGGAGATAGAAAAATTACCTTGTACGAAAGGACTTTAACTTTTTTTTAAACTTAATTTTAAATTATATTCAAAGAATTTTTTTTTATATAGCCGTTTCATTAATGTTTTTTCTATTCTAAAAATGAAAAAAATTAATTCATGGAAAACCAAATTTGAAGAATCTATTCACACTTTAAGTCGCCTTGTCCGATGATGAGATTTTTTTTTGTTCTGAACCCTCTTGTCTATGGTTTTAACTAGTTTTGCTTGAACCTTGTGCGGCTCACCATGTCTTCTAGTATTCCTCTCCATCCAAATACAATGAACCGATACTTAAAAAACTTGACAGAGAATAAAGTTTTTTATTTTACCCATTGATGTATCATTCAACACGTGAACCACCTTTTAACAAATGAAAGAGAATTTCCTTCCCATTTACTTATTAACCAAAACTTCTCAAATCTTCTGTCGACATGAGAAGAACATATGGTCCCTTGTTTCGTTTGAATCCAAACAGAAACTACAACTAGAATCAACATTATTATTCCAACTTCTCATTTGATACCCTGTTGACAATATATTCCCCATTGCTAACCAAAGCATGAAAGAATGCTTTGGAGTAGAATAAGCAAACAATACCTCTTTATGCCATGATACCTCGGTATTGGAAGTCTTTATCCGATCTATTGTATCTTTAGTTGAGAACATTGGTTGATACTCACCACTCCTTTGTTTCCAAAACACTCAATCTCACACATGGTGCTGCCAATTGATCATTTTCTCCTGATCAAATGTTCCACGGCACTGAGAGTAGGGACTCTATGCCACCTACCTCTCGGACTGCTCAACACAGCCCAACATGCATATTGTTACACCCCCAAATTAATTATCCCTCTTACTCTAAATACATCAAATAAGCATCCCATATTACTCCAAGAGGCATACCAAAGGAAGTGTTGTTTCCATTATCAATGTCAACTAGATGGAATCTCTTGTTAGGTCTAAATAGTTCAATAACTTCTTCCACATCCAAGAACATAAAGATGTATGACTCGATACCGACCAAAATGAGCCATTCATTACCAAGTGATTTTTGACCCAAAAATGAGTCATTTGAAGATAGAATTCTCCATATCAATTTTACACAGCTTGCTCGATTTTCATCCTCAATAGATCTCATTCCCAAACTTCTCTCTATCTTTTGACTGCACACATCATTCCATGCTACTTTGAATTTATTCAGATTTAAGGTAGGCCCAGACAATAGGAAAGCTTAACAAATCTTATCAATTTCCTTGATACAAGTTTTTGGCATACAAAAAGCCGATATCCAAAAGTTTTTTATACTCAAAAGGACTGATCCAATAAGTTGTAATCTCCCAGCAAAAGACAAAGGCCTTGATGTTCAAGAGTTAATCTGATTTCTCATCTTCTCAATGAGGGGAAAGGTAATCACTTCTTGAGATTTTCTTTGGCATCAAAGGGAGTCCAAGATATCGTACCGATAGCTCGCCCAAAGCAAATGGAAACTTGTCCAATATATCGGATTTGATATTCTCCTCAACACCGGGCAAAGAGATAGTGGATTTCTCATTGCTAATACATATTCTGACCTCTTAGCAAACATCAAATATTCCCAAGAGTCCTTCCACCGAATATTTCTTCCCATCTAGAAAACCATCAAATCATCCGCAAAACAAAGAATAGTAAGCTTTATGTTTTCACACTAAGGATGATAATCAAACACTATATCTCCAGCATCATAATACAATCTGCGAGACAAAACATTCATACATTGAAAAATAAATATGTCGACAAACAGCAGCCTTGTCTAAGTCCTCTTTCACTACCAAAGTAGCCTGCTAACTCTCCATTAACATTGACAGAGAAAGAAGAAGTTGTGACACATAGCCTAATCCAATGAAAAAATTGGTCAAGAAACAAAATTCCTCTTAATGTGTTTACGAGGAAATCCCATTCCACATAATCAAAAGCCTTTGCAATATCGATCTTCATCGCGCAACGTGGAGAGATCGCGTAGTTATGGTAACTGTTATTCACCTTTGTAGCAAGCAGGAGATTCTTCATTAACAATATATTTTTTTCACGAAAGCATAGTGGTTTGGAGCAATGAATTTAGGTAAGATACATTAAAAAAGGTTGGCGAGGACTTTAGATATGACTTTGTAAAGCACATTACAATAGGATATCAGACGATAGCCTGTCATTTATTTTGCTTCCTTCTTCCTCGGAATCAGGGCCAAATAGTTGAGTTTACTCCTTTTGCCAAGAATCCCATCAAAAAGAAATATTGAATTGCAATAGTAACATCTCCCATGATTCCTTGAAAAACTCTATAGTAAACCCATCATGACAAGGCAGTTTGTTCACATGCATAGAAAATATTACCTTCTGAATATCCTCTCATGTTACATCAAAAACAAACAATACCCTTTCACCTTCATCACATCGAAACTCCAACTGTTATCGAAGTTCATCTTCGATCCAGATCTCCAACATCGCTGACCTAAAAGAAACAAACTCTCAGAAATGTCTTTCCGCTTCCTTCTTTATCGAATCCTGATCAGTGACAAGTCTTCCATCAGCACATTGGATTTTTCTTATATTGTTTCTCGTCTCTATAATCTTAACCGCCTTGTGAAAAACTATGTTATTCTTGTCCCCTACTTTCAGCCAATATAACTTTTACTTTTTTTTTCTTCCAGATATCTCTGCTCAATATCCGCTAACCGCAACCACTTCTCATACAACTCGCCTTCCTTTTCAACATTTGTAGAGGTAAGATATAACATAGACGCTTCTTGAGCATCACATAAGAGCTTATAAGCTTCCCTCATCTTCTTTGTAATATCAGATACTAATTTCTTACCCAAGACTTGCAACTTACGTTTTAACACCTTAAGTTTCTTCGCCAAACGGTGAATAGAAGAAGTAGAATGAAAGAACATCAGGTTGCCCCATGTGGTAGAGACTGAGTGTCAAGCTCGACCTACATATTGGAAAACGGGTTTGATGTCAACAAAAAAAGCAAGGATTTATCTCCTGAAGATTCTCTGAAGCCCAATTCAAACATCGATGAACTGAGAGTATTTGTTCAGAAGTATGTGTAGTTTCTGATAAGCTTCATCCGTGGATCGAAAACTCTCATATGTTTAGAAATCTCCTCTATGAATTCTCTTATAATTTTGAATGAGAAATCACCTCTTTTGAGACTCTTCTTCTTCTTTTATAGCCTCTAGGAAGCTTGACAAGCATCTTTCCACCTTATTTCTGTCATTTCCAAATTTTGTGGGCTCTCTATTGTAGCTCAGCGGAATTTCCCAAAATAGTGAAAACTTACTAGCCCATGCCAGATTGGTGAGTTAGTGGAACCCTATAACCATGTGTTTGATGCAGATTAGGAGTAATAAAGGCAGATCTGACAACAAATAATCATAATTTTTGTATTGTTATAAAAAACGATTATTCATCTAAAATCAATACTATTAAAAAATAGATCAATTGAAAAGACTATTTTCTAGTTTACGTGTTTATTACGTTATATGCCAATGTAATTAATGAGTATTAAATGATTCATTAGGGTTATTTTTGGGTTTGATATATTTATACTATATGTCAGTATATTTGTACTATATGTGAACCATAATAAATATTCTCTAATTAATAATTTTATTTTAAAATTTACTCATAATATATTTTAATATCTTTTTGTTTTGAATATTTATATATTTATATTATAATAAAATCTCGTAAAAACAATTTATTCAATTTCTTAGAAAAAATAATTATTAATTTCGTATTTATAAATAAAGTTTATTATAAAATAATTCTAATTACAATTTAATCTAAATATTCTATAATTTATGTTTTTATTAAAAATATATTTATAATATCTTTTATTATCTTCTTTTTGTTTTGGATATAAGTATATATTTATATAATAACAAAATTTTACAAAATATTTTATAATTTGTTGATTTCTTAAGAAAATAATTATTAAATTTCTTATTTATTATTAAGGTTTATTAAAATAATTTTATTTAAATTTGATCTATAAAATAAACATAAAAGTTTTTATATTTAGACCATTATAAAACATATTGAAAAGTAGATTAACCAATTTTAATTATCTATACTAATGAATTTTTTTTTATCAATTTCTTAATTTAATAAAATATTAAAATTATTCAATATTTATATTATCGAATATATGATGAGTTAGATTACAATCCTTGTTCTAAATTTTGTCTGGCGGCTTCCGTGCAGTGGACCAACGCCTAGCGCCGAATTAATTATGAGGAAAATAATCCGAGATTAATCGGGACGCGATTTTATCTATATATATTATTTATGCCTATAAGTGTCGTCAAAACATCTGGTTCAGTTGGTTATTGAGCTGGTGGTAGAGTATTAACACTCGAGTTAAACCCCTCACCATCGGATTATTTAACATTTTTCCTTATTTTTGTTAGTGACACATAAATTAATATTCTACCCTTATCTTCTACCTAAAAGAAGAGATTTTAAAACCCTAGCTCGCCGCCATAATTTTTTTCTGCGATTTGTAACTTTTTTGCAATTTTCGTTCATTTAACTTGGGTTTTTGTGTTGTTCGTGGCAAAAGATGATAGAACAAAAACACAACTACTAATTTTTATTTTTAAAAGACTTAAAATGATATTTTTCTCAAAAATCCGATTTTCACACCGATTATAGAATATCACACCGAACACCTACCCGCCGTAAAATCGGCTGCTTTGGCCATGTTTTAAAACAAGGATTACAGTTGATGCTTTTACGATCAAAAGTTTTAAAGAGTTGTTTTATCAAAATATTAAAAATATTTAGACTACTATAAGATGTATTGAAATATAGATTAAATTGTTTCGATTATAATTTTTAAAAAAGATTGATGTCCATTGGATACAATTTAAAAAGATGAATTAAAAAAATTTTAGTTATAAAAATTAAAATAAACTTAAACCAGTTTTAAAAATATTAAATGAACGGATTATCATATTTTAGTTATATTTTGCTCTATAAAAAAACATAAAAGTCTTTATATTTCGACCATTATAAAACGGATTAGAAATAAATTAAACATTTCAATTATCTATACTATTAAAAATAAACTTTGCGTACTCGAAGACGAGTTAAAAGATGAAATAAACAATTTAATTAATATATTTGCTGATTTTATAAAAATATTAAAATTATTCAATATTTATATTATTTGTGTATATGATGGGTTAGATTACGATTGTTGTTTTTACGACCATACTTTTTATGGGTTGTTTTATGAAAATTTTAAAATATTTAAACTATTATAAGATGAGTTGCAATATAGATTAATTTTTCCATTATAAAATATTTAAAAAGATTTATCTTCATGGAAAACAAGTTAAAAAGATGAATTAACCAATTTTACTTACAAAACATTAAAATGAACTTAAACCAATCTAAGGTTGTTCAATGAACGGATTACCATATTTTAGTTACATTTTTATATTTTATTAAGAAAAGATAGATCTAAAAATAGATCACTCGTTAGTGCTCTTCTGAGCAATAATAGGTAGGGATGGCAGGATTTGAAATAAAATAAACATTAATTTTTTTATATATTTAGACTATTATAAAATAGGCTAAAATAGATTAACAAATTTCAATTATATATACTATTAAAAAAAACTTTGACTATTGAAAGACGGGTTAAAAAGATGAATTAACCATTTCAATTAATATTTTTTATTTGATTAAATATTAAAATGATTTAATATTAAAATTATTAAAATATATGATGGTTAAATTACAATTGATGTTTTTACGATCACAGTTTTTAACGGGATATTTTCTCAAAATTATAAAATATTTAGACTATTATAAGGTGAGCTGAAAAATATATTAGTTTGTTTGGAGTATAATTGTTTTTAAAATATTCATTAGAAGACAAGTTAAAAAGAAGAAATAATTAATGCAAAACTGTTCAAAAAACAGATTATCATTTTCCAGACTTTTATAAATTTGTAATTATATTTATATGAATATATAAATTTAATTATTAGAATATTAAAACATAAACAAATTATATATGAGCATATGATGTTCTAAACCTCGTGGTAATCGGGGGTTATCCTCGGCTAGAAGGTCGAACAAGCTATCTTGAGCTTGTATCGAATCCTCGTATGCAGCGGCCTTTTCTTCCAAAGCGGCCATCTTCGTCGCCAACTCCGAAATGACGACATTTGAGGAATGAAGCTCCGTCCATAAAGCTGCCGCTTCCTGGTTAACACCTCTCAGGTGTAACGTAGAAGTGACCGGAGTATCCTGGACGGATCAAAAACTGATGATTTGTCCCTTCTTCCTAGGAGCGACCTACAAATAAAAGCGATAACCAAAAAATAATTTTTAAAATAGTTAAACTTAGAAAAGAAAAGAATATTTACCTCAGTGAAGATCTTATCGATCTCTATGGTAGTCAGTCTATTGCGGATCGGAGTACCACCCAACGAGAGCTCATGTGATACCTTCGTCTCATGCTCTGTGACTCGAGACGTCACTTCGTTGTAGAACGTCTCGGCTGAAGGACTCACAAAAGATCATTCTTCTTTTTGTGAGCTACTGCGTAGAGGCCTGGCAGTGATGGCAGCTCTCCGTCCTTAGCCTACAAAACAATAAAAACAATATTACTTAGACGTCGTTTTCTCATTATGAGCAAATTTTATCTGGTCTAGTTTCTACCTTTCCAGTCATTCTTGATACAATTTTTAAATATTGGATCTTTTGTTATTAATTATTTGAATAGTTAAAAGATAATAAATAATAATTACCATATCTAAGTGGATGCTGATATATCATGGTTTTTAGTGCTTTTGACCATGGTATATGTCTTTGTTATCGAGTTTTTAGTGTGTTTTGGAGTCCTTTCAGGTGTTTTACATATCTAGGTACGTTTTGAGCATATTTGGATGTTATGGCGCATTCTGGAGCTACTTGGAGCATTTGTGCGAGAAGAAGAAATCACTGGCGAGAACAGAGCTCAGCATCGATCGACACATCCTAGGCGTCGATCGACACGGGTCGTGATCAGCTAATTCTCGCCGATTTAATGAAGATCTTTGAAAATTGCAGCTTGGCCCAGAAGTTTTTTATAATTACAAAGAAACCCATAACGTGTTTAGTTATTATATTAGGGTTTTAAGCCATTGTTTAGAAGAGCTTTATTTTATCAGAGATTGGGAGATTTTGGGGTTGGTCTTGTACTCGACAGAGAAGAGATTCTGAACCCCTGTTTTTCTATCCCTTTTATGTTATTTGGATTTATATTCATCATGTTTATTGTTATGATTTCCATTTCTGAGTAGTTCTCCACTTAGGTTTAGGGATTCTCATTAAGGATTCATGGAATATTAGGTTAATCAATCTGTAGGGATTGATACTTTCTAGTTCTTCATCTAGGGTTAATTTTAATGCTTAATCTAAATTGGCCTCTTAGATTATTGATGTTATATTGATTGATGCAACGATAGTTGGTTAATTAACTAGAAAGAACCTAGATGAGCAATTGAACTATTCGCACATAAATATGACTTAGGGAAATTGTGAACGAAAGAACCTGAGATTAATGCATGTTTAGGATCTCTAGAACTCGCAATGAAATTTGGTTTGCTAGGTTGCTAGATATAGATAATACTCGCAACGAAAGTTGGTTTCTTATGCTTATGTGATTCTAGTTCTAAAACAATTCTTATTTGATCTCGATTGATTGATTAGTCTGTATTCCTAATTTCCCGAGAACTCCCTTGACCTGACGCTTCGCTTGATTGATTACAACTGTTTGATTTAGTTTTCTGCATTGTTTACTGCTTTCATAACTGCTTCGCTTAGCGTAATTAGACATTCTATAGTTTAATGTAAGATTCTTGAGTCTCTATGGATTAGATATCCTATATACTACTAGTCACGTCTGTGCACTTGCAGTGTAGCTCTAGGGATTAAAACTCGAGCATATCAGATTCCGAAAAAGACTTTTGCCCAGCAGTATGGGGCATCGGTGGCTGACCATCCGACCTGTGGTCTTCCGAGCTGTGGTGGACTTCGCGGACTTGTTCACCGAGTGCTTATCGACCCAAAACCGCTTCAAGCCATCCCAAACGGCTTTGGACAAGTAGCCAGGCTTCACCTTGTCTCCTTTCACCTTCCATCCCTTGTTCTTCCAGTCTGAGACGGTGCCGCAGAGGCTAAGCCTCGCCTTTCTGTTGAACTCCGCATTGACAAGCTCGTGATGTCTATCATAATCACTTTTGCTAAAATGAAAAAAAATATTATTATAAAACAAGGATAACAAACTTAAAAAGAATAAAAATATATATATGAAAAGAGGAATTACCACGAAACCCTTGAACCATGTGTCTCGGGTATGGTACTTGGTCTGACTCCAGTTCGCGTGAGGCTCTCTGAAATAGCATGTAATTGTATCGGTGATAATGCAATAGATAAAATTATCGATGAGAAACCTGAAATTTTAAAAAATTAATATAAATATTAATCAATATAAATTAATTAAAATTTAATAAAAGGGTAATTTAATTAGAAAAAAAATATTTAATTACTAGAAAATCCCATTTGGATGGTCGAGATGTAAGATCGGTAGAGAATCCCGGTCCGGCTGCGCAAGTAGCTGCTCGACTGTCATGTAGGCATACAAAGCCGGTGCATCCTTGGTATATGGAGTGGCCGTCTCTATGGCAGGTGGCGGCGGCGGTGGTGGTGCGGGAGCAGACGGATGTGGCGCAGACGGTGTGGCGCAAACGGATGAGCATGTGGTGTCCGGGATACGGACTCTTTCGTTGAAGACGACTGACCGAGACTCAATCCCGGTGGCACCTCGTGTGTCTCCATAAAGTTAATGTAATGACGCCTATTATTACGCGCCATCTACAAAACAATACAGAACAATTAGTAAGTATAAATTCTGAAATTAGGAACATAATTCCGAGCCTAATCCAATTCTGAGCCTAATCTAATTTCGAACCTAAACTAATTCCAAACAATATATATATATATATATATATATAACATATAAATATATACTATGAACAATATATAGAACATATAAATAATCATATTATATATAAATACCTCGATGCCGTGATGGGGAGGAACTCCTAAGAAGCGTCGCCGGAGGAGGAAGCGCCGGGAAGAGGAAGCCGTAGGAGGAACTGCCGGGAGGAGGAATTGCCGGGAGGAGGAAGGCGACGAGAGAAGAAGCAGGTGAAGGCCGAGTTCGCGTGAGTCATCGTCGCTGGATAAACCAAAGAGAGAGACGGGAGGTTCGACAGAGAAGAGAGAGAGTCGCTGGAAGGGATAGTTGGCGGATGAAGGAGAGTCGCCAGAGAGAGGGTCGATGCGCCGGAAGATCTCGACAGAGAGAATCAGTGGAAATGGGAGAAGAAGAAAGAGGAAGAAGAAGAGTTTTCAGTTAAATAGAGTACTAAGATCTGTCACTAATCCGTTGTTATAGCGACGGATTAGCGAAAAATTCTGGGTAAATCGTGGTTAAATCATGGCTGTGGAATTCAAAAAATTTCAGATTTCCCCGCGTGGGAAATTAATTTTCATTAAACGTCATATTCTTCGATAATTTGATGCTCAATGAAATATGTATCACTGTTCATTTGAGGTATATGGTTTAAGGTCTGAAACTTTTATTTATTTATTTTTCATTAAGCGATGGATTAACGAGGAAGCGTCGTTAATTTGTTGCTTAATAGAAATATGTTTTTACCTCTAAACTGGTTATTGTATAGGTATATGATATTTTTGATTGCTGAAATGTATTTTGGAAGTTCAATATTATCATAGAATCACCAAAAAAAATTACGTCATCCTGAAAAACTGATTATTAAAAGTGAATATAAGAACCTTATACTAATACTTTGCACTTTGAAGATTAAGTTTTAGAGTAGTCTTGCGATGTACTATTTTTAAGAAATTCACACTGATATATTAAGTCTATATCATCTTTGCAATCATAAACTATATCAAATCTATATCACCATATTGTTCTTCTTATTTTAAATGGATAATCAGATTTTGGACAATGCTACAAAATAACGACAAATTATATAATACATTGTAAAATTGTCGTTAATAGCATCGATTTTACGACGAAAACTGTGTGCCGCCGTACTTTTGTCGTTAATTGCCTCAAATTAACAACAGATCTTATATTTAAATATAAATTATAAGAACATACAATTACCACACATACTAAAATAATATATTGCTATTAAATTACATCATTTATAGTAGACAACCAAATTATTCGTCTTCAGATTCCTCACCGTGATCACCTTCTTCTCGATGATTGTACCAAACATAATAATTTGGTGTAAATACAATGTTCAGTAAATGCCGCGAAATCATTTCAACTGGAATGAAATTCCTATTCTTGCATGTTTGACAAGTACATAACATCTACCACTTTCGATAGTTATCGATGTTTGACCTGCTTGAGACTTGAAAATCTGCAGCCCATCTCGAAACTCCTTAGTCACCGCTCCCTCCGAATCCGTATGTCGACACATCGAAACCTTTACATTTTTGAAGGATTTTGATCTTAGGTGTTTTCAGTTATGTTTTTCATATTGAAGTATGGGGGTATTTATAGTATTTTTAAGGGTTTGCAACGAATTAACGAGAAATCAATACATTTGTCAGTAATTCGTTGCTAGTATCGTCGTTCGAGCGATGAATTTTAAAACATCCGTCGTTAATTCTTCGCTAGTAGTGTCATTGTAGCGTCGAATTATTATAATTTTTTTTTAAATTACACAGAAACTACAAAAGATAAAAATTATTCGTCTGAGTTACTAGAGACATCATCGGCCTCCTTAGACTCTTCATCATCATCAAATTCATCGACTTCTTCAGACTCAGCTTCTTCTTCCTTGTCGTCTGGAATGGCTTAAATTTTCTATTGTGGGGGTCGATAAGTAGAACCTCTTTTGTCGTCTCAAGATTGTGTCTCAGCAGATGATCTTTCCAGTAAGGTAGTTCCTAAAAAATGTTTTTCTTATGCCAATTATTGTTTTCACCATACTTACCGGGCATATTAGTTGGTGTGCCAGTTTGCTCCGCGACTAAATATTTCTAGTGCCCCATCATGATCAATTTGCTCCTCTAGTTGTTCCCCATCTAGATAAATTAGTGGGGGCGAATAGACCATTCTGTTTTTCTTAAACAATTTCTTGTTTCTCCAATACGGATGGTTGATTGGTAGAAACCGGCGGTGACAGTCAAACCAACATGTTTTCCGACCATGTTTCAATTGAAACGCTTCTGTCCTATCCATGTAATATGGACACACAAATCTCCTGTGAGTAGTCCAATCTGATAACATTCCATATGCGGAAAAGTCGCTTATCGTCCACATAAGAACCGCACGCATTGTGAAATTCTTTTTCCTCGAACAATCATACGTTCGAACACCAGTGGACCACAACTGCTTTAACTCATGTATTATGGGCTGTAGATGTATGTCGAGCGCCCGCTTTGGATGCTTATGACCTTAGACCAAAATACTCAAAAAAGAAATTCTCTTTGCATGCATATAGTTAGAGGGAGGTTGTAAGGAGTCAATATTACCGGCCACAAAGAATTTTGTCTACTAGACATACCAAATGCACTAAATTCATCCGTGCAAAGACCAAGGTATACATTTCCAACCTTTCTGGAAAATTGTGGATGTACTGTCTTAAAGTGTTTCCAAGCTTTGGTATCTGAAGGATGAGTCACCGTCCCATCCGTCAATGAATGCTCAACATGCCATCTCATAGAAGAAGATGTTCTTTCAGACTGAAACATCCGTTGCAACCTAACCATTATGTGATGATACCACATCCTTTGGTATGGTATAAGTTTCCGTCCGCTTCCTTGCGGCTTATACCTTGGTTTTCCACAAAAATGACACTCATGCAGCTTATCATTGTCTTTCCAAAAAAACATGCAATTATCAACACATACATCAATCATCTCAGAAGGCAAACCAAAGCTAGAAATTTTTTATGAGTCTCATAATAGCTTTCATTAGCCAAATTATCCTTCGGTAAATATTCTTTAAAAGATATGCCCAGTCATCCATGCAAACCTCAACTAAGTTATGATCAGTTTTAATGTTCGTCACCCAAGCTGCCAACCCTTCTATACATCTATCGTATCGATGCTGATTTACTGCGTCTAGCATATCATAAAATTGTTTGGCATCTAAGTTGGGTTCCTCAACATCATTTTTATCATTACTTCTTGTTTGATGAAATGCATCAGTAACCATTTAATGCACCATAGCATACTCGTGATAACCGAATTGATCATGATTAACATGCATTTCATTTTCATGCTGAACAATTCTACTACTACTTCCTGCATCATATCCACTACTAGTACTGTAACATTCTCTGTGTTGATACCATATATATAACGCGGTGTAAATGCTCTATTCAATAAAAACAAGAATAAACTTATGATTCATGCATTTGGGACAAGGACAAAACTTCATACCGCTTTCTATAGTTATCGATGTCTGAACTGCTTGATACATGAATATCTCAAGCCCATCTCGAAACTCCTTCGTCACCACTCCTTCCTCATCCTTACATTGATACATCCAACTCCATAGTTCGTATATATATATACATATTTTTGGAAAGGAATTTTTTTGGAGAGAGTTGTAGTTTTTGGTGTTCATTGTGATTTTTGTTTTAAAGTATGACGTATTTATAGGGTTTTTTACGACTTTGAAATAAATTAGAAACGAAATATTAACAACGGTTTCGCAACAGAATCTAATAAAATGATTTAACAACGATTTTAGGTGGAAATAACGAAGGAAAAACACGTCATAACAAAAAAAAGTATAAGTTATTAAAACCTGCCTATCTACCAAATAACTAGGTTATATTTCAATGTTAATTCGTCGTAATTTACTAAGAATATATTTTGTCCCAAAATCAAAGCAATATATGACGAACTAATGACGAAGTGTAGCAACTCAAGGATACATCACTAACTCATCGTTAGTTGCTACTATATAACGAGTAAAATCATTCGTTGTTAATTAACGGCGTATTTACTAAGAATATGATGTTCACCGTAAATACGTTGCAATACGATTGCTAATTAGAGACATATGTTTTTTGTCGCTAAATTTCATTGCAAGAGGACTGTTTTCTTGTAATGCATGTGCACTACTAGCTTCTAGATCTCCGGCTTCAGAGTCCGTCAACACCCTTCAGACGAAGGACGTACCACTTCGGGCTCACCGTCCTAACAATCAATCCGCATATTGTACTATGATAATGGATGCGGTGGTTTATCATGTGGCGGATGTCAGCGGTTTGAGTATACTTATCCCCAAATCATGAACTTAGTTGATACAAAGCTATAAGATAACACCCTATTTTCCGATTCGGCAGTTTGATGTGTAAAGCACAAACACCGTTCATATAATCATACAACATTTTTGGATTAACAATATCTTATCGTTCTTGATACTTTCTTTCACATCAACGCAAATCAAAAACTAAATCAACACGATGATATCTACGAAAGTATATTAACAAAGGACGTTTGCCCCAGTATCGAGAAAGAAAGAGACAGAGATCACGAGCGGTCCTCACCTTTAGTCTTAGATAAAAAAATAGACGACACATCTGACGAAAGAGAAAAACAGAGAAGGATTCATAGAATCAGATCTACAAATGAAGATCGGATTAGATCAGACCAGAAACGAAGATGGAGATAGATCTAGGATCTCGAGACCTACCTTACTTTCAAGAAGAATGGAGAAACTGACACTCAAACAAGTCAAGAAGACGACAACATGGTATTTGGGATCGAGATCGGTGAGCATAGGAAGAAAATAACGGTCGGAGGTTTTTTGGCGATGTAGGCTCGTGATATCTCTGGCCCGTGGCAGCGGACGGCCCGCGGGCAGGTCCAGATGGCGGCTGGTTGGCGCTCCTGTGGACGGTTGGTGACTGGCGATCAGCTTGTATCCGATGTCTCGAGATTCCGGCATGGATTTTCACTTCACTCCAACTCTGATTTTACAAGAGGGGCACCTCTTCTAATAGGAAGAGACAGGTGGAGATATAGGTTTCCTGGAGTGGTCCATGGGCCTAAGGTTTACTTAACCCTCTTTTTCTCCTTGTGCCTAAAATGGGTTGTGACAATTCCCCCCTTGAATCGAAGATTAACCCTAAAATTCTTTACACTATAAAGAGATTATTTAGAATCCGCAAATAACTTTGCATGACTCAAATTTAGTTGCAGCTCAGGTTCACATATCTATTTTTGGATTCCATCTCTCTCCTATTGAGCCAGTACCATTTAGGTTCTCTTTCCATTGAACTCTGACTCCCGACGATCCACAATTCCAATAGGCTTACTGTTATCAGGCAGGTTGCGGTTAACATATGACAGTGTTAATGCAAGATCGATTCCGGTTCACGAACGACTTTCCACAAGACGAACACATGAAACACATTGTGAAAATCATACAACTCTTGTTGCAGCACTAACTTATACGCTACCGCACAAATCCTCTTAACTATCAAAAACGGTCCCATGTACCTCGGCCTCAGCTTTTTAACTTGCGGTTCAAATCTTTACCCCAAAAAGTTCTCATCTTAAGATACAACGAATCGCCTGTTGGGATTATGTCCTGAAATCACATTGTACGAACTCTAATGATAGTTGTATTGTCGAGATCGGACAATTCATGTGATACTAGGTAGTCATAATGTTTTGCTAGAAACCACTTATGACAAATGAGTTGTAGCTCACTTCTGGTATCGTGTGAACCTACAGGGTCACACACCTAAGCAAGTTGGATATACTCTGCATGGGATTGATCATTGGCATATGGTCTGATCGATGTGTATTAGATACACATCGAGTTGAGTTTCTAAGAGGTGTATCGATCGACACCATTGGGTGCGTCGGTCGATACAGGGCGTGTGTCGATCGACACCACTAAGTGTGTCGGTCGACACAAGGGCGAAACCGAGACTGACGTTTCGGTTCACCGCGAGGTCAATATATAAACTCGTTTTATGTATTTCGACGTAGAGAGAGTTACTGTGCGCCGCCCAGAGTGTTTTCTCAGAGAGAAAACACAGAAACCTCAGAGAACCTAAAGTCCCAGGGAGATCCGAGCACCGGTCCTAGCATCCCGGCGGATTCCAGCTTGTGTGCGTGTGGACTTAACAGTAGAGGCGCAACGATTGGGGCGCTGCAGATCTCGTGTTGCCATAATCTTCCGCTGCCAAATCTCCAGGTAAACACAGATCTGATTCATGATTCAATTAACTAGACCCTAGATCCTAGGCTATCGGGAACTCGCGAGAATTCTGAATCTGTTAGAATTGGCTCGGATTCCCAACAGTGGTATCAGAGCCTTAGGGTTTAACCATTGAATCTTAAGCATGTAATTCGAAAACTGATGTGTTTGAATAGATCTATGCTTAGTGTTTCATGTTTTGATTAAGAGAAACTCGGTTTTGTCTGTGAATTGAAACGATGAACTGCTGTTTTCGCATGGTGTCGATCGCCACACTGGGTGTGTCGGTCGACACAGAATCGCGAATCCGACAGAGTCGGCGGCTAGGGTTTTTCGCGAAGAAAAAAAAAAAAAAAAAAAAAAACCGAAAGCCTTCTGTGTCGATCGACACACTGGGTGTGTCGGTCGACATAGAGCAGACTCGGTCGAGTGTCGATCGACACAGTTTGAGTGTCGGTCGACACATGACAAAATTCGGCGGCTAGGGTTTTCTCGGAGAAAACCTAAAAGGGCCTACTGCGTCGATCGACACAGATTGAGTGTCAGTCGACACAGACCAAGCAATGGTTAATCGGTTCAATTGGATTGGACCGGTTATCGTGCTTGGTTAAGTCCGAATAGATCGGTTTAAATTGAATGAATTGGTTCAATTGGATTGAACTAATTATACAAATTAGTATAAACCGATTGGTTAAGATCAGTTTGATCAGATAAGTCAGTTCAATTGGATTGGACCGGTTATCAAAACGATCTTCGGTTTAGGTCTATGTCGACCGTCACACATGGGTTGTGTCGATCGACATGACTGGTTCGATGAACCGGGTTAATTGAATTAACTGGTCATTGAAGTCCGGTTTTGTTTGGTAGTGTCGATCGACAGACATTGTCTGCGTCGATCGACACAGTATTCGAAATTCTGGTTGTTAAACCTTGAATTTGCAGAAACCAAATTAGACTCAAACATTGATCGAAGATTAGCTTCAATATGGTAAACTGTCAAGACTCGTTTCGTTGTGTGATGTTCTGGCCAAGAGCTTGGTGTCCACAATTACGTGAGTAAGGCAGGTAGTAATGTTGATGGATTTGCAGTGCTTAACATCAACAATTACATGACCCAAGAGATTGATTTGCTAAACTTATGAGTTTAGTTTCCTCAACTAAATATCAAGTGACCTTGATGTCTTGCCCAATCTTGTCACTGTCAAGACTTGTTTCGTATGTTGGATAGTCTTGGAGTCCTTGGTATCCACTGCTACATGAGTAAGGCAGGTGATCATTGATAGACTTGCAGTGCGACTGTCAATGATCACAAGGCAGAAGAGATTGGTTTACTTGACTGGGCTATCAGAAGTTCTGGGCCCAGAGACATCAGAGTAAATGAGACATGGATTGTCTTATCTACGACCAAGAGTTGTACTGAGTACAATTAGCAATGGTTTGCTTACCTAGATTGCTGAACTCTGGGTGATGGCGAGTCGTCCACTCAGGTTTTAATGATGTATGGATCTTGGATTATTATATTCATAGAGGAAACATTGTTTGAATGTAATGCGAGTTTTCTTATTTTGATAAGATTTCTCATCATATACATAACTAAATCTTTGTCTTTCTTGGATTTCAGCTTATGTCTATGACTACTTTCTCGTTGCGATCCGTCCTTGAGAAGGACAAGTTAAATGGATCCAACTTCCTGGATTGGTATCGGAATCTGAGATTCATTCTCAAGCAGGAGAGCAAGGACTATGTCCTTGAGAAAGCTCTTCCAGAAAATCTTGGGACCAATCGCTCGCATGCAGTGTATAATGCTTGGAATAAGCATTATACTGATGTGGTAGATGTGCGTGGTCTGATGTTGGCTTCCATGAACTCAGACTTGAAGAGTCAGTATGAGAACATGGAGTCGCCAATAGAGATGATCACCAGCTTGAAACTGAAGTTTCAAGATCTGGCACGAGTTGAGAGATTCCAGATGGTGAAGTCTCTCACTGGGTGCAAGCTACCAGAGGATGCTCCAGTAAGTCCTCATGTCATTAAACTGATGGGTTACATTGATAACCTGGGGAAACTGAAATGTCCTGTCAGCTTAGAGTTGGCTACTGACATCATTCTGCAGTCACTGCCGTCAAGCTATGATAAGTTCATTAAGAAATATATCAAGAAAGGCTTGACGAAGACGTTGACTGAGCTGCATGGCATGCTCAAGACAGCAGAGCAAAACATCAAAAGGGGTAAAAGATTTGAGAAATCTTGTATAGACAAGGGTGAAGGCAAGGCCATCCAGATTTGGAATCAGGATAAACCTGTGTCATCTTATAAGCCCAAGTCAAGCCCATCTGGTGTTAGTAAGTGCTTCTACTGTAATGAGTCAGGGCATTGGAAGAGAGATTGCATTAAATTCTTGGAAGATTCACAAGAGATGGAGAAGATGTATGGTACTCCTTCTTCAGGTATTGTGTTATCAATTCAAGTTCTACATAAGTATTGGATACTAGTTGTGGTGCTGATAATTTTGGAAATATGCAGGACCTAAGCAACAGTAGAACGTTGAAGAAAGGACAAGTGGAACTGCGTGTCTGGATGAAGCAATGGTTGCTGCATGAGCCGTAGAGATCTCCACTTGTAGGAGCCTTTCATACTTGGTTTTAGAAATTAAGTAATTGCTAATATGTATCTGCCTTGTGCAGAAATGTCTTTCATTTTCTTTTGAGAATTTGGATGTTTTTCATTTTGATAAAAGACAAGTTTTGTTCTTTGGATCTTAATGAAATATTCTATGGTAGCACCCCGTTTAGAATGGGTTTTATATCTTAAACCAACATGAATATAACATAAATACCAAACGGTTTGAGTCTGATGACTCGAACTCGACTTTTCTTTGGTATAGTCGTTTAACCACAAGAGTGAAGCGGATTCAGTAAATCCATAGTTTTGGACTCATTTGATTTTAATCATTTGAGATATGAATTCTGTTCACTGGACCAAATGACTAAGGCCCATTTAGCAGAGCTAAAAGGAAACGGGCCAGAGGCTTATTGGGCCCTACACATACTGATGTATGCGGCCCAACTAGCATTATTGCCAAAGGAAATATTCTGTACTTCATTACTTTATTGATGGCATCAATGAGCATGGCTGTGTTCATTTGATGAGACACAAGCTGGAATCCCTTAAGGGAGTTCCAAGATGAAGTGTAGAACCAATTTGACAGAAGTATTGAGATCCTCGATTGAATCGCGGAGGAAAATACTAGAGTCAAGAATTGGGTGATCATCTGAAAGAATGAATCAGATCTTATGAGACATGATTCGATTAATGATGAATCACATGAATCTTCCATAACCATTTAAGAATACGTTCTGAAATGTCTATGTTTATGCTAAAAGGTTTCTATCAGAATCAGTGAAAAACACCACATTGGATGTGGACTGGGTGATTTCCAAATATGTTTTTCTGATTAATTAGGATTGCAAGGTTTGTGTAAGACAGTAGTCAACAAACAAACTTGAATCCATATCTGATAAGTTCTACCTCGCTGGTTGTCCTGAGGAAACCAAGGCTTAGTGCTTTTGTTGCCCAGAACTGTGTCTTTTAAGAAAGGTGATACTTTCAAAAGGAATAGTGGGAGTAAGAGTACACATCGAAGAAATTCGATAAACACAGTAAGCTGCTCGACCTGATAAGGAAGAGCAGCGGTGAGATCTACAAAGTACTGTAAGACCTGCAACTGTGGAGCCTGAAATTCGCAGATCCGAAAGGATCCGTCACTAACTCGAGAGTGATTTCTCGTAACCAATTGTCGTGATCTGTTGATCATTGAAAAGTGACGAACATGCGAAATTCGAAGAAGCGATGGTGAGCCCCAACTCCGAAAATTGGCTTGGTATGCATGTTAGTTTCACCGATCCATTTCTGGGTTGAAACAAACATCTTGGAGTTGGAATCAACATTCTGATAAATTGGTCAAAGGTTTTGACTTGATCAGAAAGAAAAAGAAACCATGCGTTTACAAGGAGACTAGTGGGAGCGTAATGGCAATTCTCACACAGTATGTAGATAACATACTTGAATCTCACAAACGACGTTCCGACGCTAAAGTCTTGTCAAGATTTGGGTCGGAAGTCAAACTTAAACAATAGACATAGGAGTAGCCGCGTGAATTCTTGGAATAAGGATCCATTGGAATGGATCAGAGTAGCTAATTGGATCGTGTCAAAATCCTTATGTTGATAAGGTATTGGACAGATCTAATACGCTTGATTCCAAGAATGGCTTCATACCAAAGGTCTTATGGCAATAATCTGAGCAAGATGAAGTGTCTTGGTCACTAGCTGAGCTAGTAACAATATTAGTAAGAAGAAGTGTTTCTGAACACTGTCTGAACTAATATTAATGAGTGTGAGTTCTAATGCTGCTGCAATAGAATCCATCATAAATGCTATATTTTGCGCTCGTCTAGATGCAGCTTAAGCATGACAAGAATATACCAATATATTCCGGTAATAGTCACTAAACAGTTACCAGAAATATCCCAAGTGTTGAGAAACACCAAGGATAGGTTCGTGGTAAACTGCTAAAGTGACGAACCAGTTGAAAGTAGTTAGTCGGACAAAGACGATTCCCGGTTCCCACCTGGTTATGTCTCTTTGTCTGAATAGCGGTGCTAACTGTTGGAAAGGCTCCAAGCAGTGGACCGTAGAATAGTGCTTTTATCTGAATGGCGGTGTAATTTGTTGAAATTGTTTCAAGCAATAGCACCGCACTCTCTCCCACAACCTAAGCACGGAATTTATTCTAAGTGTTGTAGGTATAAGATATCTGAAGAGATGATCTTGATTCTAGTGGGAGTTATTTTAGTTATGTTGTAGTCTTTACGTAGACATGCTGTGGTAGTGTCTATGTAAGTCTAACTGACATCAGTATTATTTAATTATTGAATAATTAAATAATGGTCCCAAAGTATTTTATGGTCATCTTATAGGTCATCAAGCTGAAGACTTGATCATGAAACCCTATAAGTAAAAGATGACATAAATTATGATTGTCCCTAGTCAAGGTTGTTAAGATGGGACACTAACAACCGCGCAGACTAGTATGTGAGGTGACTGTTGGACTAAGTTTCATGAAGTCAATGATATGATTATCACAGTCAGTCACATAGATGTATGTTAGTGAACATATGATTGGACATGACCCGCTTAATGAGAACTCCACAGGATAGTTATATCAGTGTCATGGGAGGTTCTCATTACGACTATAGAGTATAGTCCTTAGACCTGAGTTCATCATGCTTTCTAGCATATGAATTGGTGCGTGTTGACCTTGTCAAACGTTGTTCCGTAACTGGCGGCTATAACGGCATTGCTTGTGCGTATCATGAAGTATGTGTAGAAACAGGGATGGAACAAGATGGGATTTGTCCCTCCTGGAAAACGGGAGATAAATATCTCAGGGCCCATCGAAGATTTGATACTGAGAAAATGCATGGCCGTGCTCACACGAGATGATTGTCAGTCGTTTGTTTTAATCAGTATAGATCAGAAGTTCATTGAACATGATGTTGGCTATAATAAGGATGACACAGTCTCTTGCCTTATGCCATATCGAGATATAGAGACGAAGGGATTATAGGAATAAGTGATTCCAGTACAAGTGGGAGATTGTTGGGATTATGTCCTGAAATCACATTGTACGAACTCTAATGATAGTTGTATTGTCGAGATCGGACAATTCATGTGATACTAGGTAGTCATAATGTTTTGCTAGAAACCACTTATGACAAATGAGTTGTAGCTCATTTCTGGTATCGTGTGAACCTACAGGGTCACACACCTAAGCAAGTTGGATATACTCTGCATGGGATTGATCATTGGCATATGGTCTGATCGATGTGTATTAGATACACATCGAGTTGAGTTTCTAAGAGGTGTATCGATCGACACCATTGGGTGCGTCGGTCGATACAGGGCGTGTGTCGATCGACACCACTAAGTGTGTCGGTCGACACAAGGGCGAAACCGAGACTGACGTTTCGGTTCACCGCGAGGTCAATATATAAACTCGTTTTATGTATTTCAACGTAGAGAGAGTTACTGTGCGCCGCCCAGAGTGTTTTCTCAGAGAGAAAACACAGAAACCTCAGAGAACCTAAAGTCCCAGGGAGATCCGAGCACCGGTCCTAGCATCCCGGCGGATTCCAGCTTGTGTGCGTGTGGACTGAACAGTAGAGGCGCAACGATTGGGGTGCTGCAGATCTCGTGTTGCCATAATCTTCCGCTGCCAAATCTCCAGGTAAACACAGATCTGATTCATGATTCAATTAACTAGACCCTAGATCCTAGGCTATCGGGAACTCGCGAGAATTCTGAATCTGTTAGAATTGGCTCGGATTCCCAACATCGCCTATTCCGAATTCCAAGTCCTTGCAACGCTTATCCGCATAACTCTTCTGACGATTGTAGGGTTTTTTTAGCCTTATCATTTCTTGGATCATTTCCGGCTATTTCATGTCTCTCCCCCACCTCGGTCCAACATAAGGGGGTCATGTTGTTGGGATTATGTCCTGAAATCATATTGTACTAACTCTGATAGATAGTTGTATTGTCAAGATCGGACAATTCATGTAATACTAGGTGATCATAATGTTTTGCTAGAAGCCGCTTATGACTTATGAGTTGTAACTCATTGCTAGTATTATGTGAACCTACAGGGTCACACACCTAAGCAAGCTGGATACACTTTGTATGGGATTGATCATTGGCATATGGTCTGGTCAATGTGTATTGGATGCACACTGAATTCGAGTTTTAAGAGGTGTGTCGATCGACACCATTGGGTGTGTCAATCGACACAGATCGGGTTTCGGACCTGATGTTTCGGTTTGATGACTTAAACGAATTGCATTTATCCAATGATCGGTTTTAGTCATTCCAGGTCTATATAAAGGCTTATATGGACGACCTGGAACCCTAGCAGTCGTTGATTTTTTGGCAGCCACCTCTCTAAACACAGTTTTCCAAGGAGATCCGATTCCCGGTACTAGCATCCCGGCGGATTCCAGCTTGTGTGCGTGTGGACTGCAGTAGAGGCGCAGCATCTGAGGCGCTCTCGATCTCACTTACCTGTTCATTATTCCACTGCAAATCTCCAGGTAAACACGAGATCATCCATCGGTAAGGATTCAATTAACTAAACCCTAGATCCTAGGCTATCTGGAACTAGTTAGGATTCGATCTGGAGATAGAATGGCATAAGTTCCAACACATGCAAGGTCTACCATATTGATCCTCGTATGGGGACATACCTATGCTCGAGTAGGAGTTGTTGTTGTAGGAAAACTCGACCAGTGGTAGATTCTTCACCCACTTGCCTTCCCAATCCAGCACACAGGCTCTCATCATATCCTCTGATGTCTGAATGGTCCGCTCAGGCTGTACATCCGTCTGCGGATGATATGTCTTACTATGGTTCACTCTCGTCCCCATTTCCTTATGGAAGGCTTGCCAAAATATTGAAGTAAACTTTGGGTCTATGTCTGACACAATACTGACTGGCGCCTCGTGCAATTTCACGATAAAATCCATATACTTATGGAAGAGAATATTGGCTCCACCTGTTTTCTTAATCGCTAGGAAATGAGAAAATTTGGTGAGCTAGTCCACGATTACACAAATCACGTCCTTCTCCACGTTTTCCTCGGTATCCTGGTAACGAAGTCTATTGTTATCATGTCCCATTTTCATTACTATAAGGGAAATCCTTGTAGTAATCCACTTGGAACTTTACTTTATGATTTCACTAGATGACACATCTGAAACTACGGAACCCAAGCGACAACATCTTTCTTCATCTCATCTCAATGGTAGTACAACTTTAAGTCCAGACTCAGAACCTTATCCCTTAAATCTTTGATGGTCGGTACACCTACCCGGTTTTTGAATAGAAAGGTGATATTGGTCGCTTTGCAGTACCCAACCACTTCCTAGTCGACCAAGTCTCGCATGTCTTTGTCTTGCTGTTGGCTTACCTGATTTTCCATACCAGGTCAGCTTGATCCAAATATTCTATCCCAGTGACACCTTCTTCCATAGTGGTGACACACAAGCGCATGCTTGCTAAAGTCGCACCTCTTTGGCTTTAAACTCGATAATTCTTCTCATGCTTAAGACTTCAGCTGCCTAGTTTGCCTTCCTAGGGTGATACTCGGTCTCCAGATCGTATAATCCACCAAAAGCTCTACCCATCTGCATTGCCTCAAATTCAGATTCCCTTGGATAAAGATATACTTCAAACTCTTATGGTCAATGAATACATATACTTTCTCCCCGTACAAGTAGACACACAATATCTTCAAGGCAAAGCCACTATTGCGAACTCCAAATCATGGGTGGAGTAATTAACCTTATGCTTCCTCAACTGCCTTGATGCATATGGTATGGCCTTCTCCTCATGCATAAAGATACAACCCAACCCAACTTATAAAGCGTCGGTGTTGACTACAATCTGTATTCATGGCCGCGGTAGTACTCACTCCAGAGTTTGAGTCAAATGTTTCTTTAGTCTCTCAAAGCTCTTGACACACATTTCCGACCACACAAACTTGGTGTCTTTGCTTGTTAGGGTCGTTAATGGTTTGGCCATACGGGTGAATCCTTTCACGAACTTCTGATAGTATCTTGCCAGCCCCAAGAAAACATGAACCTCAGCTGCGTTTAGGTACTGGCCAACTGGTGATGAAAGCGATCTTTTCCGAGTCCACTGCTTCACCGATTTCCGAAATATAATTGCCAAAAAAATCCAAATTTTCCTATGCCAAAAACTGCACTTGCTGTTCTTGGCAAAACCTTCTGCTCGTGAGCTTGTCTAAAACAATCCTTTTTTCTCCTCGAGTAGACCAAGATATCATCAATGAAAACAGTGACACACTTATCAAAGTACTCGTGAAAGACATCGTTCATCATCTTCATGAATGCTGTTGGCGCATTGGTTCGTCTGAATATGATTGCCATGAACTCGTAGTGTCCATAACAGGTCTGGAATGCGTCTTCCGAATATCTTCTTCTGATATCGGAATCCGATAATACCGTGAAGCAAGATTGATCCTGGAGAACCATGAGGGTCCATGTTGTTTGGCCAATAACTCATCGATCCTAGGAAACAAGTACTTATTCTTGATGGTCACCTTGTTCAGACCCGGTGGTCTATACAAAGTTTGAAACTTTCGTCCTTCTTCTTAACAAATAGGACATGTTCTCCCCAAGGTAAAATGCTTGGTCAGATGAATTATTTATCTACCACATCTTCAGTTGCTTCTTCAACTCGGTCATCTCTACTGGTGTCAAACGATAGGGCTCCTTTGACATGGACATCGTTCCGGGTTTCAAATCTATTGTAAAGGAATCATCCTTGCTGGTGGCGGTATTCGCAATGGCGCGAATACGTCCTTGTATCTGAAACTACCATGATGGTATCCAAATTTGGAGCTTCCTATTCTTCCACCATAGAGATAGTTTCTAGGAACACTTCATTTTTTTTATTAGCTCTTCTAGTTCCAACATGTATATGAATGAGATTCTCTTCCGAGACTTCATTTCCTTAAGGACTTGATTCCCCTCCTGCAGCATAACCTGCTCCTCCTGCGTCGTATCCCATTCCTCATGCGGCATAATTTGCTTCGTCTGTTGTATATGCTGCAACCTTTGCAACACCAACACAAATATTGGAGCTTCTGAAACTCCTCATGCAGCTCTTGCAACACCTCCTGCAGCTCCTGAAACACCTCGTCCAACTCCTGCAGTACTTTCTGCATTGGCCTCTTGAAAGGCTAGCAACTCCATCTTCATAAAGTTACTTGGTAAACCACACCTGATAGCATTACTGACACTTCCTTGCAACACAATATTTTGAAGCTCTTCTTCAACACAACAAACAACTGAAATGATTAGAGAAGATCCTACTAACTAAAGAAAAAATATTGTGCAGGAGCTTCAATCTGGGCGGTGCTCTAGATTCTAACCTGTAGAAAACCTCATTTAAAAAGCTTTTAAAACACTTTTGAAATGTCCGCATCTTCACATACATGTCTATTTCACCGAGCCTCTCTCCGAGACAGTGCCCAGATCGTTACGCTTACACTATGACTACCCGTCTATCCGGACATGACCAGCTAGACTTAACCCTAATCTAATACCAAATTGTAACACCCGTCCCATCGGATCCATAATATAACCTTTCAACTTCCACATCAACTCTCCATTACCTCGTGAACGACAATCATAACCACATAAACCACAACCTAAATCCCATAAATTGCCTACTTTATCAAAACCAAACTCAGAAGTCTAGCAAAACATCATTAATCCTTTATTGAAAATGGAAGAAATAACTTAGTCTTAAAAAAAAACTTTAAAAAGAATCATGTTTCCGAAAATGATACACCACACTCGATCTCTACTCATGAAACTCTTCGGGATTACTTGAAAAACAGAGAGGGATGAGTAATTTGGATTACCCAGTGAATGCAATTCCCAGAGATCCTAGATCTCATCTCATACCAACACAATATCAAGTCCTAAGCTAATAACACTTTGCAAACAACGCACCGAAAGAAACTCAAGTATCAATCAAGACTCCTACTCTTCTTAGACTCTCCACTTATGCTACTGTGATCCTATCGTCTGTATACTCATGGTCCCTATAGTGGCATCCCACTGTCGGCTCTAACAAACCCTCACTTAAAGTGGCATCACACCTTTAGGTCACCTAAAGTGGCATCCCGCCTTTAGGTACGTACACTACCAGCACCGAGCTCTCCGGCTCTAGGTACAGTAAACACCCTTCAGACAAAAGACGTACTACTCCAAGCTCCCCGTCCTGACAGTCAATCCGCTTATCATACTACAATAATGAAGTAAAGCGCAAACACCATTATACAATCGTACAACATTTTCGGTGTAGCGATATCCTAGCACTCTAGGTGCTAACACATAAACGCAAATCAACAACTAGATCTACATGATTCTATCTACGAAAGTACGACTAACAAAGGACTCATGTCCCAGTATTGAGAAAGAATGAGATAGAGATCACAACTGGTACTGACCTTTACTCTTAGATCAGAAATAGTCGAGAGAGAGATAAAGAGAGAGAGAGAGAGAGAGAGAGAGAGAGAGAGAGAGAGAGAGAGAGAGAGAGAGAGAGAGAGAATCACATAGTAATATTTACAAACGAAAGTCGGATGTAGAATCGTAGATCGAGATAAATCCGAGATCTCGAGATCTAACCTTACCTTCAAGAATAATGGAGGAATCGACACTTAAACGAGTTAAAAATAGAACGACTCGGATTTGAGATCGAAAGCGGCGACCAGAGGAAGAAAGCAACACTCTGGCGGGCGTTGACAGTTCTAGTCAACGGCTGGTCGGCGGCTCCAGTGGACGGTCGACGGTTGGCTGATCTTCGGTGGCTGTCGACGGTCGGATAATCTTCGGTGGCCGTCGGCGGCGGCTTGAGATTACGGCAGAGTTTCACATTTTCTCCAACTCTGATTTTACAAGAAAGGAGTACCTCTTTTTGTAGAGATGTCTTATTTCTCCAACTCTAATTTTAACGCGTAGTCGTCGGGTCGTGTTCCACAAAAGGGTGCGACTTTCTCGCGACTGTAAGGACAGGCGCGATCGTCTGTCGATCGTCCTGCGATCGTACGTATGGCCGACTGGTCCTACTTCCCATCCGCGAGTTTACCCGATCATGTTGCGTCGACCCAACTTCCCCTGTACAGCCTTTGGCTTACCGGCGGATTGCAATGTGTTACCCACACGATCTTATGGTCGTTCCATGGTCCAACTGCGGATCGTCCAATCGTACCGCCTCGCACCCACGATCCAACCATCGATTGTTCTTGCGGTTTTCAAGGACCAAGGCCGAGACTAGTAACAGGGCGATTGCCTAACTTTCATGTTGCTAAAATTGAATAGAGAGAGAGAGAGAGAGAGAAAGAGAGAAGTTCCATTCAACCGTTCACCCAACCGATGACTACGCGGCTTAGCTACGGTCACGGTTTAGGCCGTGGCCGGTTACGCACCTTGGGAGTACCGGTTTTTTTGGTCTAACCACTTGATGTGCTTGGATCCATTATATCCCCACACTTCTCTCTTGTTTACGCCTTAGGCCGTGCACTCCTCTTCTCAAACCGCCGGCGATCCTCTCACAAGGATCCGGCCAAATATTCCTTTAAATCCCTTTTATATCCTTTCTCTCTCTAGAAGCCGCCCCAAGCGAAGGGTTGTATTTGGGTGACCGAATGGGTACCAAGCCACTCGCACCCATTCTCCCTCAACTGCCTGGTCAGCTAGGTGACCCGAACCCAACCCTCTAGTCCGCTAAGTTAAGCTGGCCGGCAGCTGACCCAACTGGCCAGCTTGATCATTCAGCTCACTTCAGTTGAAGACTCCCTATTCAACTCCTTATCACCTAGCCGTGCACCTTCTCTCACTGAATCCAGCTTCCAAACGACCATGGAACACTCCGTATGATCTCCCTCGACCATCTGCCCTTGTTCCTGTCCCATGGTCCGTGCCGCCAACCCTAGCATGGGTCAGGGGTGTTACAAGTCTCCTCCCCCTTGAAAAGGATTCGTCCCCGAATGCCGTCCAAGTACTTCCTCCTGCTCAAACTCGGGGAACCATTCCGGATAATTATCCCGCATCCTGCTCTCGGTTTCCCAAGTTATCTCTTTTACTCCATTACATAGCCATTCCACCTTGACAATCTGAATAACCTTCTTCCTGATTGCTTTTTTAACCTGTCTAAGATCCGTAAAGGCCTGGCTTCAATGGTCAGGTTCACTTTGAGGTCGCTAGGTATCTCTGGAACGAGTATGTCCTGATCTGCCAAACACTTCCGAAGCTAAGACACATGGAAGACGTTGTGTAACGCCTCCATCTCATTTTGCAGGTCTAACTTGTAAGAAACCATGCATACCCTCTCAAGGATACGGAACAACCCAAAGTAACTCAGATCTAGCTTCCCTCTTTTTGAAACCCTGGCTCGCCCCTTGAAAGTTATCATCTTCATGTACACTTGACCTCTAATTACAAACTCTATGTCCTTCCGTCGTTTGTCTGCATAGCTTTTCTGGCAGTCTTGCGCTTCTTCATCTTGATCTTAAGAAACCTAATCCGCTCAGTGGTTTCTTCTATAATTTCAGGAGCAATCAAAATCGACTACCCCACTTGCGTACAACATAGGGGCGTGCGACATGGCGGGCCATACAAGGCCTCGTATGGAGACATACATATACTTTCATGAAAGATATTATTGTAATAGAATTCAGCTATGGGTAGGTACCTCTCCCAAGTGTCATTCTGTTCCAGAACGCAAGCCCGCAACATATCCTCCAACGTTTGTATAGTCCTCTCAGATTGACCATCTGTCTGAGGATGATATGCGGTACTCATTTGTACCCTTGTTCCAAAAGCCTTTTGAAAGGCTTGGCAGAAGTAAGAAGTAAACCTCCTATCTCTATCTGAGACTATGCTTGTTGGGATGCCGTGTAGTCTCACAATGTCATTGATGTACCGCTTTGCAAGATATCCAACACCATCCGTCTTCTTTATGGCTAAGAAGTGAGCGGACCTGGTGAGTCTGTCCACTACTACCCAGATGGTGTCTCGCCTTGCTATTGTTGTTGGCAGACCGGTCACAAAATCCATGGTGTTGTGGTCCCATTTCTATTCTGGAATGGATAATCTATGAAGTAGGCCAATTGGAACCAGCTGTTCCGCCTTCACCAATTGACAAATGGGACATTTAGCCACCCATTCTGCCACATCTCGCTTCATCCCTACCTATTGGTAGTACCGTTTCAGGTCATGGTACATTTTGGTCTGTCCAGGATGGATAGAGAATTTAGACCGGTGAGCTTCCCTCAAGATTTCCTCTTTTAACTCCTTGACGTTTGGTACAATGACTCGTCAGTTGACCACAACCATCCCATTGTTTGAGAATTTTTATTATGTATTGTTGTGATTGGCGGCTTTCATCAATTCCTCATCCTGCCCTTGTGCCAATCGTACTCTGGTCAACATATCCGTTTGGTTTGCCGCTCCGAGTCCCAATGGTTCTTCATCCATGGTCAAAGCATTGAGATGCAAGGACCCAATCATCCCAACCGACTCCTCAACCTCACGTTCCATGGCTACTTCAGTTCTCTTCCTGCTCAAAGCATCGACCACCACGTTTGCCTTACCGGGATGCTACGCAACATCCATATCAGAGTCAGCTACTAAATCCATCCATCTCTTATGTCTCATGATCAGCTCTGGCTGAGTAAATACATACTTCAGACTTTTGTGGTCCGTCAGAATTTGCACCTTGGCCACATATAAGTAAGATCGACAGATCTTTAAAGCGAACACCATTGCATCCATCTCTAAGTCGTGAGTTGGGTAGTTACCTTCATGCTTCTTCAGTTGCCTTGGGGCATAGGCAATGACTCTTCCATGCAACATCAATACACATCCAAGGCTAGTGATAGAGGCATCTGTATAAACTACATAGGCTACCTCTATTTCTGATGGAGTGAGGATTGGCGCCTTGGTTAACAAGTCCTTCAGCGCCAGGAAACTCTCCTCGGCTTGGTCCGACCACTCGAAATCCACGCTCTTTCCCGTCAATCGGGTCATGGCCTTGGCCTTGATAGAGAACCCGTTGACGAATCTCCAGTAGTAGCCGGCCAACCCAAGAAAGATCCGGACTTCAGTTGCATTCTTAGGTCTCAGCCATTCCTAAATGGCCTTAATCTTCTCGGGATCAACTGCCACTCCTTGATCCGAAACGATATGGCCTAAGAAACAAATTCTTTCGGCCAGAAGATGCATTTTCTCAGCTTGGCATAGAGCTTTTGTTCCCTTAGTCGTCCAAGTACCTTCTTGAGATGCTCCCCATGTGCCTCTCGGTCCTTGGAATATACCAGAATTTCGTCTACGAAGATGATTACAAACTCATCTAACCATTCTCGGAAGATCTCATTCAATCATTTTCATAGTGGCCATACCTGGTCCGGAACGCGGTCTTTCGTACATCCTCATGTGCAATTTGGATTTGGTGGTATCCCTATGCTAGATCAATCTTAGAGAATATGGTTTCTCCCCTAAGTTGATTGAATAGCTCATCAATCCTCGACAATGGATAGTTTTTCTTCACAGTGACCTTGTTGATTCCAAGGTAGTCAGTACATAACCGGAAGCTCCCATCCTTCTTCTTTACAAAAAAGACTGAAGCTCACCCAGGTGAACTACTGGGCCGGATGAAACCCTTTTCTAGAAGCTCCTCCAGTTGTTTCTTGAGCTCGGCCATCTCATCCAGTGCCATCCGGTACGACGCCTTAGAGAGAGGAGCAGTCCCGTGTTCTAACACATTGGTGAATGGGTCGGACCGGTCCGGCGGTACGCCCTTTAAGGTTGCAAATAAATCCCCAAATTTGTTTGCAACTAGAATATCTCCAATCTCCTTGTCGTTCCTAACCTCGGTCGTGGTGATGGTGGCAAGGTAAGCCTCACAACCTTTCTCCAACATCTTCCCATATTGTACTACCAAGACAACAAGACTACCGTTGGTCAGACGTATCCCTTGAAACTGAATTCTCCCTTCCGGTATTTCGAACCATACACGCCCACGGTGGCAATCGATCGTGGCTTGGTACCGACGCAACAAGTCAATTCCCAAGATCACCTCGTGGTGCTTCAGCTGAATCAAATATAGATTAGCCGGCATGCTCACATTTCCAATGGAAACGGATATGTCTCGAACCAAACCCTTGGCCGGCATCACTTGGCCGCCGGCCACATTGACTCCAAATCAGTCCACTTGTTCCATTCGGAACAAGCCTCTACTGATCATCTTCGGGCTCACAAAGCTATGTGTTGCCCCGGAATCAAATAGGACATGCATTTCCACACCTCCTATTTCCACGTTACCTATACCATCACATAAGATTGGCAAGTCCGCATAAACACATTAAGGCATTTCATCGTGGCAACTTCATCACTTTGGCATTTCATTATGACACCTATGTTATTTTGACATTTCATTATGACACCTATGTCATTTTGGCATTTCATTATGACACCTATGTCATTTTGGCATTTCGAGATAACTCTTAAGGGCATTATGTTATCGTTTCATTAAGAACTCCAATGTATACATCACCATGTGGAAACACACACTATGTCATTCAGTTCAACATATACATTCTCATTCTTAACTCTATTGTAAAGCACACATGTAGAGGTCTTAGACGGCCGGCTTTGTGTTGAATTCCTCAGCCTCATCGAAGTCCTTAACAAGCTGATACACTCTTGGTAAACCAGCCTTGGCCATCTGATCACGTCCACGGTCCACCCGTTGGGCCCCTCCCTTTCGTGAACGCTTAGGATATTCCTTAGAGAAATGGCTTGTTTGTCCACACTGGAAGCAGGCTCTAGTCGTCAGCCTCTCCTTAAACATGGGGAAATCCTTGGCTCCATGTTCCTTGCTCCCACACCCCGCACAGACCCCACTTGCCTTCCAACATACACCTAAGTATTTCTTTCCACAAGTGGATCAGGTTGGGCATCCATCTTTACCCGGAATGACACTCTCCTCTTGATTCCACTTCCGCTTAAATCCTTCCTGGTACGTTTGGCTGTCTTGTCCCAGATCTGCACCCTTGCCTTCTTCTCTTCCACGAGGTTAGACTCCACTGTAGCAGCTCGTTCGACCAGCTCGGAGACTGAGTCATAAGAAAAAACCGAGCAATGAGTACGCAGGTCTACCCGTATGCCGTGGAGGAACCTTCGCACTAAGGCCGTTTTGTCCTCCGACTACCGTCCCACAAAACATCTGAGCCGATCAAATCTTCTTCATACTCGCACACCGTCTGAGTTCCCTGAACTAAGCTCAAGAACTGACCTTCCAGTATGTCCCAAGCCTCGGCTGGAAAGTATTTCCGGTTTAACTCGGTTTCAAAGTCCTCGAACGTCACGATGCTTCCCCTGGTGCGTCGCTCGACCGCGAGCCACCAGTTGTAGGCGTCTCGCTCTAGGAAATGTGTGGCAATGTCCTTCTTGTAATCCTTTGGACAGCGAGTGAAGAGGAAGTTCATGGTCAAACGACTCCTCCACTCATCCGCCTCAACGGGATACACACTTCCCTTGAAATGCTTGGTACCCAGCTTCGTGATGTGACCCAATATTTTTAGGTAGTCCACCTTACGAACCGTTATGGTCGGTGGTGGGTCTATCTCGACCACATTAGGTTGATCGTCCATCAGCTCGTCGTCGGCCGTTTGGTCGACGTGAACCTTAGGTTGATCCACCACGGGCGCGCCACTAATTGCACATGCTGCGTCAGATGCGGCAGCTGATTCATGAACATTTTCATCAAGTTCCACATCTCCCCGATGTTTGGAACTGCGGTCTGTAGAACCTCATCCTCCGTACCATTCCTTGCACCAGTCTCGATGTGAGCTAATGAGAGGATTCGGCCACGTCCTCAAGTTCCACCGTTTCTTAAACACTGCAATTTCCCATCCCGGCTCCAACGGGTGTAGGGGAAACCATAGGTAACGTTCCTGGCTGGACAACCTCAGGTCTGGTTAGTCAGCGGGGTTTGGAGTGGTCTGATCCTTAGCAGCTTGCTATGTACCAGTCGGTTCCTTGTCTTTCTTGCTCTTTTCTGATTTGCTTCTTCCAACCTTAAGATTCAACAAGTTAGCCTTCCTAACAATAGATCTTAAAGTCTAAGCAAACCTTATCTATCGCGGAACATTTGACCTTCAAGCGAGTGGTGTATGCCCTAACCCAAAACTGTCCTAGAAACAACTCCGCTCTGATACCAATTTGAAACACCCCAACCCGGCTCCTAAGCCGTTGGAGGTTTCCCGTTCGTCCACTATTGGATCCAAACGGTCCATACTATGCTAAGGCCCTATTCCGTTTTTAAATTCCATTCGCCTAAGTCAAACATCAACACATATAATTATATAATGTAAAACATTATATAATTATATGTGTTGATGTTTGACTTAGGCGAATGGAATTTAAAAACGGAATAGGGCCTTAGCATAGTATGGACCGTTCGGATACAATAGTGGACGAACGGAAACCTCCACCGGCTTAGGAGCCGGGTTGGGGTGTTTCAGTTTTCACCGCCTGCATCGCAGAGAAAACATTCATGAGGAACCTGCAATCTCCATCCACGCAATCTCTCCCATTTAGTTAGCTTGTTTCTTGCCGTCAACCAAGTTAAAAGCATGTTTTGTGATTCGATATTTGAACCAAACTGCCTCATAGTAAATGACTCTTTCCCCGATTGGATTGAGGAAACGCCAAACCTGAGTAGTGGAAAATTTACCTGACGGAGTAGAATCACCCACTCTCCATTTATAGCAGTCCTCTACAGCTGCAGAGAACACTACATCCGGTACGGGAACGCAATCGTGAAGCAGAGCTATAATCGGATTCCTGCTTCTACTATTAGCCAACCACCAACCATCACCAACTATTGCATCGGCCACTACCGCAAAATCAAGAAAACTTGTCCTGCTCAGGCCAGCAATCCCCGTGATCTCAATTAACGTTCCTAGCCCCGTCCAATCGTCATACCAGAAACTGGTTGTTTCCCCATTACCGATCTCACAGTAAACGAACGGTGGAGCAATATGTATCATCTTGCATAAACTCTTCCACAACCAACTTCCATTCTTTGGAGTCTCCATTTCCCAGAAGTTGTTGTTTTCAGTTAAATTCCTTCTCACCCATGTAACCCACAAAGAGCCGCCTGAAGAAAAGATTAACCATATTAGTTTTAGTCATAATACTTTGTTGCGATCCTATAGCTTCCGCATCTCAAGTCTTACACATTCTTTAGGCGCATAAACCGAGTTCCAACTTATCTTAGCACCACGAGACAGTAGAGTAGACCATCTCGGAATTTAGAGCAGACCATCTAAAAATTCCGAGCAGAAAACTTAGGTCTCCGAGCGACACTTCGTGTGAAAAACATTTCGTATAAACAACATCTCGTATAAATAACATTATTATACAAGCAGATCAGCTAGGAAATTCCAAACAAACCAGCTTGGAAATTCCAAGCAAACTTGCTCAGATTTCCAAGCACAAACGGTTGCTTAGAAAATTCAATCATCTTTACGTTCGTCGATTAGCGGCAAAAACTTGTCCACTCATGAACTCAACCAATTTTGAGACCCACTTGGACAGTCTCCTTCGGACGTCTAACTCACGAAGAACTTCACTCGATGCAACTTCAAGAAACTCAATACACCAGATCGCGATCGCACAATCTTGGCGTCTCCGAAAAGGTTCAACTCCCCAAATCACACTCTCATAATTTTCTGGTAAATGATAAATAACTTTCTTGTTACTTTTCTTAGATTGAAACTTAGGATTTGAACTTTATAGTTTAGTAGACCAGTCCAATTCATTAACTGTCAAGTGAAGTCTGGAACATTTGTATTCTTTGTCTCGTCTGTTGCTGGCAAAAGTCGACAAAAAAATACATCCTTTACGGATTCCGACCAACACATCCTATACGGATTGAGGTTATATACATCGAACATATACATCCTTTATGGATCCTAACCAACATGTTCTATACGGACTACGGTTATATACATCCAACAAACAGATAAAAACGCGCTATATGAACTCTTATTACCTGCTAGGTATGTTTACTATCCATGAAGGGAACATAAGTTGAGGAAATCCCGTACCAGTACTGGATTCGATGTAAACCCAAAAGCCCAGTAAACACTGCTTAGCAAACTGGTAAATGACGTCCAAACCATGTATACATTGGTCTGGTATCCGCTGGGTATATCCTGTGTGGTATTAAATCACTATCGTCGACGGAAATGTAAGACAAGAAGTCTCGCAAAAATACCGGACTCGAAGTACACCTCTAAACCCAGTAAATGTTGCTTTGCACACTGGTCTAAACGACGTCTTGGAAAAGTACATCTTGGTATAGTATCTACTGATATCAATTTACTATCGACGACAGGAATATAAGTCGGGATCCCCCGCACCAGTACCGAGATAGAAGTAAACTCTGAAACCCAGTTTAACGCTTCCGAGCATGCTGCTCTTAGTCATCACAAGTTCAAAGGTAGAGTATATCTCGCCAACCTTCGAACTTAACTCGAAACCCAGTTTAACGCTCCCGAGCACGCTAGTCTTAGTCGTCACAAATTTGTAAGTAGAGTATATCTACTCAACCTTCGAACATAACTCGAAACCCAATTTATCGCTTCCGAGCACGCTGGTTTTAGTCATCACAAGTTCGTAAGCGGAGTATATCTCGCTAATCTTCGAACGTAACTCGAAACCTAGTCAAACACTTCCGATCACACATGTCTTAGTCATCACAGATTCGTAAGTAGAATATATCTCTCTAAACTTTGAACTTAAATCAAAACCCAGTTAAACGCTTCCGAGCACACTGGTCTTGGTCGTCACAAGTTTTGAAGTTGGGTATATCCCACCAACCCTGAAACGCAGAACTTAACTTGGAACACAACAAAACGTCTAATACGTGCCGAGTTCGAAAACATTATTGCCTAAATGAGTCCGTAACAGACATATTTTGCTAAGCTCTAAACTCAGAAAACAGCCCATCATAGTTCTGAACGCAACACTTCTAAAGCGCCAAGAATCAAACATGAAATCACACATTCCTCCCAGGAACTGTACGAAGCCATTCGGAAATTCTTTGAGTTATACGAAACCAACTCAAACAGTTATAAGAAGCCAATAAAGGAGATTTTTTAACGACAAAATATGCCCGACTTTTTTGCATTAATCAACATAACGTCAACGCGACTGCTCGGCTTCTAGGAAGTACATACCATCCTAGCAAGCTCGACCAACTAGCCTGGAACCAGCTCCCACTCGGAAAATTCCACGCAGACAAGCTCGTAAAATTCCGAGCAGATTTGCTCGGAAAAACTGAGCAGACGTGTTCAGAAATTCCGAGCACATACGCTCGAAAAATTCTGAAAAATCCCGAGCAGACAAGCTCGAACAGCCCAACACAATTTCTCTCTCAAACTCTTCACATTTGTAAACACGACCAGTTCACGATCCGACGCACCTTCTCGACTGTTTTCTCGCTCGAATACGGAAGCAGCGACGAAAGGCCAACAATGGATTTCCAAATATCCGAGGACGAGACTTAAAACTTAGGACAATTTTTGTTTGTTTGAAGTAACAAAGCATCTATGTCAAACACCGGAACAACCAATCAATCCGAAGAAAAATTCAATAACATACAAAAAAATTCCAAGGAAAATCCTTCGGTAACTCCGCGCGTGAGCTTCGCTCGAATGATCCAAGCTCCCATGCTGCTTGGATGCTCGGACGGTCCGAGAAAACCCCCCGTCGTTTCCGCGTACATCTTGCTCGATGAACTGGTTTGCTCATAAACATTCTACTCAACAACATCCTGCTCGGCATTTTCGATCGGCCCATGCTGCTCGTTATTTCTGATCAGTCCAACCCGCTCGGCGCAATGAAGTGATGGCCTAATTGGACAAACTTCCCACTCGGCTTAGTGACATATGTTCAGCGAAATGAACGATTATCCTACTCGGCTTCCGCGTACTGATCAGTTCAGACATACTACACAGACATACTACTCAGATAGTTTACCCGGTTTATTCCTCGATTAAACATGCTCGGCGTCCAATCAGTCTCCACAGAGCAACAAAAAATATTTTGTCAACTTTCGACAAAAACTTCTTGACAAAACCTCATCAGAACAGCTCAAAAACAATAAAGCCTTTGACAAGGAGAAACTATCTTAACTACTCTCTGAGAGGAAACCAACTTAACATCACTTCTACGAGAATCAACTCCGAAGAAATTCAATAACCACAGATAAGCCGAGCATGTATAAGTCTCACAACCATTCTTTTTATTTCGTGGAAAAAGCCAAGAACCTCAGCTCGCATGATTTTTGAAACTCATTCATAATTCTCTATGCATCTCTGCATCAAAGCGTTCATCTCACTCTCATCAACTTCTCGGTAAAAACGCCCAAATAGCTTCTCAAAGCTAAACGGCTCGACAATAACTATAACCTCACCTAAACAGCTTCTTATAGCCAAACGAAACTAGAACTTTATCAAAACCTCCAAAACATCCTTTCGAAGCTAAACGGTTCGCTAACATTGCAAGAAATGCTCGACAATTTTCCATGAGAGATTTCCTCTCTGAAAAACAAACTTCTAAGGCTAAGACGATCATTCCGTCACAGCTAGGCAAATATTTTTGTATGAAACACAAAAATCTAACTTCAAATGTTCAGACAATCTCACAAAATGCACATAGGGCATTAACATAACAGCTTGTCGAGAATGCTTCTAAACCAATTAGACACTGATCCATCCGATCGGATATAAAATCCAAGCAGAGTGCACGATCATCCTGTAAATTGATATTTGTGGCGTACACCCCTCCGACGCGTATGTTCTCGGACCTAAGCATTCTCTGCTCTGCGAGAAAGCTTCTACACACTTGATGACCGGCTCGATTCGTACTGTACAGAAATCATGACGAGTCCTTCTTGGAACATTTCATCTCCTGTCGGTTCATCTTGCTCACCATTCTCGCAATCGATCTTGCTCGGCATGCTAACCCTCCATGATCTACGACAAAGATATTCAAAATCAAACGATCACCAAGAAGAAGAAAGGCCAGACCAAACTTTCGAACAATTGTTTTCACCTCGACTACTCAAAAAGCTCGCCATCATCGTACTCAAATATAACGATCTGGGAGGCTAAATGTTCGGGTCAACATCCCCCTCGACGAAGAAAATAGCCGAAAGCATCATATAGCAATCGGATATGATCGTTCTTCACATTTCGTATAAACATGATTTCGTAAGACCAAACACTTCGGATAAACAATGTTTCGTATGAATAACGTCTTGAATGAAATATACGAAACCATTTGGCCAAACATCCAGATCGATAAACCAGACAAAACATCACTTAAACTCCAAGCAAACCAGCTTGGAATTTAATGAGCTAACCAACTCAGATTTTTCGAGCTCATCTCATCTTGTTTTCTGAGCATGACATATTCCTTCGAAAGTTCCGAGCATAACGCACTCCTTAGTAACTTTTGATCTGGTTATATTCCTCAAACCTTCCAAACGGAAATTCTGTTTAGAACGGATGCTCGACTAGCCGCAACCTGTCTTCTCAACTTAGAACTTTTTAGCCTTTTTGCTTTTTTTGTACTTCGTTTCCGATTTAATGTATTAATAAAAATATCGTATGGGTCTCTATTTTGTGTGTTTACTCTTGAAATTTATGTTCCCTAAAAGTTAGCTCTATAAATATCGACAATGCCAGTTTTGACTCTCACAAGCTTCAGCGAAGAAGTTCCACTTTTTCCTCGCAACAACTTCATGTCTAAAGAGAGCTTGCGTGGATTGTTCATCAACTCACTTTGAACATCTTCTAAAGCGGCCAACGCATCCTTTTATTTTTGTTGGATTTTACCAAAGCTTTCTTTGTTTAGCTTTCTGCAACATGCCTTAGCATTTTAATTTTTGTCCGAGAGAGAACATTTTGGAACCAACAAAAGTTGGCGACCTCCATGCCTCTGTGAGCCACGTTTTAAAAGATGGATGCGTTGATAGGAATGAGAAATTTTGAAAGCTTTACTCCCACCTTGAACAGCTACATTCTTGAAGACCAGACAAGGCGCATGATTTGAGTCACTTGAGAGATCAAAACGATCAAAAGGGTTAGGGAAATGACTCAACTATTCAGGATTAACCAACGCTCTGTCAAACTTCCTTGAGATTGGATCTTCTTGTCTCTCATTTGAACAAGTCAGGAACACTCCTTTCGCATTTAAATCCACAAAATCTGTCTCTTCTAAACACTCTCGGAAAGCAGTCATCCCTCTTATAGGAAGATCATAAGGCATCACCGAGAAATGTTTATTGGCATTGAGGATTTGATTAAAATCCCCAACCAAGAGGCATGGGCGATATCTCACTGGATAAATTCTTCTGATATTTGTAATTTCTTCCCACAAAAAACGACGCTGCAGCTCTGTGTGAAAAGCATAAATAAACGCCAACCGCAAAAGATACGTTTGAGCTGGGATCAAAAGCAGTGCAGACAATCATCTGAGCCAATTTCTTCACAACCAAAGCTGAGACCGAAGGATCCCAAACTAACCAGATTCTTCCACTCTCCAACGCATCATAGTTATTATCCCACCTCCATCTTGGGAACTTCGAAGCAACAACACTACTAGAAGAATCAACCTTAACATGAGTCTCCAAAATACCTCCTACTGACTTATTTATATTAACCCAATTTTTTATAACTCTTTGACGAGAATAACTATTCAAGCCTTACATTCCAGCAGAAAACCTTCATTATAAACCAAAATTGAAGGGGAGAGAGCTCTCAGAGGTTAGCCACCTTCTTCGAGGACAAACCCCGAGTCTGGTGGAATGAAATCATGTGAACACCTTTTCCTGATCCAATCCATGTCTTTACTTGCAATGACTGACCTTTCTTTGCTTTCTTTTTAGCCTTATTATTAGCCGCAGAAGACAACACAAACCCTTCATTTGCTGTATTGGAACCTTCTCTCTGATCCAACTGGCTCGGTGAAGCTGGCGCAGAAGGCCAAATGATCTGAGCCTCTGCAGTGTGCAAAACTGGCACCTGATTACTGATCAGCTGAAATTAACTTACTCGAGTCTTTAGCCTCAAAACCTGAAGCACTATGATCCACAACCACTTCCACGTTAACTGAAAGATTATCACATTGCCGTTTTTGGGGAGGAAGATATTTAAGCCTTTGTCTAGATGTTGTAGTCTCCTTGACTTCAGAGGAGGCAAGAACATCTGATTTCTCTTCAATAGTATTACTTTGAGTACTATCTTAAAGAGGAATATGTGTAGAAGTCGAAGCCTTTGTCCCTGACGTGACTTTATGCTTCTTCATTAACGGTTTGGGACACCGATTAAGGAGATGCCCAAGACGCTCACGATTGGAACACTTTGGAGGTAAACGAGGATACTTCACTTTAACCCGGACCGAGTTCCCCAGCGAATCTCTGACGATAATGGTCTCAGGCGGAGGTGCGTCTAGGCTAATCTCTACCTTGACCTTTGTATCACCAAAATAGAATAAATCTAATCCCGACTTCTCCGTGTGAAGGGGCTCTCCTATCGCGCTTGAGATGACACTAATCCCGTATAGGGAGTACAACTAAGGTAGGAAATTCTTAAGAACCACCCAAGTTGGCGCGGACTTAAGCTCGGGCATCTCTAAGGATCCTTCTGGAGACCACAAATCCACTGAGAAATCACAATTGTCTGCTTGCCTATGCCCCACTTGCAATACCCATTTACGAGTAGCTACGCACATAACAAAAATTAAGCAAGAGGTTGATGAGACCTTACGAATGGTTATGTCGCCAAACTTTCCCCATGCCCGATTCAGGTCAGGAAAATTAAGTTGGTGGATGAATGAGATCATGGAATTGCGCAACAATGTGACCCTTCCAGAGAGTAGATGTTTCCAACAGAACTGAAGATGGAACCTGCATAAGTGGGAGACCATTTTCTAACACTATTGGTCAGGAGATTTCTCTAAGATTTCAGAGAGATGCCTTAAACCTATCAACATACGACGAAGCAGCGGGGGATGGGACACTCAGCGGTACTGAAAATTCTGGCAAATCCTTCTGAGGAGATAGAGAAACATCTGATGAAACTGAGATCTCATTTTCACAAAAAAAAAAAATTGGATGGATCCAGAGCCTTCGGGACGCATCCGACGAAGCCATGAGATAAAACAAATGCTGCTGCAATATCCCGTGACAACGCGGGAAAAGACCACCGGCGAAAGGTTGCCAGCGGCAGAGGAATTGAAACCCTAGTGGCTCTTCTAAATTCTCTCACGCACTTTTTAAAATTATTGAGATACATTATATCTAATGGACATTTCCATTGTAATTCCATCGAGCTCATCATAAATCTACGGTATCTACCATTGCACTTGTTTGGGAGGCACACATTGATTTTGTTAATCCAAAGCAAGACATAACATAAACATGCATAGCCAATACCACTGCCTGTGAGATTTGTGAAGACCTAAATAAGATCTTGCGTCTCTTTCATTAGCTGATTTGTTCTTTTATCGATTTAATAATCTACGAGCCCGAGATAGAGTACTGAGAAAATTTAAACTCACACAACATATCACATTTTGATAATTATTTATTTAATTATAAATTTTGAAAAAGTTCCAACATTTTTTAAATAGGTAGTTCACTAATCTGTATAATTTTGAATCAGAGCAAAATTTAAGTTCTTAAACATGAATAAATTATTGTTGCCAAAAAAAAAAACATGAATAAATTATTACATAACTTCAACCACTTCACCTTCCTTGCAAACTGCAACACTGATCTCTAAAGTATTATTCTTCTTTGATTTCACCCTGCAACAATTTCTTCTCGGAGACTGCACCCCAAAATTAGAAAACCATATAGTATATTATTATTTCAAGCATTAATAGTGATATGACTACATAACAACTACTTAAACAAATGTTGACTTACTCTGTCCCAAAGGTGAGGGTCCGGTTTCTTGTAAACAATGACCGTCCTAAGATCGCCGGGATTAGCCATCTTCCACCGACACTCTGGTTGAGCCACACGGTGGCTTTCGTAACGGCTCACCGTCATATTTGTTATCGGATGAACTCCAGCCGTTGTCATGTAAAAGACAAACGGTTTCTGGCACGGATGACGACTCACCGGTCTTGTATTAAAAGCGTACGCCGTGTAATCCGCCCGCCGATACCTGCCACAAAAGAACAAAACAATGATAAAATGACGATATCTGGATGTATGGTTTGACTAATGTAACGAGTTTATGTCTTTGACTATAAATCTCAAACCACCATGCCACCACGTACATATTCTAATAAAAATTAATAACGAACTAGATGTACATTACCAATTTAAGAAGGTTCTTGAAGGCATTTCCATCTCTCGAGCGGAAAAGACTCCACGGAAGATCTGAACCGCGAATCCCCAAGAGACTGAAACGGTCCATTTCCGACGTTTGTCGTAGCATATCGACTGTTGCATAAGTCCGGCAGAGTCTAGCTTTGCTGGGACTTGTAGACGCTTCAAGGCGTTTACACGAGTCATGTTTGGAAATATTGGTTCGACCACGTCGAGATGGTGAAGTGTAACCAATGGAGTCACCGGGTGCGCCGCTAGTAAACCGAAAAGATTGCCATACACATCGTACTGAAAACACAAACAAAGACATAATAAATCAAATAAAACCACGGTTTTTAAACTGAATTCAAGACTAATTAATCAGTAGTTACTGAACCGATCGGTTGTAGGTAGGTAACCGACGATTGGTAATGTACTAAATGAACCACATAACTAACAATCAATGACAGTGTCACGTTAGATGCACGCGCAGTTAAATGCGTGACAACTCATTTAAGAAACGGCCCGACACCGTGACGACGTGTACCATACTCCGGCAACAATAACGTACGGACAAATTTGGGTCCAGTGACGTGGCACTTCTATTAAAATCGGAACTAAAAAAAACCACGAGTTGTGTTGCCAAAAAAAAAAAAACAAAAAAACCACGGGTTTATTTACATATATAAAACAGCGTGATTTTATGAAAAGGTCCAAAGATATTTTTAATTTATAATCTCTACTGTTGGCCAAAAAAAAAAATTTATAATCTTGAACGATTATCTATTTAAAGTTCATTAGTTGACAAAAAAAGTTCATTAACTACACATTTATTAACAGTTTTACGCTCCTATTAATTGGTGATGATCAGTAGCTCTCGTTGTATAGTTAATAAAAGCAAAAATTCATCTTATTGTATAGTTTATATATAAAATAACCTACGCTTTTAATTAAATTTATAATTTATGATATTAATACGAATATTTATATATATATATATATTAAAAATATTAATTACAAATCTTGTAAATTTAGCATACTATTATTAATTTAGACATAATTTGGAGTTAAATCCACTACTGATTAACTAACAACTTAACTAGATTCATAATAATCTATCAGAATATTTATTATTAAAAGGAATCAAAGAGATAATTACTGACCTGGTGAAAACCGAATTCTTTAGTGAGTGGAACACCGAGTTCAGCCATGCAAGCTTGCATCCGATCATCGGAACCGTACAACGCGGGATATCTCTTTATACAACGATCCTGCATTTTGCTCAGCGCCACCGCTAATGGATAACTTACGGCGAATCCTCCGCCGCCGTAAGCCATTCCGTAAGAGAAGTAAATGTTCTGAAGATGACTTTCCGATAAACTTCCTATGTAATACATCTGATTATGATCATATTTCCTCAAAACTCTGATGAGATTCTCGGCGACGAAGACTGTATCGTCGTCTCCCATCACGAACCACCTCACATCTTTGAGTCCTAATTTGAGTGTCTCCGTCACGATCCGTGATATTCGAATCGCCGACCTGTGTCCCTGTTTGTTTTTATATGGAAATTTCGAAGTATCGCCGGAGATTTTAACCGGCGGGAGACTAATTTCATCGTCTTCGTCGAGTTTCTTAACCGGTTTCTCTAACCAGACATACCCACGCATTTGATTTGGTTTATACCATATCTTGATATATTCCTTCCTCTGTTTCCATAGCCTCGCCGACGCAGCGATTCCGAAAACCACGTGTCGGAGCTCGGTTTCCAGCGGCCGAGGAGGCGGATGAGGTGGTGAAGATCTGTAAGATTCGATTACGGCTGTTTGATTTGACTGGAAGAGAATTAACGGCTGAGATGAGTTCACAATGTCGTTTAAGCGGCGAACAACGGCGGAGAAAGGCTCCACATGACAGGCACGTGAGTTGGAAATGAGCTTAAGAGTGTAGACGACGTAAGTGGCGGAGACGAGGAGGAGGAGCAAGACCATGACTTTGGATCCGGGTCGAGTCGGTGAACCGGATCCGGATAAAATCCGATCCCACATTAGCTTCTCTGGTGAATCTTTCTGGTTATTCGGCTTCATCTCCAGAAACAAAACTATAGAGAGAAACAAAACTATGAATCTTGTTCATTCGAGAGACATTTTGTTTCTATGGGTTTAAGAAGAAAGTGATATTGAAAAGAAGAAAACATGCAGTGGCTCTGTTCTGATTTTCTAAAAGAGAGTCTTATCGTGAAAGAGACTCATTTACTTGGTTTTATATATATATATATATATATATACTTTAATAAGCAACAAGAAATCTAACTCGTGAAAAAGTATTTTGTTTTGATATGATAAAGATTAGATACCAATTAACGGTTAATTGTTACTATTAGATCGCTCCTGTAAAGTAACTAACAAAAGATAAATATTATAGTAGTAATATTTAGCTAAAATAAATAACATCGATTTTGATTGATTTTTTTCTTTTTTGTAATTTACTGAAACCGACGGCAAAATTTACACTCAGTTATATTGGGGTGGGGGGGGGGGGGGACAATCTACTCTAAAATAATATTTTCTGTGTTTACTTTTGCATTGACACGTGTGTGGATTGTAGTGGAAAATATGTGTCGGTAGTAGCAGAACTTTGGAGAGGGGGACTACTATTAATTTTTCTTTTATTACTATTATAAAGCTTGGTGTATGAATTTTGGGGCGAACTTAAGAAAGTAACAAATAATGGAGGGTCGTTGACAAAAAAAAATAATAATAATGGAGGGTATGGTGATATCGTCGTTGCAGGCGAGAGAAACCTTACCACATCCATGATACTATCATACTACTCTTAAGGAGCCTCTGACTTCATGAGAATTTGTAGTATTTGTAGCTTTGTTTTGTCGTTCTTTTTCTCATTTTGGAATTACTTCAGAATTAATTTAGATTATAGTTGCTTACTAGCAATGGACCTGATATAGTGTTATTAATGGACCTGATATAGTGTTATTATCAGGTGATAAAAATTCTAAAGCCTAGTTTATCAAAAATTTGGGGCATTGCGGTTGAAAAGAAAACATGGAGTTTAGGCTTTAAACTAGATTTTGACCGCGTTAAAAAAAGGCGCGAATTTATATTTTTTTTTTTAAAAAATTTTTTTACCATAAATCTATATTTTTAAAAACGTTTATAAAATATTAAATTCAATTTATATTAAGTAAAAAATAAGATGACATAGTGCTAAATGTCCGAAATTTTATAATAAATTTTGTTTTTGTGTTTAATATTGTTTTATTATATTTTTAATAGTTGTGGCTTATTATCATTTTTAATAGACGATTAGTTTAAGTTATTGCTGTAAAATTGTATGTATATTTTATTTGATAATTTTTTATGTAAGTTAATTCTAACTTAGGGGGGTGTATTGGACTAAGAATTTTAAGAGATTTGGAAGTATTCTTAAAATCCACTGTTATTCAATTAAAGATTTTAAAATCTCTTCACAAATCTAGTGTTATTGAATATGAGATTTATGTAAAATCACTCAAAATCATTTAAAATCACATGTTATTCAAACAACAATTTGTTAAAATCATATCAAATCCATTGTTATTGAAAATATTTTAAATGTTGGAATTTTAATGACTGCAGAGGATTTTAGAAGATTTTAAAAGATTTTCTTAGTTAAAAACATAAAGATCCAAATCTCATGGTTTTAGGTGGTATTGTAGGGGATTTTAATACAAAATCACAACAACTTTCTTAAAATCACACAAAACCATCAAAATCATTTAAAATCTTAATTAAACTCAAATCACTCTGACTATCTTAAAATCAATAGTTCAATACACCCTCCTTAGTTAAACTCGCGATTTCACTATTAAAAATTATTAAAATTAATATCTTTGTATAAAATACAATCTTTCTAATATATAAGTTGTTAGATTCGATCTGCTAAATTTTTGATTTAATTGTATATATAATTTTGTTTTAAATAGTATAGTTTTGACGCGAGATTACAAATTTTTAAATGATTTTATATTTATAAAATTAAGAATATATCAATTAAAATTGATTAATCTTTTTAACCCGTTTTTTAATAGGAAAAAAATTAATAGTATAAATAATTAAAATAGTTTAATATATTTTTGAACCTATTTTATAATGGTCTAAATATAAAGATTTGTATATTTATTTCATAGATCAAAATGTACTAAAGTATGATAATCCATTTTTTATACTTGAAACAAATATTTAAATTTAATAAAACAATATAGATAATCAAAACAAATTAATCTATATTTCAACCTATTTTATAATAGTCTAAGTATTTTTAAAATTTTGATAAAACAATCATTTAAAATTGTCATCGTAAAAACATCAATCGTAATCAAACTCATCATATATTCCAATAATATAAATATTGAATAATTTTAATATTTTATCAAATAAAATATATCAATTGAAATTAGTTAATAAAATATTTTTAACCCGTGCCAGTAGTAAAAATTAGTTTTTAATAGTGTAGATAATTGAAATTGGTTAATCTAGTTTTCAACCCATTTTTTGATGATCTAAATATAAATTTTTATGTTTATTTTATTGATCAAAATGTAACTAAAATATGATAATCTGTTTATTTAACATTTTTGTATTAATTTAAGTTCATTTTAATGTTTCTATAATTAAAATTGGTTAATTTATCTTTTTAACTTGTATTCCAATGAACATAAATATTTTTAAATATTTTTCTAATAAAAAGAAATTAATATATATTTCAACCATCTTATATTAGTTTAAGTATTTTAAAAGTCTAATAAAACAATCCTTTAAAAACTGTCATCGTAAATACATCAACCGTAGTAAAAATCATCACATATTCCAATAATATAAATATTGAATAATTTTAATATTTTATCAAATTAAAAATATATCAATTTAAATTGGTTGATACATCTTTTTAACCCGTTCCAGTAGTCAAATTTTATTTCTAATTGTATAGACAATTGAAACCGGTTAATCTATTTTTAGTATGTTTTATGTTCTATAATTGTCTAAATATAAAAAAATATGTTAATTTAATATATCAAAATGTAATCAAAATTACGTTTAATAAATTTTAATAATAAATATGAATTTAGTAATTATTTTTTCGGAAAATCAAAAAGTAATAATATTTTTGTGAGATTTTGCTATAATATAAAATATATATATTTCTATTTCGATTAAAAAGATATTAAAAATATTATAAAAATATATTTTTGATTAAAATCATTAATTAGAAAATATTTATATTAAAATATAATTAAAATTATTTTATAGTAAATTCAATAAGAAGCTCGAAATTAATATTTATTTAGTTTAAGAAATTGAAAAATAAAAATATTTTTATGATATTTATATATTTAAAATAAAAAGATACTAAAAGATATTATGAATATATTTTGGAACAAAATTATTAATTAAAGAATATTTAATAGGTCCCACATATAGTCCAAAATTTAATAATCCAAAACTACCCTTAATAAAATCCAAAAATTTCAAATAAATGCAGTGACACAATTCATAATATCCCACGTAAAACCAAGGTTAGTTTCAAAAATAGTCACATGTTTTAATAATATAAATAAGGCTTGCTTGAATTTTCGTGGACAGTGACAAGCAATGTGATCAAATTCTCTAGATTCTTTCGAGTCAAAGTCAAACTCTCATATGCTTTCCATTTAAAATATATTACTTTAATTAAAAAATTTAATATGGTCGAAAAATATATGACTGTAAATCATAAGACTTTCTCTTATTTACAACTCAAACCGTGTAATCGGATTTTTCGGCCTGACCCATTTTAGTTGGATCGGGTTTAATAAAAAATCGAACCAATCTCACCATCCTCTTGCATTTCATTCACGATCAATCTAAGCAAAGCATACCTTAAAACCGCTTAAGTCCTCATGTTTCACATTTTCATACCCATCAATCAAATCAAAATCAAACTCAAAATCGGATAAAAACCGACATTGTCATAGCGCCTAAAACAAAGAATCTTGCTCTGCGAAGACATTCAAAGAGGAAACATTATGAATCGAATCATGTAGAAGAGGAAGTGGAAAAGGAAGTCGATGGCGAAGTTTACTTGGAAAAGGAATCCGCGGAAGAGAGAGAGAGAGAGAGAGAGAGAGAGAGAGAGAGAGAGAGAGAGAGAGAGAGAGAGAGAGAGAGAGAGAGAGAGAGAGAGAGAGAGAGAGAGAGAGAGAGAGAGAGAGAGAGAGAGAGAGAGAGAGAGAGAGAGAGAGAGAGAAACCCAAAAATGAGAAGTTTTTGGAAAATGAGAGGTTTTTGAGGGGAGAAAATCGAAAATTTTGTAGGCGAGAATTAATTTTTTTTTAAATACACTATAGTTTTACCAAGTTTCTAGTTCTATTATTTTTTTTGAAAGTTGTACATCTGTCACTTTTCAATTTTAATGGTTATACTCTGATCTTAATTCAAAAATTTGGGTTATACTGATGATTTCTGGCTAATTAGATTCATTATCAATATATTCATGCAATAATTTATGGAAAACATTATTTATATGATTTTTGCAAATATATGTGGTTAATATCAACAAATAACTCTTAAAACCGTACGATTTTTCATTGTCAATATAGAAATTTACAACAAATATCTTTTAAATTATATAAATGTTTAATTTATTTAAACAATAATTATCTCGATTATAATTTATTATAAATTTTATATTTTACATTCTTATAAGAAAATTGATTATTTCAAACGAATCATCATAGTTTCACAAAGTATTATTACATAGTTCTACAAATCATAATTTTACCAAATTATTCAAAGTTACACATACACAAACAAATGCAAATTTTTAGAAAAACAAATATAAACTAATTTTGGTTCATATCCTCTTGGCTCCCACTCCTGCGCTGGAACCAGCTTTCCAAGTTCTTGTTTGCTATTCTCTTGCTCTTTCTCCGTCGTTCCCCAACTAACGGAAACATAGTTTCTTGAATTCTTCCCTTTCTTTTTGTATAGTTCTGAGGTAAAGCGTACAATTTTTTGATATCTTCTGGAGCAATCCTCTCAGACATATGCGAAACTAGAAAAATTGTCCTTGAATATGCCAAAGCTCACAACTCTATCATCTAATAAGGCAAGCACAAACCATAAAATCCTTTAAGTCCGTTGGCCTAATTTCCTGCGCCAAAAAATTAATGGTATCAACTATTGCATAGACACATGGGTACATGTGTATATCAAAGAGCTTGGAGCTGCATGTTTTATATCTCAAATCCACCACATAATTTCGTCGTTTTCAATGACACTTATTCAAGATCTAATGCTTTAAGCTCATTAACCATAAGTTTGGACGTAATCACACATCTTTCGTGCAATTCAATCTCCACAAGAGGTACCAATTTTCGTGCGTTCGATCAAACAACAAAGTCTTTTCTATGATTTTTAAACCACTCAAAAATTAAATCGACCAGAGGTAGTAAATGATACTTATTCACCTTCTTAAAACTGAATTCAAAACTACACAATTAGAGTTGTCTATGTTGTATCTTGCATTGGGAAAATAACTTTGTCCATTTATCTTATACATTTTTGTCAAGATACGCAACTGCAGAATGATAACTTTTCTTAAAATCACCATATTGTTGTAGGAATTCAGTCTCTGTATATACCCGAGCAATTTTCCTGATTTTTTTTTCTAACTTTATCTTTACTCACGTGTGAAACTGATCCTTTCACATTCTGGGACAAATGATAGATGCAATACCATGTTGCAAACTCGGGTTCACCTGAGCTATTGCCTTGATGAGACTTGTATTTGTATCAATAGTAAACACCAATTTTGGACTATCTGGTATAACGGTTTTAGCATATTGAAAAATCACCTCCAACTATCATCTTTTTCACCATCAACTATAGAAAACGCAATGGGAACTGTGGTGATGATTTAGATATTGTGTTGTGGCAAAAATTAGAACACCTCCATATATATTCTTTATGAAAGTTGCATCAACAACTATCACTTTCCTCATCGCTTGAAACCCTTCAATGAAGCTCCCAAAGCCACAAATAGGTACTTGAACCCTTTTCCTTCATCCAGAAGCAAACTTGTTTTTGTTCCATGATTCACCTTCTCCAACATATACAAATAAGAATGCAACATCTTAAAACCTTCACCTGGACTACCACATATATCATTAACATCTAGTTTTTTCCCTCTAAAAGTCGTAGAGTACGATACTTCCACACCAGTTCTTCCTTGGACAAGCTTGACGATAGTTTTAGAACATGAAGTATCAAAGTTGCCACAATAGTTTCATTAAAGATGCTTGCAACTAACCGTGGTGTACCTTTATTTTTGTTGCTTACACCACTTGAACTTGTCTGAGAGCATGAGTGCATCTTCGTGTATGTTATAATCGAAAATGGTTGAATTTGTAACCTTTGCAAATCTCAACTGCCGTTTAAAACCTTTTTTCGCTTCACGACATTTCATCACTTATCGATTTGTATCTGAATTGTCTATAACAATTCCAAAATAGTTCTCATTTGCGGCGCTGTCAACCAAACACTTACATCTTCTTTACTTTGAAATTCTTGACCTATTTCTAAACCCATACCATCTTCCCATTCATCTAAACGCTTTGTCTCTTCCAAAACCCGTGGAAGCTCAACAAATTCAACCAGACTAAAAACATGCATATTGCCATGTTGTATATTATCACATCTCTAAATCAACATTCTCCTACGGCTCAATCAGATCATGAGGTTGTTATGCTGATTCCTTGCCAGCATCATGAGTAGCATCACTAGAATTAACCCCAATATTATCCCTAGCACTAGAAATAAGCTCACAATAACTCCCATCTTCTCGTTTTTTTTTTCCTCTTTACTGTTGAAAGTTGCTCGGCCACCAGAATTTTTTTTTTGAATGAATGTCAACTTTATTCAAACAAAAAAACTTTTTTACATCAAGTGCTAAGACCTATTTTATCTCCATCGGGTGAAAAGAATCAGGAACTAACTTTGAAAACTGAATCAAAGAAATGAACTAATCGTTTGGGGTCACTCGAGATCCAAACCAATTTTGCAATCCCTCCTAAAGTTTATGGTTTCCATCTTCTATGATCGATAGAAGCTTGTTTCTCACAGCTTTGTCGATGAATCTAATGATGTTTTGCTCATTTTGCGGTTTCTCTCCATGCCTGCGACACTGGAAATATTTTAAATCTATGAAACCTCTACATGCAAAACACTTCTTTGTTGCTCTTTATCCACAAAGGTTAGATACACATAAACATCCTCGTCATCAAAAATATATGATTGCCTCTGAGATTTCACTACCAACGGAATATAACTCAAATTCAGCCTCCTCGTAGAATCATCTATTAAAATCTTTATGCATGTCCTATCCACTAACAACAAATAAGTTATCTCCTCCATAATTATGTCTTAAACGATATACCATACAACCGAGATTTTATTGGAATCCGATCATAGTCTTCACCGGTCTTTGAAAAATGTTCTTCATAATCAATTGTATATTTGTGATATGACAACCCATATGCTTCTGAAAATTGAATGAAAATATGCATTAGGACTCGGATTTTCAACAGTAATACCAAGTTTTACTATTGTAGTATTACCAAGTTCTACTGTGCTATTTATATCTAGTTTTATCAGTTCTACGACTTTATTAATACCAAATTCTTATAAGTTCATTTACTTTTTCTTCATACTAAAAAACACTAATCTACCTACGATTCAGGATGATTAAACCACCGATTTTCATTAATTATCAACTTAATTTCTTAATCAAGCAAGTCAACATGGTTATGAACCCAATGTTCATTAATTTCCAACACCAATTTGAAATCGAGCTCAATTCTAAAAAAAATAGCTTCAATGGTGGATAGAAAAACTTGTCCAACTCGGGATTTAAGCTAAAAACGAGAATAAAGAGAAATAACCTAGACTTTGAAGTTTTAGCTTTAATAATAGTCCAGTTCGTTGATGTGGCGGAACAGAAGTTCCGGGATGGATTGGGTTGTCGACGAACGAAAACAAAAGAAGAAGGAGGAGAGAGATAGAGGAACCCTAGAAACGAAAGAAACTATATTCTGATTGGTTGATTTTATTGATATTTTTTATTTGTTTATTAAATCGGTAAGGAAAAAAATTGAAAATTTCTTAATATATTAAGAGTAGAAAATATAAAAGATTAAAAGAAAGTACGAAAGAGTTTGACTTTAAATCAAAAAGCATTTCAGACTCCAAGCAACATCCGGAACTTCCAAACATCAAGGCCACAAAGTTTTATGATATAACAAAAGGTTAACGATCTATTTCCTCACGAGAAGTATCATATAACAACATATGCAGCCCAAACTAAGATAACGTGCTAAATATCCCCCAACCCCCCCAAAAGTTTGAAACCTATGTCTCCTTAATTTAAAACTTTGAAACCTTTAAACACACAAACCAAATTTATCACAACCAAGCATTCCTAAATTTGATGGGGATTACGATCACTGGAGTCTCCTTATGGAGAATCTGCTGAAATCAAAGGAGTATTGGATTGTGGTGAAAGAAGGATTCACCGAGCCAGCAAGTGAAGAGATGCTAACCGACACACATAAGAAAATGTTGAACGATGTGAGATTGAAAGATCTCAAAGGTAAAATTTATATGTTCAGTGCAATCGATAAAACCATTCTCAAAACGATTACACTGAAAGATAATTCTAAGCAGCTTTGGGACTCTATGAAGATCAAATATCAAGTAAATTCACGGGTGATGCCTGCTCAATTGCAGACCTTGAGAAGGAGCTTCGAGTTGTTGGAGATGAAGCCCGGAGAATCCGTCACGGATTACTTTGCGAGAGTAATGGTGGCGGCCAATGATATGAGAAACTGTGGGGATGACATGCAGGATTTCAAAATTGTGGAGAAGATCATGCACACTTTGACCGAGAGCTTCAATTACATTGTATGCTCAATTGAAGAGTCTAATGACATCGACAAATTCACTAGTTATGGCTTGCACAGTTCGTTACTGGTGCACGAGTCGAAGATGAAGAAACCAAGCGCTGTTGTGGAAGAGCAAGCGTTGAAAGTCACTCATGAAGGAGGAAGCGGACGAGGCAGAGGAAGAAGCTTTGATAAATCCACTCTCGAGTGCTACAACTGTCACAAACTTTGATACTTTGCCTATGAATGTCCAAGTTGGGATGAAAAGGCCAACTGTGCTGAAGTTAATGGCGAAGAAAATGAGTTACTACTGATGGCCTTTACCGAAGATGATCATGCTACTTTGCTGATGGTTCTCACAGGAAACGAGAAGGCTGAAGAAGTGTGGTTTCTCGACTCCGGTTGCAACAACCACATGTGTGGTAACAAGTCCTGGTTCTCGACACTAGATGAAGATTTTCGACATTCGGTGAAGCTAGGAAACAACTATCAGCTCAAAGTAATGGGAAAAGAGAATGTGAGTGTGCAGGTGAACGGAAAAACACTCACAATCTGGGACGTGTACCATGTTCCTGATCTGAAAACCAATTTATTCAGCATCGGACAACTCCTTGTGAAAGAATGCGAATTGGTGATGAAACATAGAGTTTGCAAGCTGTATCATCCGAAGATGGGTCTTATGATGAAGTCTAAGATGATAACAAACATACTTTTTAAAATCATGGCAACAAGAAACCCATTGAAGGCAGAGGAGAAGTGCTTGCAAGCGGATGCTACAGATGAAACTCAACTCTGGCACCGCAGGTATGGTCACCTCAACTACAAAGTTTTGAGGACTCTGAAATATCAAAACATGGTGAAGGGAATACCACACTTAAAGACGACAGAGGAAGCTGGCAAGTGTGTGGGCTGTTTGATAGGGAAACATCATCGAGAAAGCATTCCAAAGAAGAGGATGTGGCGTTCTTCTCGAAGATTACAGCTGATACACTCGGATCTGTGTGGACCAATCTCACTAGCATCAAACAGTGAAAAGAAATACATCCTTACCTTTATTGATGACTACGGCAGGAATGTTTGGTTTTATTTCTTATCATTCAAGTATGAGACTTTCGTATCATTTACACGGTTCAAGAGTCTTGTTGAGAGAGAAATGGGTGAAGCGCTTGTTTGTTTGAGAATGGACAGAAGAGGGGAATATCTGTCTAACGAGTTTAAGAGTTTTTGCGAAGAATCGGGAATAAGCAGATAACTCACAACACTTTCACGCCGAAACAGAACGGAGTAGCGGAGCGTAAAAACCGCACGATCATGAATATGGTGCGGTGTATTCTTAAAGATCGGGAAGTTCCCAAGCGATTATAGCATGAAGCAGCGAGGTGGGTTGTGCATGTGTTAAATCGAAGCCCAACCTCTGTTTTGAGAGAGAAGACGCCTGAAGAAATGTGGAGTGGCGTAAAGCCTAGAGTGTATTACTTCAGAATATTTGGTTGTTTGGCACAGATTCATGTTCCAGATCAAAGAAGAAACAAGATAGATGACAAAAGCACAACGTGTGTGCTTATTGGTGTGAGAAGCGAATCTAAAGGCTATCGATTATACAACCCAGTCACATAGAAGGTCGTGACTAGTCGTGACGTCGTGTTCGAAGAAGAAAAGAGGTGGAACTGGGAAAAGGAAACTGGAAAAACCAATGACGAGCAGCTGATTTGGGAAGAATGTGAATCTAACATAGAGTAGAACGAGAATCCTCCGCAAGCTACAGAGGTAACGATTGAACCTCAAACTAACCCGCCATCGCCACAAGCTGCATCACCTGTGGTAACTTCTCCAATGTACCCTGAGGTAACTTCTCCAGTTTCTCCAGTGGGACGAGTTAGGAGACAACCCGCCTACCTGCAACATTACACCACATGAGAAGAATTATCCGAAGAAGAGGACGGAGATCTGACCAACTTCGTCGTGTTCACATCAATGGCAGATCCAGAAACCTATGATGAAGCTAAAGGAGATGAGAAGTGGGTAAAAGCGATGGAAGCTGAGCTAGAATCGATAGAGAAAAATGGAACATGGCATCTGGTTACGTTACCAAACGGAGCAACGAAGATAGGAGTAAAGTGGGTGTATAAAACAAAGCTTAATGAGAAGGGAGAGGTAGACAAATACAAGGCCAGACTTGTTGTGAAAGGGTATGCTCAACAGCAAGGCGTAGACTATAATGAAGTATTTGCTCTAGTAGCAAGATGGGATACAATACGGATGATTGTGGCATTGGCAGCTCAAGAAGATTGGTGTATTTATCAACTAGATGTCAAGAGTGCCTTCCTACATGGTGAGCTATCCGAAGATGTTTATGTGTAACAGCCGCAAGGTTATATCAAAGGGGAGAGGAGAACAAGGTGTATAAGCTCACAAAGGCTCTATACAGTTTGAAACAAGCACCCCGTGCTTGGTACAACAAAATCGAAGCTCATTTCACAAAAGCGGGATTCCAAAGGTGCAAATATGAGCATACATTGTTCGTGAAAAATGGAGGAGGTAACAAAATTATTATTGTGAGTCTTTATGTGGATGACTTGATCTTTACGGGGAATGATATTGGCATGCTTGAAAGTTCAAATCATCCATGAAAGAAGAGTTTGATATGACAAATTTGGGTAATATGAAGTATTTCTTAAGGGTGGAAATGATACAAGATGAAGATGGGATCTTCATTCATCAAAAGAAATACGCAGGTGAAGTCTTGGAGAGGTTTAATATGCCGAATGCAAACAAAGTCAAAAATCCTATTGTGCCAGGGACGAGACTTTCGAAAGAAGGAGATGGAAATAGAGTAGACTCAACTCTGTACAAGCAACTAATCGGGAGTCTGATGTATATCACATCAAAGAGTCCAGATTTGATGTATGTGGTGTGTTTGTTGAGGAGGTACATGGCAGATCCTACTGATCAACATATGCAGGTCGCCAAAATAGTGCTCCGATATCTAAAAGGTACTTTGGGCTATGGCGTGTTTTACAAGAAAGGAGCTGTTGGGAATTTAGCTGTCTATACCAACAATGATTATGCGGGTGACGTCGATGATAGGAGAAGTACAAGTGGGTACGTTTTTCTGCTGAGTGGCGGAGGAGTGGCTTGGGCATCGAAGAAGCAGCCGGTGGTAACTTTGTCCACAACAAAGGCTGAGTTCGTTGCAGCGGCTTATTGTGCATGTCAGTGTGTATGTATGAGGAGGATTCTTGAGAAGTTTGGTTTGGAACAGTCGGGAAGCACCACGATTAGATGTGATAGCAGTTCAGCTATCAAGTTATCTAAAAATCATGTTCTTCATGGCCGGTGTAAACATAACGATGTGAGGTTTCACTTTCTAAGGGATCTCTTTAAGGATGGAGTTGTGAAACTCGTCCACTGTGGAACCAGCGAGCAAGTTGCGGATATTCTGCCAAGCCATTAAAGCTGGATGTGTTTATTCGATTGAGGGAAAGACTTGGAGTTTGTGAGAAGTAAACTGATTGCTACCACATTCAGTTTAAGGGAGGAATTATTGGGTTTAATTTGGTCTTAGTTCTTTAGTTGTGTGTTGAATAAGCTCCTAGAAATTAAGAGTCAACTAGTAGTTCTAGTTTATTGGTTGGCTTGAATCTGTTTGCGTTGGTTTCTCTTTTCAGTTGTTGTAGAAGACTATGTCTTCATATTTAGGCTATTTAAGCCAACATGTTATGTTCAATAAAGACATCGAAGTATTCAGCTTCTGTTTGAGTATCTTATCTTAGATCAACAAAGTTTAGATCATAAGTGGCTGTGTTTGGAACTTCGAGTCAAGAACGGATCGATTTGCTGGACTTTTATATCTATTGGTTAGGTAAAGAAGTTTAATCAGCTTCCTTCTTCATTATAAGTATAAAAACGGATTCTAATTGATGGAATATATATTATAAATTAATAATGTTATTGGGATATTTAAGTTTGAGTTGTAATCTTTAATCCTTCAAATCGTGGGACTAACGAAGTTCTCGAATTTCCATCCATCTCATCTCGATTCTGAGTTTCGCAGAAGCAATCTCAATTTAGGGTTCTTATATTTTGGGGGTTTCTGAGTTCGAGATGAAATTAGGTTTAAGTTGTGGGTCAAAATCAGGTTTAATGGCTTAACTAGGTCATGATTGGTTTTCTGTTGGTTTACTGTTCAAATTAGCAGGTTAACATTTTGTTTAAAATCCTTAAACCAAAACAAACCAAGCTTTATGGGTATTTACGTTTCAAACTTTTAGTAAGTGGATAAATAGATTTCGAAGTTTTAATTCGGGGAGTTTTAGATCTTCAACTTTTATTTCGGGTATATTTGGAATGAGGTCACAGAATAGACATCATCTGGTGCTATATCATAATTTTTGTAAAGAAATAGATCGATTTCCCTATAACAAATAGTACCGTTTTAGCAATATTATTGTTAGAGCTGTCATACCAAAATCAAGTGGGCCGCATATATGGGATGATGAATACATAAGGTTTAAACTGAGGGACATTTTAGAAGTTTAAAAAATAAAAAATAAAAGAGCTTATATTTAAATCTTTATATTAATTGAGAAGTTATTTTAGCTTTATATTCATTCTCAAAATGACTGATTACTAATATATCATTAATGAAATTAGACTAATTATTATGTTAATATTAATTTATATTGTTAATTTTTATAATTTTTAAATTTTTATTATAAAGATAGACGTAATTTTCGATAAAAAAATAAGGTGATAAATATGAAATATTTATGAATATTTTAAAAATTTTATTTTGGAGCTATACATCCTTGAACAAAAAAAATGAAAAAGTAAGATGAGATGATAAATATGAAAATATGAAATATTTATGAAGATTTTTTAAATTGTATTTTGGAGATATACATAACTGAATCAAAAATGAAAAAGTAAGATGAGATGATTGATATGAAAATATTTATGAAGATTTTTTATTTTTATTTTAGAGATATACATAATCTTAAATAAAAAATAAAAATAAGATGATAAATATAAAAACGTTTATGAATATTTGTAAATATTAATAAATATTGTTTTGGATTTTATATAACAAATTCATATTATTTATATAAATTTTGAGATTATACATATAAATGATCAAATATTTTAAATAATATATTTACGTATTGATTTTTATACATACAAATATATAATTACAATTTATTTTATTACTATTAATTTTATTTATAATAAATTATAAAATATTTTATTAAATATAATAATGTATGTATGTTTAATTATAAAAAGTTTCATATAGATTTTTATAATATTATTATTGTTGTTAAATTAATTTGATAATTTTTTATTTAAAAAAAAAATATGTTTAATAAAATTTGTACTCTCATATGATTAAAGCGAATTATACTAGTAATGTTTTATAACAAAATCATTGCTGCCTTTTGGGTTGATACCAAATTCTATCCTGTACTTATGTGGTTTCTGTCTGTATCATCCAAAATTTTTGCCCTTTCTATTTACCTCATGAAAAGTTTATAATCTTTATCAAACTAAACGAACTATCTATTTCTTAAAGACTAATCAAATCCAATTGTTTAAGTGATTATCGTTTATTAAACCACTAAAGCGCTTTTACTATTCCAAGTTAGGATTAGTTCGAAATTCAAAGTTTTAATAGTCTTAAAAAAAAGATTAAATGAAATCCATCACATAAAATGGCATCTAACATCGAAACAAAAGATGGAAACATCGAAAATTCGAAACAGCAAACATACTGGTTGTTGGAGTTGGCTTAGTAAGCCTGATCTGAGGACGAAGAAGAACATCGTTATGATTTTGAAAGTTCTAACTAAGTTTGATTGTGCTACATATACATTATACGTTGCACTTAATTGTATTTGATGATAATATACACAAAATTTCATCAAGTTTGGGAAGAGATGCTTAGATTTCTTGATACGGAATCTTAGTATTGCAGGGATCGAGATGCTCTTAAGATTTCTTGCAAGACAAGTTAGCTAAGAACAACAAAGGTTATAGGAACAAGTAAAGAACTTTGCAAAACAACTTTAATCAACAAATCATATTAAAACACGGTTATAACAAAGATCAATCTTCATTCCTACCTTCATACATTTTCCTTCTTTTTTTTTCTTCTAACCATTATCAATTCTCCACCACGATTGTATGTTATACCAATGGCCTCTTTGGTCAATGTTATATGTCCAATGGTTACTAACAATCTCATTACCCAATTCAAAACTCCACGGCTCACATCCGATCTACCGACTCTACAACATTCCGGGTTCAATGCAATCAAGAATGATCCAAGAAAAAAGTTTTTTAGGTATAATTCAAGGAGAAACACTGTGGTTTCGTGTTTAGATCGACATAATTCTTGGCCAAGTAGATTCTCGGGATATGACGCTGTTATGAAGTTTTATTCGTCTATCAACGAGAAGAATCAAGATCGATTGAGTAGTTGCCTCTCCAACGATTGCTTTATCGATGATTTCTCCTTCTCTAAACCTTTTAGAGGGAAAAAAGTAAGATTTTTTTTCTAACATTTCAAGAGTTGGTTTTGTCTAAGGATGTTAAATTCAGGGCTTAGGGTCGAAACCAGCCCTGTTAAATATAAGCCTAGCCCTATTTCAGCCCTAGCCCTATTTCAGCCCTCTATATTTTTTAAAATCAGGGTTAGCCCTAAGGGTTAACTTAGCCCTATTAAATTTTTTTTTTTTCAAAACAAATAAGTTAGATTATTAATATTTTGTTTAAGTAAAATGAATTTTGTATATTAATACTCTTTCTCATCTATTATTTATTTTTATTTTTAATAATATTATCATATAATTTTATAAAAGCAAGTTATATTTTATTATAAAGATTATCTTTGCAGTTTTGGTGAAAAACATGATTTTGCGGTTTTGCGGTTTTGGCGGGAAAATCTGATTTTGCGGTTTTGGCGGGAAATCAAGTTTTGCGGTTTTGGCGGGAAATCTAATTTTGCGGTTTTGGCGGGAAAATATGATTTTGCGGTTTTGGCGGGAAATTATTATTTTGCGGTTTTGGCGGGAAAACTTGATTTTGCGGTTTTTGGTAGGAAATCTCGATTTTGCGGTTTTGGGGGGAAATCTAATTTTGCGGTTTTGGCGGGAAAACTGGATTTTGCGGTTTTGGCGGGAAAACTTGATTTTGCGGTTTTTGCGGGAAATCTCGATTTTACGGTTTTGGCGGGAAAACTCGATTTTGCGGTTTTGACGGAAAAAATCGATTTTGCGGTTTTGACGGGAAAACTTGATTTTGTGGTTTTGGCGGGAAAACTTGATTTTACGGTTTTGGCGGGAAAACTTGATTTTACGGCTTTGGCGGGAAAACTTGATTTTACGGCTTTGGCGGGAAAACTCGATTTTGCGGTTTTGCCGGAAAAACTCGATTTTGCGGTTTTGGCGGAAAAACTCGATTTTCTGTTTTTGGCGAGAAAATCTGATTTTACGGTTTTGGCGGGAAAACTTGATTTTGCGGTTTTGGCGGGTAAACTCGATTTTACGGTTTTGGCGGAAAACTTGATTTTACGTTTTTGGCGGGAAAATCTGATTTTGCGGTTTTTGCGGGAAACCTTGATTTTACGGTTTTGGCGGGAAAACTCAATTTTGCAGTTTTTAGTAGGAAATCTCGATTTTATTGTTTTGGCGGAAAATCCAATTTTGCAGTTTTGGTGAAAAACTTGATTTTGCGGTTTTGACGATAAATCAAAATTTTATTTTATTTTGGCGAAAAATCAAGATTTTATGCTTTTTATATGAAAATTTGATATTGCATTTTCATGAAAAATAAAATATTATGCATTTTAGAAAAAAATATAACTAAACTTGTTTTTAAAATTTATATAAATGATTGTATGATATAGGGTTAACTTAATCCTATTAAGCCCTAAGGGTTATAATTAGCCCAGCCCTTTTTCAGCCCTGTCATAAATTATAGGGTTAGGGTTAAAAAATTTGGTACAGGGTCAGGGCTAACCCTATAACTAAAACCCATGATAAAATTTGGTACAGGGTCAGGGAAAACTTTTGTCAATGAATTAAGGGATTTAAGAATATATTACTTTTGCAGGAAGCTATGAAGTTCTTTGAAGAACTGGTGAAAAGTATGGGACAAAACGTTAAGTTTTGTGTTGAAAATGTGTGTGAAGGAGATAGATATACTGCTGCTGTGAATTGGCATCTTGGTACGTATTAATTAGTACATCATTAATACCTAATTATAACTAATTATCGTTATTAGAGTTATATTTTCAAAAATATATAATTTTCTTCTTTTATATCGTTATAAAGAATGGAAAGGACGTAAAATTCCATTTACAAGAGGATGCAGCTTCTATGAATTTACTGAAGAAGGAGGAAGATTGGTTACCAGGTAAACAGTTTTTTTATATATTTTTTTTATCTGTTAGCTTTATTTTTTGATATATTGATATCTTACAATTATACTTCTAGTGAAATATTAATGCATTAAAAAGCTTTACCGAAACCAATAAACAAATAACCTCATACCAAATTTGAAAAATTGTTTTCAGAAACGCGAGGATTTTGATTGAATCACCAATTAAACCTGGAGGAATCGCATTGGTAAATTATTTATTCTCAATTTTTTTCTAATGATTTTTTTTTTCTTCTTTCATATTCATACATTTACAATTGATATTATTTTGCCATCTTGGATTATTTCTCAGACTTTGTTAAAGAACATAACGTTTTTGTTTGACGAATTCCCACAAGTTGCTGACTGTACGTCTTAAATATTTGTTTATTTATAAATTTTATCATTTCAAATCCGTAGCTGTAAATTTGTGATGTTTTCTTAAATTGTTTTTGAATATTTCAGGGTTTTTGGAGAAGCCTTATGCGATAATCCAATTAACATTAAGAATGTATGGTCTGTTTCTGGCACCACTCATAGGCAATATAATGACAAACTACATGAAGCTACTAAAAACTATGGCTGAGTTCTTCTTATTAGTCTTAAAAATTATCATCAAAATTCGAAGTCTCTTCTCTAAATAGAAGAAACAAAGATTATACATTTGTATATCTTATTTTTCTAGGCTTGGTATATCATACTAATTATTGTGATTATTTGTTAATTAAAAATATAACCATTAATAATCTTTTAATATTTCGGTTGTTTCGAGCGAATTTCTCAATATCTTTTAAGAACGTAGACAACATATATAATGTTCCATAAACCATTTATGTAGGAGAAATTGCAACAACTTATGCACGTAAACATGATTAAATTGTAGTGGTTGTATATTTTCCTCTTTTTAGTGCAACTTTGTATCTTTTAATGTTTAAATGTAGATTTGTATCTTTTTTACTGCTGAAATTGGTTGTAAAGACCAAAATGCCCCCAACATTTTTAAACTATCTAATTACTCAATTTGTAACTAATTATTCTCATGGTTTCACTTTTTCCATGTTTTGCTTGTTTGTTTTGGGGTTTATTTCTTTAGATTTGTTTAAAAAAAATTGTCACCCCTCTTCTCCAATTAGTTCTAGCGAGAGCAGTTCCGTTTCTTGACATTTTCGGTCGTCTTCTCCAAAACTCGATTGTACTGAAAAGAGAACGGACTTCAATAAGGTAAAAGGCTCCCAAACCCTAAATTAATTTTTGTCGGTGCAAGAGAAAAGCTTAGTTTTGGAGACTCGCGACACTTTGTCTATTTTCAGCGGAGAAATTTAGAAGCATTACTTGTTTTTGCAGACCATGACAGACGAAAAATTATCCATATGACTGTACTAGATGGATCGTTACCCAGAAGGTCGATTGAATATATATTCAAAACCGGATATTCTAAACAAAGTGTGGAAGAATATTAGGTCTACGCCAGAGTGGGATATCATTCAAGATTCTGGTTTCGGAGAGTTGTTTAAGATTCCAATCAAACAGAGTCCAATCTCTAGGAAAATGATTCATGACATATTAGCAAGACAACTAATAACGAAATAAGATACGAGCTTACTACATTTTTTTCCAGGCAGCCTCTACGCTTCTCACTAGTAGATTTCGGTTTGATAACAAGGTTAATTGCAATGAGTGGCCCGATCCAGAAGGCGAAAACTCCTGAAGGATCAAAATCCATGTGGCAAGAGTTGTTTAGAAGGGGGGGGACCAAGGGATGAAGATTACATATATACTTTAGATGCTTGATGATCCAATGTTGCATGGTACAAAAGGTTGAAGCTTGCTCTGATATGCATTGTTGATGGTGTGCTAATTAGTAGCCACCAAATTTCAAAGGCGACGCCATAGTATGTTGAGATGCTTAGGGATGTGCAGTTCTTTCTATGCTATCCATGGGGTCGTTAGTTTTTTATGAATACAATTAACTCGATGATCTTATCCACACATTCAGAACGCAACTGCAGCAATTAGCAAAATTCTTGTATGGATTCCCGCTTGCATATCAACCCCTAGATTTTCGTTGTATTCCAGGATTATTGGAGAGGATGCTTGAAGATGGATCAACTCTTAACTTCATAGATAGTACGTTCCAAAACATCCCCAAGAACAATTGGATAAGTAGTGATATTGTACTCGATATCGAGTTCGGACCCGAAGTGAGTGTATACTCCAACAATCCATATATATACTCATCACCCTCTATCCATTAATTTTCTGCATTTGTATGCACGTAGGTGAGTGTGGTGCCATACTTGAAACCGGGAGAGACTCCATCGGATGAAGGCCGGGGGGGGGGGGGGGAATGGTGTCACGAGATTAAAGATAAGAAGGTTTTGTACCTTGAAAATATCGTGGAGGGACAACACAAGTTCAAAAAAAATGATTAGCCTGGTGGTGACTCTTCTATGAGGCTCATTGAACACATTCCCAAGCCTTTTGTCTAGAATAAAAGGAAGAGAAAGCTTTATGCAGTACCTGAAGACAGAACCTGCAGTGAGGCTGACTCGGTTGTCAATGAAAGGTTAAGACTTGGGTACTGGATACATTGAAGAAAATGTATGAGAAATTTGTAAACAAGAAGCAAAGATGACATCTCTAAAGTGAAGGTTAGCGTTCCGGTCTTGTAGGTTCCTTGTGAACCATCGTCTACACAACCCACCGCAAAAGAACACATTGACAGCGATGAAGAAGCTGTTTTTACACAAGAGGCACAATAATATTTCTTATGGTAGTCCTCCTCGGAATGTTAGTACCGGAGTCGGTGATAAAACTTTTACCAACGACGACCAGAGTTGGGCTAAAGTGAATACTGTTATATCTGAACTTAATACTGGTGTTGATGAATCTTCTTTCAATCAGGAAAATCTGGGTTATGAGTTAACATTCCCAACTTCTGTACTCAGCCATATGCAACGATGGTTCCTTCCAACTCTGCGATCTATCTGTTGATGTAAAGTTACCTGATGACAAGGAGGACGTGGCCATTACTACAAAGTTGGTGGATTAAGAAGAACATAACGAGATCATCTATGCGGCAGTAGGCCTAAAAGCTCTAGGAGAAAAGAAGGCAGAAGATAGTATGGCTTTGAATCCACCAGAAGATGTGGTATATGGATAAATTTGTGTGAGTTTGAATTATTTTATTATCATCTGATTTATCCTTACATTAACTATGTTTTGGTGTTTTCAATCTTAGTAGGATACGACCGGCGTCAATAATCATACAATTGCATTTAAAGAGGTATCCACGAAGTTAAAATTGAATAATTAAGGTCTACATATATGTGTTAACTATTCAATACTAAATATCGGGTTCACATTATGGTAGACTATCCACAAGAAGCAGGGTGTAAGAACGACCGATGACCTATCCATGGAAAGACAAGTGGATAATGATTTGGAACCGAATATAATGGTTGATGGACATGAGCATGTGACACCGACAAAACAATTCATGGTAATCAAATTGTATAATTTGTGTGTTTCTAAACATTCATAAGAGTTAACTTATTTTGTGTTCCAGACATCAGAAGGTGAAGTTAGTGATATAAAAAAGAGGGTGGGGAGGGGAGTGTTAATGATTATGTTGGCAAGAAGCACTGTGAAAACAGTTAGATGCATGTGGAACCACAATTGTTTCCAAAAACCACCATCAAAACTTCCTCAAAAAAGGCATCGTAAGAAGAAGCAGGTCCCAAACGAAGAACATAGGTCAAACACTGAATAAAATATAGAACTAAGCGACTTCACTCCACCACCAAAGCGTGTTAAAAATATGTCAACGAATGCAGAGGTTGAGCTGGCCCATACATTTTAAAGTTGGTTGAATGCGATGAAATGTTTGATGGCCACCACCCCTACTGGTAGAAAACGCTTAAGCTTTATCTTACAAGGTAAGGACACCATTTAGTCAAACAATGTTAGATGAACTTTTTAATTACAATTGGGGTATAATCTTGCATGGATTAATTCCTAACTAAATTGATTAATGAGGGAGCTGATGATAGAAAAAAAATTATTGCTTGACATCCCAAAACCTAGAAAATGCCTAAACACAATGGTTAGTATGCACTCAAACATAAAAATGATTGTTTATGTTGCCATATGTTTTATACTTATACAATATCTGTGTATTTCAGCATATACATATACTTGGGGAGTTCATATACACGGAGCATGCTAAGCGATACGCTGATGACAAGGTAGTCTTCCTGCCGCCTTGGTGCACAAGCCATTTGCAAGGCAATTATATGAGCTTCTGCTCATGCCGCAAAAAGAAAGTGTATCATTGAGGTGATCACGTAAAGGAGTTTGTTTACGGAGACTGAACACGCATGCATATTAAGGCGAAGTGGTTTAAAGATGTCCAAACAATATACGTGCCAATGATGTATCTGGGGGGGGGGGTGGAAGATCATGGGGATCTTCTCTTCGGATCAGTTGATGTACTAAACCCGTTACCTAGACACAATCGCGCGAATCAAGCTACTCTACACATTCTCCCAATTGTAAACACGAAGCTCTACTTTGTGGAAGCATGTTTCATCTGGATCCTGAAGCTATGTGTATGAAGCCAAAAGACTCAAAGGGGCAGAACAAATATGTGCAGTCTTATACATGGGATCGTTCGTTCGATTTTTACTAGAATGACCGAGCAGGTGATTGTGCACCTATAACCATGAAGTTTCTTCAATGCTCCATTCGCAGCAGAGGAGATGGCGTCGATAACAGATGAATTCGTGGACCAGTTCATGCAGGAGTACGCGATGGAGATTTCTAAGCATTGGCTTGTCCCACATATTTTCACCTAAGCTTTTTAACTATTCATTACTCTATTGATGAAGTTTTGAATACTGGTTATATGGTTGACCCTGCTACCTGAAATCCATTAGGCTTGTCGAATTATGTATATTTCAACTCGTTATATGATTGTTTATGTAGTCATAATATGGGCCATGTCTATGTAGAGAGGATAGGTAGTCTCTCCAAAGGCTTGTCTAATTATGGGGTCATGTCTATATAGAGAGGATAGGTAATCAGTCAAGAGGCTTGAAATCCGTTACGCTTGTCGAATTATGTCTATTTCAACTTGTTATATGGTAGTTTATGTAGTCATTAGTGTTATGAATACGTATTTGTGTTCCCAACACCATCCATATACCTCTTGTGCTACGTTGTGACAGTTGAGTGGATAGATAATATATGTCTACCAAAGGCTGGGTTATTTGTCTGTCTAGAGACGGTGTTCGACGAACCATGCATACTCCTTTTGTGCAATAGCCTCACTGTAGATTAGTTTGGTAGTATCTGTTTATAAATATTTGGGGATAGGTAGTATATGTTTTTGGTCTATAATTACATGTGGATAATCTCCAAACTGTATGTGTAGAGTCGTCACTATGGATACATATTACCCTATTATAGAGGATATGTAGTGTCTGTTTATTTAGAGGCAGTGTTATTAATATGGTTGTATCGATTTTGAATAGATAGAAGTATATGTCTGTTGTATTGATAAAAAATATTCTCATAACCACAAAAATAATAGTTATAATATAAGTTAAAGGTAACATGTACGTGGGGCATGTCTATGTAGGTATAATCTGAATGTGTAGAGGCGGTGTTCCAAACACAATCCACATAGCTCATGTGCCATATCATCAATGCTATGGATATATATTTTTTGCATAGGGGACATGTAGTGTTATAAATATGGCCGTGTCTACTTAGGGTGGATAGTAGTATATGTCTGTCGCACTAGAAATATGTGATTCAAAATTTAAATAGTATATGTTTGCAAGTTAAGCTAACGTAGAATTATATTTAAATAAATGAACATTTTGTTAAATAAGTAATTATGATGTCCTACGAGCTCCTATTAGATAGCCATTCGGCTGATGTGAGGCAATGTTGATTATCTCACGACAACCTTGTCTGTGAGATTGTGACACATCAAAAAATGCGTTAAGTATTAATGATTCCCATCCATCGAATATTGCATAAACATCTTTCCAAGAAACCCATAACTAGTTATTCAAATCAACCATCATCTCACTATTTAGATAATAGTATTTCTAAACCTTGTTACTGATATATCCATGATAACTATTGAACATTGATTCCTATGAGCATTAAGGATTATGTGCTAATATTTTTAGGTGGATACATATTGTCATTATGTATTTGTCCATGTATTAATAATATTAATAAGTTGAATACGTAGTCAGGTCAGGTTATAATAAGATGGATTGAATCATAACAATCCGTTGATATAATGTTTCCTTAGAAACTCTAGATGATGATTTGACGACTGAGGATCACATTTCAGAAAGTCACTACAACTCTGCCTGACACATCGAGCAGTGCGTAAATTAATGGGAAATGTGGAAATTTTCTATTCTTATTAATTGAATTGGAGATGCTATTAGTCAATGTTAAGGAATTAATTCATAGATGGGACAATTACTGATAGGTAGTGTCTATATGGAGTGGATAGGAACAGTCCAAATCTGTCTGTCTAAATGCGGTGTTATGGAAACATATTTGAGTTCTAAGCACGATGAATTACCTCATGTGCTATACAATGACTTTATAGTGGATACATAGTATTTGTTTGTCTAGAGTCGGGGTTATGAATATGGGTGGATACGTAATATATTTTTCAGGTCTATTGAGACATCAATGTTCTTCGAATACATATTTTTCTATGTAGGTGGATACATATAACCATCGTGTCTATGTCCATCTATTTACCAAATATTAATAAGCGTTGAGTTATAACTTTATCCATATTAATTGTTTCATGTGGATTCCTACTAACACTAATGGATAGTCATATCAAGATGAAACAGTCTACTCGATTCGTTGATGGATACATTAGTATACTTAACTCCCAACTTAACTATCGGTTTTAATAAAAAAAAAATTATATGAGTTTCGTGCATAATGATGGATTTGGAACACTAAACTATGATTTTATGGTTAAAATATTTCTGGTTTCGAAGACATATCGATCATTGCGATAATAAAATTTTGAATATTTAATTAATTTACTAATTTAATTGTATTATTATACTTTTAAATAAAGCACATATAGTATCAGTTCGTGGATAGGGACAATGTTTATAATTTGTGATACTGAAGAAATATTATAGTGTGGATACAAAAAAATGCTATTTCTTACATATATTAAAGATAATTAATAATAATTAAACAAAATATTTAAGTTCGACTTTAGGCGCCCGAACCGCCGGCGTCTTGCACATTACCGTCGCCTCAACCACCAACATCTTGCACATTACCGTCGTCCCAACCACCGGCGTCTTGCACATTACCGTCGCCCCAACCGCCGCCGTCTTGCATTCCACCGATCACAGGCCACTCCAAGAAAGTCTACCGAATTATCCGGAAGAACATTGAAGTCTCGATAGTCCAGAAATATAAATGGCAAATATCGAGTCCTTTTACATTTTCATGCACCCAATCAAGCCAGTAGCGATGAAGGGCCCATGGGCATGTCTCTATTCTTCCTTGGTCAACCTACTCTCTTATCATGGAGAGATCGACTGTGATGCCGATAGGACAGTCATAGCGTTGGAACTCCCTGACATGCATCTAAAGAGATGGATAGCACTGCGAGAGAGATGAGGAATGGTTGAACTTGCATCCAAGCTAGGGGAGATGGATCGACGGATCACTTTGTAGCAGTACATAGCAGGCTTCCATACAACCACATCACAATGTTTGATCTGTTGAAAGGCTTCTACTCTTTCGTCTCTGTAAATGAAATCGGAAATTCCCTTCAAGAACACAACGGTTGGGTTGTTGGCATCTAGACATGCATTTTTCAAAAGGATTAAGCCTTCGTGGTTTCCTTCTCTGGAGTGAGTCTTTATAATATCTATGCGGAATAGCATATCCACGTGATTCGCGTCATCACGAAGAGTCTTGCACACGGATCTAACCCTGAAGTGGTCTCAAACGTTATCACTAGCATTTCTGGCCGAAATTGCTCATCTTAAGCCGTCCGGTAAATAAACAAGACTGAGAGAGCGGCGGTTCCGGCGGGATGATGTGGCGTATCGAATATTAACTCTTCTCATCTTTGGTGATGTGTTTTGTGTGTATAGATAGAGCGTTTAAGTCGACATCTCTTATTTATAGATGACGAAGCGGTGGAACGTTTCATGTTCCTCACAACTTCAAATCAATGCATAATAATTCCATCAATGAAATATTTTGGCTCACGGATAGGTGTAATATGATCTGAAGCCGTGATTGGTAGTGGTAATAATACTTCTATTAAGTTTGAACTGAACAACTAGATATCCATTAAATTGCAAGATGAATACAAAGAGGTTAACCATAGTGCTACTTTAGAAGATGGATAGAAAGATGTCAAAAAAAGAAGATGGATAGAAATAAACAACTTCATCTAATTAATTTAATGATGGATAGTCATACTCCTAATCCATGTACTATGTGTCAAGTGGAAAGATATTAGCATAATAATATCATAATATATGAATATCCAATTCATAGTGGGTAGTTATATGGATACACTATATACGATGTAAAAAGTTATATACGTAATACATATACTATAATTCTAAGGAATAATTAATATTCACTATATTGGTTATATTGTATATGTTAATATGAATATAACTATATTTCAAGTGGATAGTTGTTCGTAATCCATTGATTGTAATCGTTGGGGACAATTTAAATGGGCAAATTAACCTTATGTGGGATATACGTCTATACATATCTGTAACGCCATTTTCCTGTTATCCGCTAACTGACGAGCTGACCGGTCAATAATCAAACAAGAACATGTCCGATCGAACTCAAGCAGGCCAAACGAGAAAATTTCGTTACAATACGAAAGCCAAAGTCTCTCCGGTTTGAGTCAATGGCTCGAACCAAACCGGCATTACTCTATTTACCTCATTTTTCACAATACAAGGCTTTTCAACATGTACTGCTTCTACGAGTTGTGTCGGTTCGGACTAAACCATATATCAGAGAATAATTCAATTTCTAAATGTTTTAAGTATTTTAATCCTTAAGCCTAATTTCATCTAGTTCAAAGTATTTGAAAAATATTTTAAGCGCCCATAAAACTCGAATTGAATAAAATCATCAAAATCAAAATGTGGCCAAATGCGAACCTGAGTTTACACCGAGGTCCTCCAGCATCCGCCGAGCTATCCACAAACCTGAAAACAACAAAAATGAGTCTAATGAACAATCTAAGATTACCCAGCAAGTTGGCTCCCACTAAACAAGCTTCTAAACAATTCTACAATGATAATCCCGCCCAAAACACAAAATAACAAACAAGTATGATCAGTAAAATACAAACATTTGATCACGTACTACCGTGACGTGATGATCTCCACAACACAAAAGCATTCTCTATCAATAAAGGGGAACTACAAAAATCGATATCACAACGGCACATGTCCTTGATTAGACTCGATTTAACTATCACGGCGCTAACACAACTTTGCACCATTGGGCCACTATGCGAACTCAGTAACTTCTACGGGAACACTTAGCTACCCCACGATAACTAAAACCACCCACGACTCCTAGACGTAAACACAAAGTCCTACGACCTAGGACACCGTTCTCAGTCCATCGATACTCGGTGACTCGGGTTACCGCTAGAGAGCCTAAGTTTCCATGCATTTTGGCCCTAGGACATGACCACACCTACTGTCGTCACTCAGTAGGTTAACACCATAACCATAACCACTACCTGAAGGTACGTAAACCGATCAGGAAACACCCAAGGATCCGATCGGGAAGGAAGTATCGGAACACTATCACTAGACTTGCATCATCATCCTGAAGCGTTGCACGAAGAGGCGATGAAGGTGCTGGAGCTGCACCAGTGACAGTAGGAGCGGGTACCATAACAGCTGCACCAGCAGGAACAGGGGCTGGAACTGGAACCTGGGCCGATATGCGATAGTACTCGGTAGAAGGGAGATCATGTGGCTCTAGATTGGCCGGCTTGGAACCCATAGACTCACGATCACTCATCTCGGACCGCTGACTGCACCCACCACGCACACATACCCACTTGGGGCACTCTACTGTGTGACTGTAAGAAAAACACAAAACGATTAGCACAACCCTAATATAATTTATAACTTACCCATTTCCCCGGTTTGACGGACACGGCTTGGTTTCCTAATGGTTTCATTGGTGACTCATTTGACTCGACAAAACATTGAAAAACTTAAATATTGGAATTTTTCGAATACATGCAGAAACATGCTCTGATACCACCTTTTTGTAATGCCCCTTTACCATTGTTCCGCTGACCAACGAGCTGGCCGGTCAGCAATCAAACAAGAATATGACCGATCGAACCCGAGCATGCCAAACAAGAAAGGTTCGTCATAATACGAAAGCCAGAGACAGTCCGGTTTGAGTCAATGGCTCGAATCAAACCGTCTTTGACTTTGTTTACCTCGTTTTTCATAATACAAGGCTTTTTAACCTGTACTTCTTCCACGAGTTGCGCCGGTTCAGACAAAACCATATATCAGGGAATAATTTCATTTCTAAGTGTTTTAAGTACTTTAATCCTTTAGCCTAATTTCATCCAGTTAAAAGTATTTGAAAAATATTTTAGGCGACCATAAAACCGAACCGAATAAAATCATCGTAATCAAACCGTGGCCAAATGCGAACCCAAGTCTACACCGATGTCCTCCCGCGTCCGTCGAGCTATCCACAAACCTGAAAAGGAACAAAAATGAGTCTAATGAGAAATCTAAGACTACCCAGCGAGTTGGCTCCCACTAAACATGCTGCTAAACAATGCTACAATGATAATCTCGTGCAATACAATAGCTGATCACGTGCTACCACGACGTGATGATTTCCACAACACACAAGTATCCTCTATTAATAAAAGGGAACTACTGAAATCGAGATCATAGCGGCACTTGTACTCGATTAGCTCGATCTATTGGGCCCGGGCCCACTATGCAAACTCGGTAAATTCCACGGGACCACTTAAATACCCCACGGTAACTAAAACCTCCTAGATGTAAACACAAAGTCCTACAACCTAGGACACCGTTCTCAGCCCATCGATGCTCGGTGACTCGAGTTACCCCTAGATAGCATATGTTTCCATTTAGTCCAGCCCTAGGACATGAACCCATATTCTCCGGACTACACACTTACCGACATCACTCATTAGGTTAACACCAAAACCAGAACCACTACCCGAAGGTACGTGAACCGATCAGGAAACACTCGAGAATCCGATCGGGAAGGAAGTACCAGAACGTTATCACTAGACTTACAGAATCTAACGCACCATATAAAGTCCTGATAACAAATAAAGTAAATAAGCAGACTCACTAGGACTCTACAAGAACACACAAGACCTACAAGGTCAAACAAAAATACTATTTCAATCCCAGTATCCAGTCTACCCCGCAAGTCCTATCATCATTCACCATCACCATTTGACCTATCCAGTCCTGTACCGGAATAAGTATCAACCAAACTTACCCGGTCCCTTACCGAGGTAAGTAACAATCAACAAAGTTTACCCGGCCCAACACCAGAGTAGATAAACAAATAACACAATCAAGTCGTCTACCTGGCCCAACACTGGAGTAGACAAATAACAACACAATCAACAGTCTACCCGGCCCAACACCGGAGTAGACAAACATGCAACATACATCAACAATCAATCCAATAAAGAATCATTAACTTTAATTAATCTCTTAATTCCTTATTTTAACTCTTAATCCATTCACTCCGCTACCTTGGGATTAGTAAACTTATTAACCCCTTAGACGGCTCAACCCATGTTATAGCTTTAATTCTTAAATTATTAATTCAATATTTAATCTCCTCGATCCTTCAGGTTGAGATTAGTAAACTTACCAATCTCCTCACTTCTCATTAATTCTTAAATTAATTCATTTGATCTGATAACCCTGAACTATCGTTTAATCAACCCACCCGTTAATATATTCCATGTGTGTTATATATTTTAATTCCTTATTTTAATTTAACACTCAATTTTCCGTACATAGATTCGTTTAATATGTTCTTAATATATATATATATATATATATATATATATATGAATATACGTCCTAGCATGCCATTCTATATGAATGCATCAATCAATTAACAGTCAACGGTATAGACAACCAATTACCCGTATAAGCTATCTAACATGCCATGTCATAATCCCTATCTATTTAAATCATTTAACCGAGTTATCAATTCCACCTAGCCGCTTGAACATGTTTAATCATACATGTATATAAACCTAATTATATGGTTTAGAAATTCCGGATCTATATGATCCTAATCTAAATGCACCACGCAAATCTTAGCCAACTCACAGTGCTATCAGTGACAGATGAACAGACTGACGGAAACCACAAACCCCGGGACTTAACCGAAGCCTTCTTAAACCCTTTCCCGACCCAATCACCTGAAATCCATCCGTAACCCGAACTTAACCGATCTTGACCTGACCTTGGACCCGAAGCTTGACTCGTTGACCGCACACAAAGTAGTTGACCGGCGAGGAGGCGTTGACCGCGTCGAGGACCGGCGTTGACCGGTCTGCCGTGAGTTGACAGACCATGAGGGAAGTTCACTGGTGACTTGACCAGCTAGAGATGATCACCAGCAAATGAATTATGGCTGGAGAGTAAGAATCCGGCGAGAGAGAACTTCACGTCGAGAGAGAGACACGGAAAAGCTACGCCGGCATGGAAAGCTACTTCCGGCGAGATTCCGGTAATGAGGAGACCGGAGTGGAGAGATGAACCGGCGAGGTGATAAGGGATAGGAGAGATCCACCGAGTAAAGAGAGTATTACGGCGGAGTTTTAGTTGGCCGCGAGAATTCCGGCGAGTTCTTCGGCGGTGAACAACGATTTTTACCAGCGATTGATGAGGGAAAGATTGTAATTCCAGATCTTTAGGTGGTCTGGAATGATTCAGCTTGGTTAGGGAGAGAATGCAGTAATTTGTGGTGTAATTAATTAAGTGTTATAAGAAGAAGAAGAAAGAGATGGCTGGCCAGAGAGAGTGAGGAGAGAGGGAGGGGTGACGCCATGGGAGAGAGAGGAGAGAGTGAGGAAGTGTTTGATGGTTTTTCTTTGCTTGAGTGAGGAAGGAGATGGACATGACACTTGATTCAAAAGGGTTTACATGCATGAATCTAAAGATTCAATGCATTTGAAGTTGCTAGGTGTCACATACACAATTCCTTGACACTTAGCTCCAAAAGACACTCCCCCATATTATTGTGTCTCATACTATGAATCCAATGACTTAGATCCCTTGAATCTGATTTTGAACCAATCGGTGATCGCCACGTAGCGGTGGCGATCCCGGCTCCTTCTTCCGTCACTTCCCGAAACTTCAAAAAATGATTCCTCAAAACCCATTTTTATTTTAGTAGACCTCAATCAGAAGTACTCCGTAACTTGTTTCATCTAATTTGGATTCCCGTAGCTCTTGTAGTGTCCCTTAGAAGATTTTATTGGTTTTGTCGATTTCCATCACGACAGTCCGTAAACCCCTTTTTAAAAGAAGGTCACTTGGGTCGTTAAAGCTTTCCGTCTTATTTTTGGAAAAATTACCAAAATGCTCTTATTTCCTCTGGATTACAAAAATTACGCCAGATGACTTCCCGTTGATTTCTGACTTACCCGTTGACCATTTATTGAGACGGAGTATTACAATATCAGCATTTGAAATTAATGCAACATATTAACTGACCAACTACCCATCCATTAAAATGTATGTGCAAGCCAGTGGATATAGGTCCACTGCGGATGTCACAAATTAACAATATCATATATCGTAAATGATGGATAGTTAATTATTAAACCATTAAGACATTTATTCAACTCATTAAAACAAAATTACTGAAATCCATTCGTTAATGTCTTGTAATTAAAGCTACTCAAATCATTACAGTAAGTGGTGCATATCCTTCACCTTGGTTTCAAGGTGTCCAACCTTCGAAAGCAATGAGTCGACCCTTTCCATTAATTCAACCGTTTGTGACTTGTGCTTCTTCTTTTAGAGATGCCTCCATCTTCATCTTCTCAATTTCTTCTAAGACCGTTTCGTCCCACCATTTATTAGACCCACATCCAGGCACTGGACCCTACCAATACCAAGAACATATGTTTAAATATTAAATAAGAAACATAGGAACTAAGTTAGTGTGCACGATTATGTTTAGGAGCTTACAGCAGAAATTTCATAATGGCATGTGTAGAAGCGCCTTCCTCTATTATCAACTGAGTTCGAGGTCATTATGAACATCGAAGAGCCGCAATCGAAACTCTTAGGAACACCTAATTCCCGAGTAGAATGCACAAGCGTCTTCAAACTAAATACACGAGGTCCCCATTTGTAGCATACTTTGTCACCCCCTTTACTCATTTTATACAAAACAACAAACATATTTAGTAAAGGATTGAGAGATGAAGAAGAATATTCAACAATAGCCGCTTTACTCTTACTACCTACTTATACAAAAAGCAATGATTGAAGTTGAGCAACGTGTCAAATACATTATCTAACAACAAGTGAAAATATAAAGGGAACTATTGGGATGGATAGATTAAAATTGCTATTATATAAAATGTGGATAGTCGAATGCAAGACACTGTGTCCACCAGAAAAATGTAATATGCATGTCTCTTCAATATCTCTTAACCCTTTGCAGCCGTTACACAATGATTTAGTTATAATCTATAACTAATTGTCAATAGCATATTCCACGCATGCGTCACATCGTCACATATCAATGTGACCCAAAATTAATGAACATAAGTTAACAAAAAATTGTTTTCAATTCAATCTGTGAAGCCACCTTCTACACTTGTGTTGGAAGGTCACATTCCGTAATTAATTCTCAAAACTGGCTCGCAGGTACACAAAACGAATTTACCTAATGTGGCAACCAAGTCTGTTACTCGCCGAAATTGCCGCCCGACTCGCAGAAGACGACATTGATGCATGTGCGAACTTACTTAAGACATGTCATGAAGGTGGGATGCGGTTTGTTCACCTGAGGTGTATTCAAGAGTCCGACTAGATATGCGCCATGACTTCACTTGGTTTTCAGACGAAAAATATTCATAGCATTACAAATTCTACAAAAATTACGTAGAGCACATAAACCCGTATGCCATGTACACCGACAACCTTCACATCGCTTTCAATAGGGGCGATCTTGAAAGAATTATCTCTATATTACACAAAGTGATGTGTATCCGCATGCCGAACTAATGTATATCATTCTCAACTAGTGTGCCGTGAGACAAGGCTACGCCGAGTATAAGATATTCCGGTCACAGCAATCATATGATGATGCAATGGCCATCAGAGAGATGTTACCATACCACTTTCTCGTGGTTAAGCCAAAAATGATGGACAGTTGGCGTGATTCATGGAGCTGCGGCGATTTGGATGACTGTTAGTGGGTTCACATGATGTTTGATGAGGATAGTGGTGATAGGTGATAGGGATGTTACTTCTATTACCTATCCATCAAAATTCGCAAAATGTTATAGCTAGTATATCCTGAATGTACCGCATCTGATGTGTATCCATGTGTTTATTTATTTAATATTTGATGGACATTATATATGTAAACCTAATTCTATATATTCGGGATACGATGGATGCATAACACACCCGTTATATCATCATTTTACAGACAAAGCAGTATGGTACATGTGGATATAATTAAACATACATTTTGAACCTCAAATCCAGTTGTTTCTAGAACATGATATATAGATTGTGTGGATACCCATACCAAATTAGGACACTACATGATGATCTGTTGAACAGAAACATGGTTAACATAAACAAGGGCGTACAATAGATGGAATAATCAAGATCATATGCGCGCCTAATGCTGATCTAAGAAACAATTAAGTTCATTCTTCAATCATAAATGTATATCTTCAGCTGCCCAAACGTCTACACAATTGCACAAATAGACACGACAATGACTGATAGGGTCAGTTTTAATTCCTATTCTACTGCAAGTGCAAAGTTAAGTGATTGTAGTATATAGGGTATCGAATCCACAGAGACTCTGGTCTCGATAGATTAGAACTGTAGAGATTTAAACTAGAAGAAAGCAATTTGTAGTAAACTAAAAGCAAAATGAGAAAGTAAACAAGTAGCAGATTATCGGTGGCGAAAGCAGTCAATTAAAGGCGCTAAGTCTAGGGCGTTCTCAGGAAATCAGACAAGCAGACAAATCAATCAGTCATGATCTAATTAAGCACAGTTCTAGAACTCAAATCACGGATATAGAATTAACCAAATCTCTTTGCGAGAATTCTCTAAGTCTAAGTGCAGCAATCCAAATTTCTTTGCAATTACTAACAGATTAAACCAGCATTAATTTCAAGTTTGATATGTTCACAATTAAACTAAACCACAATTCCTTTGCGAGAAGTTTAATTGCTCAACCTAAATAGTTCATATTCTAAACCACACTCTCGTGTCGTATTTAGTAACCTAAGATCTAGATTCTAATTGATCAGGTTAGAACTAGCATTAAACTCAATTTAGATCGAAGAACATTCTATTCATGTGAATCCTTAACTGAATTAAACAAGTCTAGCAAGTCATGAAATCCTTAATGAGAAACTCTAAACCTAACTATGAATCTACTCAGACATAGAATATGAAAGCATAATCAATGAATTAATAGAGATCATAAAAGAGATTAAATAAATAAAGGGGTTCGAAATCTTCTCCAAAATAAAGTGAAGTACATGATCAGATCAGCCCCAACAGCTCTAAAAACTCTCTGCTCTTAATTATGAAAGCGTATGTAAAATAAACACCAAAATCCTAATTATATAGGCTTAATCTCGGCTGGGGCTTCTTTGTAAATAGTGCAAAACTTCTGGGCCAAAGTGCAAAATCTTGAATCTTCATTAAACCGTCGTATCGGCCCAAATCGCTAGTGTGTCGATCGACACCAAAGGTGTGTCGATCGATGCATGATCCCAAAATCGGACAGTGAGCTCAATCTCTCGGCCAAACACTCTAAAAATCCCCAAAATGCTCCAATATCTCCAATTCTGCTCCAAACCTGATTATACCTGTAATAGACTCTAAAAGAACACAAAAGAACACTAAAACACAATTATATCATGGCATAAAACCGGTAAAAACCATGATATATAAACTCCCCCCACACTTAGCCTTTGCTTGCCCTCAAGCAAAACAGAGAACTAGAATGTAGTGAAGAGGTTTGAAAACTCTTCAGAAACTCTTTTCATCTTAGAAGCAGCAACACTCAGATTCCCCTTAGTAAACCACATGAAAGAATCAACCTGCAGACATCAAGACCAACATATACTTTCCCCACACTTAGCAACTGTCTTAAGTAAACTACACAATCACATTCACGCATTCAAATTCACTCTACTGACTTCTGCAAGTATTTAAGTGCGGTCTCACCTAAGGAGTATCGATCAAAGGCACATGAACTCTTACCTTATCAGCTCTAGACCACCATACTATCTTTCTCTAGTCCCTTTCTTCTCTTTTCCCTTCCTTAGCATTCTGATTTTTCCACATTGGGTATCATTTTATTTTTTTATCAGTGCTCTTCCCGTTAAGGGGTGTACTTTGGACACATTCCATGGATGCACATGATATGATAGTTGTAGCTACCATTCTCATGACCACTTCGGAGTTACTAACTCATCCTCAGTTAATTATCTTTCTTTTTCTTATTTTTATGGAAGGGGAGAAGGGAACTAAATAGGACAGGTTTACAGGCTGTGTCAGAACTAACAAGGGAATCCGACACAAAGTATACCAAGCCCTTAGGTGAGAAATCTAAGTCAGTATTAAGGTGAAGTCAGTAAAAGGATCCTCTGATACCTGAAGCGATGTGGGTGTCCTTAGTAGGTTGATCCATGTCTGGGTTTTCTAATAGTCAGAGATAATCTGCAGTTTCATCCCAATGGTTACTTAAGTTCCTGCAAGTGCTGATAATTTTCTCAAAAAATCATTGTTTCTTACTTAAAAGTTTTGACTCAATAAAACAAATTTTGAAAAATTTAACTGACTCTAAGAAAACAAAAAGAAAGAAGTTAGTAGAACCTCCCCCACACTTAAGACACACTGTCCCCAGTAGTGTCAAGCGAAGGATTGGTAAAAAGAAAGAAAAATTTATTTAAGGAATGGTTGAGTTCTGTCGGGTTTTACCTCTGTCGCTCAGGCATCGATCGTTGCACTAGGTGCATCGACCGTTGCTGTGCGATTTGCGTGTATGATCGATCGTTGCTCAGAACCGCAACGATCTCTGCAATGCGATTTCGATCGTGTTGTGACGATCGACACAGTAGTGTGTCGATCGACGCACTGCGTATATCGGATCAGTCAGCAAGTTAGCAGGTTAGTCCATTGGTAAAACCAAATTTTCGTTCCTGCAAGCTGAAAACACTGAAAACAGAGTAAAATCAAGGCAACTAATGTATCAAATCAAGCACAACCATCCAAACATAGTAGCATCCTAAAAATCAAAAAGAAAAGTGCAAAGGAAAAGAAAAAGATAGCAAAATACAGAATCGAATGTCTGAAAATGGAGACTATGCACTCTCGCTCTCATCATCATCTATCCCACCATAGCGCTCAGTGTCACTGGCGGCCGCAGGAGAACGCTGCCTACGTCGAGTAGCAGTGACGGGCTGATGAACCTGTGGCTGTCTCCTGCAAGTGCAGCCACGCATCCACTCCCAAATGGTCTTCAGTATCCCATCATTGCGCTCTCTCCACTCAGCCACAGACATGTCTTCCAAAGGAATCGTGGGCTCTGGGAAAGGTCCAATATCGTCAGCAGGGGCAGCAGCAGGCGCAGAGGAAGATAAAGCTCGTGTGGAAGGCTCTCCCAGCGGATGAGCCATAGAAGGGACTCTGCGCTGCTCAGTCTCAGGAGGCTGGAATCTCAGGGCCTCCAGTGTATCAATCTGTGTAAGTGCAAGAGCAGGAAGTTCCAAACCACACTTCCCAGAGCTCTGATCATGGTAAACCCAAATGCGCCCCTACTTGAGCCAGGTGGCGCTCTGGGAAAGGTCCAATATCGTCAGCAGGGGCAGAAGCAGGCGCAGAGGAAGATGAAGCTTGAGTGGAAGGCTCTCCCAGCGGATGAGCCATAGAAGGGACTCTGCGCTGCTCAGTCTCAGGAGGCTGGAATCTCAGGGCCTCCAGTGTATCAATCTGTGTAAGTGCAGGAGCATGAAGTTCCAAACCACACTTCCCAGAGCTCTGATCATGGTAAACCCAAATGCGCCCCTCCTTGAGCCAGGTGGCGCTCTGCAAGTGGCTGAAATCAAGGAACTCCTTGGCTGTGTTACACTCTGTGCCCTCTAAGGGAATTCCGCAATGCATGAAGATGGGAGTAAGCAGGCTCCCCACTGTCTCAGTAAGCACACCATCAAATGGATTCAGCTTCATGTCGCATAAGTGCTGAGTGAAAACAGCTCCCAAGTTGAGACCCTTAGTAGGATCTCTCACGCCAGAACCCTCAAACTGATCTCGCAGCCCGATAAACAACATCTCCATCTCATACTTGCGCATCTTGTTGGCCTCATACTTGCACAACAAACTCCAACACAAGATACGTAAGACATATCTCAGTACAGGATGCCTCACCTCCTTCACCGGTGTAGTCCTCGAGTTGTATCGACCACTGCCAATACACTCCCAAAATGATCGAGCCTCCTCTGGGTCCCACTCAAGTGGCATGCCAATGCGTCTCGGCTCAGTGCTGAAACCGTAGATCCTGCAGACATCTAGTAAAGGAATCCGATACCTGACTCCCCAACTCATGAAGGTAAAGATACCTCCTGTAGCGCTCCTGCTGTCTGGATCCGGGTAAACCACTCTGCAAGTGGCTAGCAACTGTCTGACCAGCTCTGGATATAAATCATAAGGACGCATAGGCATTGTCCCTAGACCAATGCCCTTACACACTGCAAGTACCTGCTCATCGATCCCCAGACTCTTACAGGTAGAGTAGTCTGCAAACTTGGTTGGTTTGATAGTCATCCCACACCAACCATTGTATAGCAGCGAGTCAAATTCATCCCACTGGTTAAGCAGTGGCCTCTCTGTAAAATCAGCAGTCTTGAGGAACTCAGCAATGTTCTGTGGCCACTGTCTGGCTGTCGGGATATCTGTTGTTGGTACTGGATTTCCCCCTAGGAAATCCGGCCCATTAACAGACAAGACAAAGGCCCGTAATTACGAGCCCATTCCAGAATCAAAGACAGACGGGAGAGCCAACTCTCTTGTTGGGCCCAAGCGAAGCAAACGCCTTGGAGAGGCCTAGACGATGTCGAAGCCGGAGACAATCGAGCTCGAGCTCGGCAGAGGATGACGTGGAGATAGAGCAACTCGGTCTTCGCCAGTTCAACTGATCCGCATAAATCTCGGAGATCGTTACAACGACGAGGCCGAAAGATCGGGACGAGGAGATCAGAATCGAGACAATTCCAACCTAGGCTAAGAACACTTCGATTAGATAGCTCGATTTATATTTTGTACTCTCTTCTCGACGATCAATCTCAATAAAGTCTTTGATTCATAGGAAACTATACCATTTCTATATCCAAAAGTCCAAATCCACGAATACAAATTCTTAGTGTGAATCCCGGATCTCACATTTGGCGCCGACTGTGGGGACATTCTATAGCCTTTCCTATCTTAAGAATCAGATCCTAGATCCGATAGATCGAGATGAATCCCGACCAAACTGGCTCTCCTAGCGCCACACCGCCGGTTGACCGCCCTCAAACGGTCGACAACGTTCCTCAGAACACTACCGGGGTAAGAAACATGAGTCAGACCGACGACGTGTTGACGAGCTCTGCCTCAGTCTCCACGACCTCGGCACCAGCCGGCTCCGTCGCTCAAACAATCGCGACAAGCCAGACTCCGACAAATGTTTTATCAGGAACTAATGATCTGAGCAGAAACTGGGTGTGGATGAGAAATGACTCAATACCCACCCCAGGAGGAGGATCTGGAGTAACCAGACCCAATTCACCACTACCTTCTGCTCCACAGAGACAAGGGCCAAGCGATCTTGCCGAGATCCGTTCGATGTTAAGCCTGTTGGTAGATCGAACGAGAAACAACGAGGCAAGCGCAAGGGCCCAAGAGATCGCAAACCGTTCTCTGGCAGCGCAGCTCGACGAACAAGAGCGGCGTCTAAACGCTCGCCTTAAAGAGCTCGCCAGTCAAAGCCAAGGGGGTAGACCAACGCGAACTCCCATAAGTCCTCCACTGTGTACCCGCTTGGACTTCTCCCAGGTAATAACTCCTCCGGGAACGTCGAGAAATTTCGGTAATACGTCAAATAGCGGCTTCCACCCTACAATGTGACCCCTATCACGATACCGACCCCATTTGGTTCGAGTTCAATGGTCACAGACCCGACCGGATCAAGAAACCGACCATTACCCGGGCCACCACCTTTCCCGAGTAACTCTAACATCCGACCGAGGCAACTAGGAGGTTCTGCCTTCGCCTCGAGCTCGGGACTCCTTAACGGATCAAACTCAGTTCAGTTCCGAACACCCCAGGTCGACCAGACGAGGTCGATCCCAACGATCGATCTCCTCGACCCTATTTTTCTAGAACAAACGTCGGGTCAGGCACAAGTCCAGTTCGCACCCGCAGAGGGCGATGAACACGATATGCTTAGACAATACATCGAACAGGCTAAAGCCCAGTTCAACAGTCTGAGCTCGAAAGTTCACATGGCGACGAGCGCGGCTCCTGACATCGATCGAGTGATCGAAGAAACACAACAAACGCCGTTCACAGATCGGATTGCGCTTGCAAGGATCCGAGAAATCAAGAAAACTAAGTTCCCAGAATTCTCTGGGAAATCAGACCCGAAAGCCCACATCAGGGCATTCCGACTAGCGATGGCAAGGGTGTACCTTACCGATGAGGAGAGGGAGCCAGCCTTCTGCAGGCTCTTCGCGGAAAACCTATCAGGTTCTGCTCTAGAATGGTTTGCCGGACTGGAAGAAAGGTCCATTGACAACTTCACCCAGTTCATGACGGATTTCCTCAAACAATACTCTGTTTTCATCGAGGAAAAGACTACCGAGGCAGCCTTATTTGGCGTCTCTCAAAAACCCGACGAAACACTTCGCTCGTACATCGACCGATTTAAGGAAATAAAATCCAAAATCGCGAACCCACGAGATGAGGTAGCTATAGAAGCGTTAAGACGGGGACTATGGTTCTCAACCAGATTCCGCGAGGAAATAACAGTCCGCGAACCTCAAACGCTCGATGACGCCCTCCATCGCGCATCGGCCTTTGCTCGCCTCGAGGACGAAACCACGGCCCTCAGGGAAAAACACCGGAAAGAAAGGAACCCACCGGGCTCGCAAAATCTGAACTCGAAAAAGGATTCCCGTAAATCAGGGAACGTCAACGCGGCCGAGAGCCCAAAGAGCTCGAAGAAATTCGAGTTCGACAAGGAAAAATTCTGTGATTTCCACAATAAGAGAGGGCACTCGACCGAGGATTGTTATACTCGAGCTAAAGCAGAGGCTCAAAAACAGGAGTCCGAAAGCAAAAAAGACTCCAAGGTCTAGGAGGAAACTCTGTCCGACAAAAAGGAAAACAAACAGACCAAGGAGTCGAACTCCAAAAAGCACTCCCAAAACAAACGGGAACGGTCAAAAGAGCCGGAATCCCCCGAAACTCTCCCTCATGGGTCGCGGAAGCGAGTTGAGTTCATCCTCGCGAGCTCAACCTAAGCGGCACTCCGGGAGGTTCGGCGCTATCCCCGCCTCCGGCTCCTCTCTGCGGGGGGGGGGGGGGGGGGGTGTACGGGCTGTACCCCCTAAATGAATCGACTTCATCTTCGGTGGCTCCAAGCTTTGCCGCGACTCGGTCAATTCGATCAAAGCTCTTCAAAGAAGAGTCGAGACCGACATAGGGGGAAAAACCCCAATGTTGGGTCCAGACCACGAAATCATTTTCTACGAGAGCGAGACAACTAATCTCGACAAACCACACGACGACGCCCTCCTCGTTTGTCTAGTAGTGGGAGATGTCGAACTCTCAAGGATAATGATTGACACAGGAAGTTCGGTAGATGTCCTCTTTTACGACGCGTTCAAAAAGATGGACTTCAACGACTCCGAGATTGTGGAAGAGAAGACACCACTAGTAGGTTTTGCTGGCGAAACGACATACTCGATGGGCTCTGTCTTCGCCCCAGTAATTGCTGGAGGAGTTCGGAGAATGACGGAGTTCATCATAGTAGATCGGCTAGCTCCCTATAATGCAATCCTAGGTCGACCATGGATATACGACATGAAACCGGTACCATCGACCTACCACCAATGCGTAAAGTTCCCAACTCCCAAAGGTATCAAAACCATTTACGGAAGTCAAAAGATTTCCCGTCATTGCTACATGAACGGATACAAGCAGATCGAGAAATCCCCTGCGTAGCAGTTACAGAAAGAGGAGGAGCTCGCCACCATGCAGACCAAAAGGTCGAACGATCCCAGTCAAATAGGACCTCCAAAGGACCTCACGACTCAGGTCTGCATAGACGAGGCTCATCCCGAAAGACTCGTTGGCATCGGAATCAACCTATCAGAGCCGGTTAAGAACGAACTGGTCTCTTTTCTCAAACAGAACGTCGACTCCTTCGCCTAGTCTTCAGCAGACATGAAAGGGATAAACATCGATGTAACCAGCCACGAGCTGAATGTCGACCCAACCTACAAACCGATAAGACAGAAACGTCGAAAACTAGGCCCTGAGCGGGCCAAAGCCATCAATGACGAGGTCGATCGGTTACTAAAAATCGGATCGATCAGAGAGGTCAAGTACCCCGACTGGCTCGCGAACCCCGTGGTGGTTAAGAAAAAGAACGGAAAGTGGAGGGTCTGTGTAGACTTCACGGATCTCAACAAAGCATGTCCAAAGGACAGCTCCCCACTCCCGCACATCGACCGACTGGTCGAGGCTACCGCTGGACATCAGCTGCTATCCTTTATGGACGCGTTCTCAGGGTACAATCAAATATTGATGAACCCTGAAGACCAAGAAAAGACTTCGTTCATAATGGATCGAGGCACGTACTGCTACAAAGTCATGCCCTTCGGACTGAAAAACGCAGGAGCAACTTACCAGCGCCTCGTCAACAAGATGTTTTCAGGACTCCTAGGCAAAACCATGAAGGTCTACATCGATGATATGCTGGTAAAATCTTCCAGGTACGAGGATCACATCCCCCAACTAAAAGAATGCTTTACCATTCTTAACAAGTATGGGATGAAACTCAACCCAGCTAAATGTACCTTCGGGGTCCCTTCAGGAGAATTCCACGGTTACTTGGTGACCGAAAGAGGGATCGAAGCGAACCCCAAACAGATCGCAACGTTCATAGAGATGAAATCTCCCAGAACGACGCGAGAAGTCCAGCGCCTAACCGGCAAAATAGCTGCTCTGAATCGCTTCATCTCAAGGTCGACTGATAAATGTCTACCCTTCTATCACTTGTTAAAAGCAAACAAAAAGTTCCTCTGGGACGAAAAGTGCGAAGAAGCATTCACTCAGCTCAAAGCCTACTTAAGCGAACCACCCATACTGGCGAAACCAGTAGAAGGAGAACCCCTTTACCTCTACCTAGCTGTCTCGACGGCAGCAGTAAGTGGAGTCCTAGTCGCGAGGAACAGAACGAACAACGGCCGGTGTATTACATCAGTAAGACCTTGATCGACGCTGAAACCAGATACCCCGCCATGGAAAAACTCGCCTTAGCGCTAGTAACATCGGCTCGGAAACTCCGACCGTACTTTCAATCGCACTCGATCTTAGTGATGACCTCTCAACCACTGAGAACCATTCTTCATAGTCCGAGCCAATCAGGTCGATTGGTCAAATGGGCTATCGAACTTAGCGAGTACGACATTGAATACAAAGCTCGAACATGCCTAAAAGCACAAGTACTGGCAGATTTCATAATCGAGCTCCCTCCGACTATGGAACTCGACCCGACTTCGGCCCAAAGATGGAAACTCTACGTCGATGGAGCTTCCTCAAGACAAGGGTCCGGAGTCGGAGTGAAATTAGTCTCCCCAACGGGTGAAGTACTAGAACAATCGTTCAGATTGGGCTTCGCCGCATCGAATAACGAGGCTGAATATGAAGCGTTAATAGCCGGGCTCAGACTCGCGATAGCCATAGGAGCCCGGGAAGTAAACGCCTTCAGCGATTCCCAACTAATCACGAGCCAATATCATGGCGACTACGAGGCCAAAGACGAACGAATGGAAGCATACCTACGGGTAGTCCATACACTGGCCGAACAGATCGAATCCTTCGATCTAACACGAATCCCACGAGGTGAAAATACCGCAGCCGACGCGTTAGCCGCATTAGCATCGACATCTGATCCTAACCTCAAACGGATCATACCAGTCGAAGGGATAGAAAAACCAAGCATCGACATAGCTCTCAAAGCTCTGTCCTTGAAAGAGGACGAGCCCGCTGCGAAGGACGATGTCAAACGCAAAGAGTGTCCCGGAGACACTAATAGCGACATCATCGAGATTGATGATGATCTTGATCCTAGAAGCACCGTTTTCGTCGCGAACGTCCCCGACGGACCAATTCAGACCGCATCCACTAGTCAGGGACCTGAGCCTAACAACGGCGAAGATTGGAGAACTCCGATCATTCGATACATCACAAATGGCGAAGTTCCCGACGGCAAATGGGAGGCGCGGAAACTTAAAACGCAGAGTGCGAGGTACTGTGTCACACAAGGAGAACTCTTTAAAAGGAGCCTCTCCGGACCTTACCTTAAATGCCTTGACAAAAATCAAGCCCTGGCCGTGATTACACAAACACATGACGGATCCTGCGGAAGCCATTCCGGAGGACGAGCATTGGCCATGCGAATCAAAAGGCAAGGCTACTATTGGCCTACAATGGCCGCCGAATGCGAATCTTTCTCCAACAAGTGCGATAAATGCCAAAAGCATGCCCCAATTATCCACCAAGCGTCGGAGAAACTCTCCTCTATCTCATCACCATACCCATTCATGCGGTGGGGAATGGACATCGTTGGACCGCTGATCGCATCTGGCAAAAAGAAAGCCACACACCTGTTGATAATGACGGACTACTTCACCAAATGGATTGAAGCAGAGTCATACCAGAAAATCAAGGACATTCACGTTAAGTAGTTCGTCTGGCGAAACATCGTTTGCCGACATTGGCTACCCCACGAAATCGTCACCGATAACGGGTCTCAGTTCATATCAAACACGTTCAAAGAATTCTGCAGAACTTGGAACATAAAGCTGACTTACTCAACGCCACGCTACCCCCAAGGAAACGGGATAGCAGAAGCAGCTAACAAAGCGATTATGAACGGCCTCAAGAAAAGGCTCAACGAGTACAAAACAACCTGGAGTGACGAACTCCCAGCCGTACTCTGGGCCTACCGGACTACCCCCCGCAAATCCACTGGCGAGACTCCCTTCTCGCTGGCTTACGGAATCGAGGCGGTAGTACCAGCTGAAATTCTCGTGTCAAGCATTCGCAAAGAAGAATGCCCACGAAAAGAGGAACTTAACAACAAGATGATAACTGACGAGCTCGACCTCGTCGACGAAAGGAGGAACCTCGCATTAGCTCGACTCCAGAATTACCAACAAGCCGCAGCTCGCTACTATGATTCCCGAATCAAAACTCGAAGGTTTCAAGTAGGAGAGCTCGTCTTGCGGAAAGTGTTCGACCATAAAAAGGAAGAACACGCTGGAAAATTAGGGGCAATGTGGGAAGGTCCTTACCAGGTCACCGACGTCGTAAAGGACGGGGTCTACCGACTCAAGTCGGTGGAAACCCAGAAGCCCGAACTACGACCTTGGAACATCATCAACCTCAAAAAGTATTTCCACTAGGAGTACATCAACATAATCGAACTACGAAATTGATTGATCCCCTTAAAAAGGGTACGTAGGCAGCTCGACTTCGAGCGCAACCGCCCCCCAAAAAACAAAGCTCACGCCGAGCTCAGCAACTTCCGAGGAAGTTACCCCATTTTATCTTTGTGAAATCAAAATAAGTCTCTTAATCCAATGTTTCTTTCTATCGTAAAAGTTAGATCCATTGCGAAATACCTTGTCATAACATTCCCAAAACAAAAGATATGAAATTATCTCTTCCAAAACAAAAATATGAAATTATCTCTCCCAAAACAAAAGATATGAAATTATCTCTCCCAAAGCGAAAGATATGAAATTATCTCTCCTAAGCCAAAGCGATATGAAAATATCCCTTCCGAGCGACCTGAAACGGCCTCTCCCAAAATCAATTCTCCCGACCTGATACGGCTCGAAAGAACTAGAGGGCCACCCTCTCCCGTTAAACGAAAACGTCGAAGTCAAAGCAACCGATCACACGGAAAGACCTCCGCGCACAACGAGCCTTTGTAAGTTTACTTGATTTATCTTTCCCGTTAAAATATTAAACTCGTACTGCACATTACGAAGGGACCCGAACTCACGTACGAACGATCAAACCGTGAAGGTACTAAAACAGTAAAGTCTATGCTAAGGCATGTAAGACTCCAAAAGAAATTCGTTAAAAGAAGGACACAATGTCCTCGAACAAAGCCCGCTTGGGCGAATAAATGTTTTTTCCAAAACAAAAAACAAAGAATGTACATATCAAAGAAAAAAGAGCCCCTAGAGGCAACATCATTGTCGCGAGCGCGAAGAAGCCTCGTCTCCATCCTCCGCCTGATCGCCGGTAGATGCAATCCCACTCGGGAGGCTCGATCCATATTGATCAAGGCAGGGAACAACCGGTGGCGGAGCGTGAACCAAAATTACCGAGTCACTTGACACGGCCGGCAAGTTCAACTTGCCGACACTGAAGTCAGAGACCGCCGCGGCGTTCATCTCTTCCATGACCGTCCTCTTCTGGTCGGCCAACCTCATAACTTCCCGAGTCAAGTCAAGCTCGCCGGAAGCAAGCTCCGCGATGAGTTCGATATTGGCTAGGGTTTCTTGGAGGCGAATCTCAGCGTCGGTCTCGAGCTTCCGCTTCTCGCTCTTCTCCTTGATCCCTTTAAGGATCTCCAAATATTCCCCGCTCATCTTCTTCCTCGCCTCGTGGGACGTGACCTTTATGTCGAAGTCTCTCCCCGCAAGAACTCTCTCCAGGTCGATCCGATCTTGGGCAGCTTGCGCTGTGGCGACTCGACTCGTTTCTTCGGCAGCCAACGCCCGGCCTTCGGCCGCCCGAAGCCTCTGGGAAATGTCCTCCTCGCGATTCTCGAGAACCAATAGCCGGGCCTCGATCCCCTCATACCGAGCCAGTTTCCTCTCGAGCTCCTCCTCCCGAGCAAAGGAATCCTGCAACTATGCGGTCAAAGTACGAGCCGACCTCCTAGCGGCCTCGAGCTCATCCTCCCGCGATCGCTCACGAAGCTCGCGTTCGGACAGGACCATAAGTCCACTCGTAGCCTCCAGAAACTATAAAGACACGAATTTCAAATATCCTTCTTACCAAAGAAAGGCAAAAACAAGAACTATGGTTGATACCTTTCCAGTGGCTTCGGCCATCCTGGCATACAAATCGCTGAAGACCGGGTCCCCGGTAACTGGAAGCGGAACCCCTGCGGGTCCGACGCGCCTCGACGAATGGGCCGCGCCCCGGGGCATCCCGACACTCTCGCTCGAACTACTCGAGCTCGTCTCCGTATCGATCCTTCGACGCTTCGGTACGGGGGAAGGATCCCTGCCCACGTCCTGATCATCGGGGCAAGGATCGCGCAAAGCCGGCTCCCTGGACGGAACCGAGTCCGCCCTCCGAATAACCGGAGAGGAGGAGACCCCCCTGCCTCCGCGGACGCATCACGGGCCCCGGAGCTCGGGGGGACAACCGTGGAAGGGAGAGGAGAATCACACATGGCAAAAAAGGGCGCATTGCTCAGACTCCCATCCTCCACCCCCTATGCCAGATCTATGGGATCTTTTCCGTCTCGGCGACTCCTCGACCTACGAGATAGCTTCTCGTGAGATGGGGTGCTGGCATCCGAACCCACGCCCGAGGAAGGACGACCTGTAGAATAAAAAAAAAGGGGAGAAGTCTTTAGACCCTTCCCAAATAATGACGAACCGAATGTCACGAACAGAAAACTCACCTTCTCTTGCCCGCTCGAATATACGAAGCGGAGGTCGCACGGTTCGACTCAGAGAAGTCCCGCGAGGTACAGGAGGAAAGGTTTGCTCCTGAAAGACCCGGGACCGACCCTGTGGGACCCCTCTCGGATTGACCCTCAAGGCAGCCTGTATACGCTCGACCGTGAAATTGTCCCAGTTAACGGAACCTCTCCTCAGACGGGCTATTAAGGCCTCCGTGACAGGATTAAGGTCAAGCGATTCAGGGAACTCTGCAATATAGAACGAAGCAGGTCAGGGATCAAACTGACACAAGAAATAATAACCAAAATAGCAGTAAAAAAGCCTCACCAACGTCGGAAGCCCACCGCGAGGGAACGACCGAGCAATCAAACTCTCCGACCGAGTGGTGAGTCGTCCTAAAGAAAAAATATTGGTCCCTCCACCCTTCCCTCGGCGAGAGACCGTCCAAGATCCTCCCAAACCGGGGGAAAGACGGTACGACCCCGGATAGCGGGAATCTTGCTTCACCGAGCAAACCCGCATTAACTCCTCAGGACCGAATTCAATCCCTTCCTCCGCAGCCCAAACTCCGAGTCCGATAACGTACCGAACGAAATTCGGCGTCATCTGGTAGAAAGCCATCTGGAGTTGGGCCAGCACCAAGAAGACGAGGCGAGGAATGGGAAAGAAAAGCCCACATTTTTCGAAATACATATAGGAGGCACAGCAGTAGCCCTCTATGACCGTTTCAGGAGATACCGCTGAAGAAGGGATGACGATTTCGACTTCCGTCGGAATCCGGCAGAGCACCCTTAATTGCTGGATACTGTCCACGGTTAACGAAGACGGCGGGTGCGGTCCAAACGACCCCGCCGCCGCACTCGTACTCGCTCCCGCAGGATCCCTAGAAGCCATGAAGGAAAAAGGAAAGTTTCTGAAAGAAAACTTTTTCTCTAACGACAAAGGAAGTAGGGAGAAAAAGTTCGATCAGGTTAAGAGTAGGAAAGCAAAGGACTTCCTTCAAACAATGCGAATGATTATTTATATCAAAGATTGTGCGCAGTATCGCCCGTACGACTCCTTACTCGCATTAATTGCTGATAGGATCGAGATGACTTGGACCCCTCGCTTCCCTCTCGCCAGCCGTTGATCTCACAAAGCATGCAGTAATTAGGTCACATCATCAAAAGAGTGAGCCCGAAAAGACTCTTCGCGACCTTCGAGCCTGAGCCGTTGATTACCAACCGAATTTACGGTGGGAGATGAAATTCTCAAACGAATACACGCAACGACTAAACATCCGAATTTCATGTTCATATCGGATCAGAATCATCAATCTCAGGCTAAACATCCGAATTTCATAAACCCTAAAATCAATTCCGAAAATGATGAAAATGAGAGCTCATACCTTGGAATTTTTTGTAAATGGGTTATAGAAATAGCTAGAGGATGTTAAAACAAGTAGGATTGAGCTTTGAAACACGAGATATGATGAAAAATTGAGAGATTTAGGAGTGGAGAATCTCGGTTGTACGGTCGGCGGAATGGAGAAGAAAAGAAAAGAGAAGGGTTTAAGGCAACTTACCTCGGTCGTGGGTGCAACGACCGTTGCTAGAGCGCAACGATCGATGCTGGTTGAACCAAATCGATTCCAGTTTAGCGCGCGTACCTTAATTTTGCAATTGAACCAATTGCAACGACCGTTGCACAGGACCGCAACTATCATCACAATGCGATCACCTCTCCTCGTCGTAATCTCCTTGCAACAACCGGTGCACAAGTGCATCGATCGTCACACATCTCCAGACTCGAGTTCTGTATCTGAAACTTTAGCAAAAACAAACAAAAACGTGAAATCCTAAGAAAAACACCAAAAATAAGAAAGAAAAACAACTAAACCTAACAGTGGGTTGCCTCCCACTCAGCGCTTGTTTAAGGTCATTAGCTTGACCGGACGAACAAGATCAGTTTGCTGGAGATCCTGACAGAGACTTTGGTTGCCTCTGTGCAAGCCTCCTCATCCATGGCGGAGAATAAGCTGTATCAGAATGATCCTGTCCAAGAAAAGAAGGAGTAAACTGCTCTCCAGAATCCAAAACCGTAGTGTGACTTGACTGCTCATCATCTCCATCCATAATGGTGAAGGTCTGCCCATCTATCAGTGGCTTGCGCAGCTTGTCCATCTCAAAGTGCAGCGGCTCATCTCCCAGGTGGAGGTCTATCAGACTGTGTTTAACATCTATTACTGCTCCCGCTGTAGCCAAGAATGGTCTCCCAAGTATCAACGCATCATCAGGATCACTGTCATACTTCAGCACTAAGAAGTCTGTTGGAACCAAGTAGTTTCCAACTCTCACAGGGATGTCCTCAAGGAGTCCTTCCGGAACTCTTATAGACTGATCATCTAGGACAAGAGAGGTCCTAGTAGGCGAAAAATCCAGCATACCCAGCTTCTCTACCACAGAATATGGCATAAGACTTCCAGCAGCTCCCAGATCACAAAGAGAGCGCATAAAACTATCCTCAAAGATAGAACAACTTAGCACAAAAATCCCAGGATCAGGCAGCTTCTTGGGAACCTTGGTTAACAGCACATCACTTATTTGTTGAGGGACTACAATCACCCAATCCTTCAGCTCTTCATCCAAGGGCAACATCTTGTTCAAGTACTTCTGCACACATGGGTGATAAGGTGGATCATCAGATGATGGAATTTCTTCCAACTCTTCACCAATCTCTTCCAACTTCTTAAGCTCTTCAATCTCTTGCTTAATCACTTCAGATACTGAGGGATATAATCTAATGAATTGTGCATAAATCTCCTGTTGAGTAATCTCAGAAACTCCAGGGAATAAGCGATCAAGCTCCAAATCTGCATCAATGTCATCAATACTCGGCGAGTCTGTCTGTTCACGACCTGCATCGACCGACACTAGGGGTGTGTCGATCGATGCAACATTGTTTTCACAATTTTCACCCGAGAGAATTTCTCCAAAATCCGAAAATTCAACCTCTTCTACCAACTCAGCTGTGCTTAGCTCAAATCCTTCACCTAGGTGAGATCCATCATCAATGTACACAGACCAGGCCTTAATATGGGTGTTTGTCACTCCTTTTCCCTTCATAGAACTGGAAATCTGATTCACCTGAGTATCCAACTGCTTCATATGAGTGTTCAGAGACTCAAACTTTCCATTGAGATCCTCATAGACAACATCCAACTTCTTATTGCAGTCCACAGAAATCTTGGTCTGACTCTCCAGCAGCTGTTCCATCATTGCCTCCATCTTACTCTCATGAGCAGTGGCTGCAGGAGGAGTCTGATAAGATGAAGATCCATAGGTTCTCTGAATACCTTGTCCAAAGGGTTTCTGAAAACCACTAGTTTGTCCAAAACTAGCTAAGTTCTGATTGCCTGTGAAGGCACTCCTTTGTCCTCCATTGAAGAGCCTGTATCCCTGCTGATTACCAAATCTGTTACCTTGGAAACCAGATCCTCCAATGTAATTCACATCTTCTTCCTGAGTGTCCTCCTCAGTTTGAATTACCTTTACATCTTGGGCAAAGTGGACAGCCTTCTTACCAGCCAGGAGGTTGCAAATTGTGTCCAACTTAGATCTAAATTCAGCAATCTCTGAATTCTCTACACTTCCACCAGATTTCTTCCTCCTCTCATCCATAGTCTTGCAACTGTTGCTGCTCACTAAGTTCTCAATCAACTGCTTAGCTTGTGCAGGAGTCCTGGTGTTGAAGTTTGCATTACTGGAGTTATCCAGCGCAGACTGATATGGAAGATCTATGCCTCTGAAGAAGATACCTAGCAATGTGACCTCGGTGAATCCATGGTGTGGGCAGTCACGCTGGTACTTCTTGAATCTCATCCAGGCAGTCTTAAGAGGCTCAGTAGGACCTTGGGAAAAGGTGAGTATGTCCTGTCTGGACTGATCAGAGCATGCATCATCGTAGAAGTGACGCAGGAACTCACTCTTCAGGGCTGCCCAAGTATCAAATTGCCCAGGTGGCAGTTGCTTCAGCCATGCAGCAGCGTCTCCAACGAGACTGTATGGAAAGAGCTTGAGAAACAGATAATTCTGGCAAACTCCATCATACTTCATGCCAGTGATTATATCCTCAAACTGATCAATGTGATCCATAGGCTGCTCTGTGGGATGACCATGGAAGGCATTCTGTCTCATCAGCGAGTACTATATGGTTTTGATCTCAAAATCATTCCTCTCAAAAACAGGCATCACAAGAGCTGACCGGTTTGCATGGAACTCATCTGGTCTGTTGTAGTCAGCTAAAGTCCTCTCATGGATAACCATCTCTCTACCTTGGGCCTGTCTTTGGCCTTGGTTCTGCTCCTGTTGCGGTTGCTCATGAGGATCAGGAATTACATTCCCTTCAGCATCAATCTGATGCCCAACAGCATTGTACGGATTGTTATCTCGGTCCCTCAGGGTACCTTGAGCATCAGGCATAATGATTACCTTTATTACCACCATCCTTTCTCTTCTTTCTCTTCTGTTAGTTCTCTCTAGACGTCCAAGTTCTTCAAGTCCGAGATTAACGAGGTTCAAGTTCTGATTACTTCGAGTTTCACGCGTCTGCATAAAATCGTCAAGCAACGATCGATGCTATCAGTGCAACGATCGATTCAATCTCAGAATCGCCTAGTGACGATCGACACAAAGTTGCAACGATCGACGCAAAGCGAAATCGGTACCTGCGACAGAGAGAAAACAGAGAAAAATTAGTATCTAAAAACAAAAATAAAAACAAAACGAAACAAAAACAATAAAAATCCTAGTAAAAACCCTAAGTTCGATCCTATCGAAGACTCTAAGAGTCCCCGGCAAAGGCGCCAAAAATTTGATAGGGTCAATTTTAATTCCTATTCTACTGCAAGTGCACAGTTAAGTGATTGTAGTATATAGGGTATCGAATCCACAGAGACTCTGGTCTCGATAGATTAGAACTGTAGAGATTTAAACTAGAAGAAATCAATTTGTAGTAAACTAAAAGCAAAATGAGAAAGTAAACAAGTAGCAGATTATCGGTGGCGAAAGCAGTCAATTAAAGGCGCTAAGTCTAGGGCGTTCTCAGGAAATCAGACAAGCAGACAAATCAATCAGTCAGGATCTAATTAAGCACAATTCTAGAACTCAAATCACGGATATAGAATTAACCAAATCTCTTTGCGAGAATTCTCTAAGTCTAAGTGCAGCAATCCAAATTCCTTTGCAATTACTAACAGATTAAACCAGCATTAATTTCAAGTTCGATATGTTCACAATTAAACTAAACCAAATTCCTTTGCGAGAAGTTTAATTGCTCAACCTAAATAGTTCAGATTCTAAACCACACTCTCGTGTCGTATTTAGTAACCTAAGATCTAGATTCTAATTGATCAGGTTAGAACTAGCATTAAACTCAATTTAGATCGAAGAACATTCTATTCATGTGAATCCTTAACTGAATTAAACAAGTCTAGCAAGTCATGAAATCCTTAATGAGAAACCCTAAACCTAACTATGAATCTACTCAGACATAGAATATGAAAGCATAATCAATGAATTAATAGAGATCATAAAAGAGATTAAATAAATAAAGGGGTTCGAAATCTTCTCCAAAATAAAGTGAAGTACAGGATCCGATCAGCCCCAATAGCTCTAAAAACTCTCTGCTCTTAATTATGAAAGCGTATGTAAAATAAAAACCAAAATCCTAATTATATAGGCTTAATCTCGGTTGGGGCTTCTTTGTAAATACTGGAAACTTCTGGGCCAAAGTGCAAAATCTTGAATCTTCATTAAACTGTAGTATCGGCCCAACTCGCTAGTGTGTCGATCGACACCAAAGGTGTGTCGATCGATGCATGATCCCAAAATCGGACAGTGAGCTCAATCTCTCGGCCAAACACTCTAAAAATCCCCAAAATGCTCCAATATCTCCAATTCTGCTCCAAACCTGATTATACATGTAATAGACTCTAAAAGAACACAAAAGAACACTAAACACAATTATATCATGACATAAAACCAGCAAAAACCATGATATATCAATGACCTAGACGAACTTCATCATGTTCATTCTCTCTTGTCCATTCCTCCTATTACATGGTACATTTTTATTCTTCGCGACCTCTATAGATATCTTTCTCGCCATCTTGATCGTCAATTCCTCTCTAACCGACGCAGACCACCTTTCCAATTCTTTAAAGCCATCTTGTATTTTCTTGATATCCTTAGCAAGTATATCAACCTCTTTAATAATCGCGTCATCCACCTACTCGCATAAGTGGCCCTCACTTGAGTACTACTTGAAAAAAAAAAATAACTTTCATCAAACCTTACAAATCTAAAGCACTATAAAAGACAAACAAATCCTTATTTTAGCCTAACCCGGTTAGCCTACGGGCATTTGAACCACCTACGGTGACGGTTGACACAAGTTGTACCATATCCCACTTCAATGAGTTCGCCATACCAATACATCGTTGGGGCTTCCATGCCTATGGACCTAGCAGGTAATGCTCATTGAGGACTGTGACCAGTTGAATTACGTGAAGCTCATAACTGTAAAGAATGTTTAAGAGCGACCGGGTATCTTCCTACTTATAAGCTTAAACATATAACAATAGGGATCCATAAAAAATGAATTAAATGGACAGATATTACACGGATCTTTGTATCCATTATGTTTGACAACCATGGATAAACATGTGTATCTATGGATCAATTAATTCATCTTTACTATTTTAAACAACTTTTGACGTCATCATCAACATAGCTTGGTAATTTTGTAAAAGGGTTTCCACTCGAGAAGTCTTGACTAGCTTGGTAAACGAGCTTGTAGCAGCTTTTTATGAACGATCACAACTTTATTTTATTGAACATTATCGATAAAAGAAGGGTCACATCAAAGTCTCCAATAAACAAAATATCAGAATTGTCATCACATAAATAAATTTCGTCATCAAGAACATAATGATGCATCCAGACGAAGGACTACTAGAACGGGTAGATATATAACGATATAAAATATGAATGCTGATATAACATGATTGAGGACGCGTTGTACAATTGCAATAATGTTTTAGAAGATACAACAGAAAATCTAGAAAGGCTTTAACATCGAAGTGTGACAAAAAAAATCGGACCCTTTTATCCATAATGTTTAACAACAACGGATAACTAAGCATAACTATAGATGTATTAATTTGTCTCCTATTAAAAACACAGCTGGCGTAAGCGTAGCATTGGAAAAAAGTTTTGATAGAAGATTCCATTGAGAAAGTCTTAACAAGATAGCTTGGGATATAATATAGCATATAACAGCTTTTGTAGGTAAAGCAGATCACATTCTCGATAAAAATATGTCGCATCCAAGTCTTTAATGAATAAATATCAAAATTATATTTTGTTGACACATCTATACGAATGGCTATTAGCACATATGGATACATCGCGTAATAACACAAATAAATATCCAAACATCAATAGCGAAAATAAAATACGAATGGGTGATATAAGTCGTGTTATACAATGCCGATAATATTTTTAAAGAAGCGTTACAAAATCAAAAGGTCTTGATATCGAAATATGAATAATAATTGCTATCCAAATGATGGGAAATTATAATCTAGAATATGTTGTCCACCTTACCTAGCTTTTTAATCATCTCTTGCAAGTTGCACGATTGTGATTGTGACATTTGCACTTCGAACATATGTTTGGTGTTGATCGAGGAATCTTCTCCTTTTGCAAGAAATTTTCACAATTAGATTCAATAATGACAGGGATTCTATATACATATACATTTAGTTTTGAGTTGTTGCATGAAATTCGCCGATCGACGGATACCTCCCTTCTTTAGGTCTACCGATGGTCTGTTGACATCTGGTGGATAAAAGATATGGTTGCATACATCATCCAGAATACCACAGTATTTGGGATTCCCTCCTGAGCTTACCACACCATCGTAGGTTGCTCTCCATCTTGATGTCATGTAATGTGTATCACATAAGCTCCCGAGCTTAAGTCAAGGCTGTCCATAGCTATTAACGCGTGCCCACATGGGATTTTTAGCTTGTCGAATATCTTGCATGTGCATCGCTTGTCATCCAGAAGAACACGAAAAGCTTCCCCGCCAAACTGTCCAACTACCTCGAAATTCCAGTTTGCCACACTCGGTAACTTGCTGTCGGGACACTACAAGAAAATAACGTTTTTGCGACTATACTTTTAATCGCAGTTTTACGACTAGTTTACAACTAATTATGATAGTTGTAAATCCATAGTCGCTAAATCGCATGGTCGTATTAATAGTCGGCGAGTTACGACAATTTATACGACTATCAGCAGTAGTCGGCGATTAGACGTAGCTTAATCGCAATAAATAAGGACTAACTTCCGACTAGACGACAACAACTATGCGACTAAAGGATGTCTCCACACGTAGTCGGAGAAACATAGTCATCAAATAGTCGTTAAAATAAGTTACTAATGGGCGATTAATATGTGACTGTCTAATATTGTCACCAAGTAGTCGTAACAATTTGCCATTATGTACCGACTATATAACGACCATATTAACGACTATCCAGCGATGAATTGGAACACCCAAATACGATTATGGTACTGATTTGGCCACTACTTGTCGACTATTACATGACTGTCTAACATAGTCACAACATAGTCGTAATATAAGGTGACTATTTGACGACTGTTTCCTGACTAACTTACCAATGATCTGACGACTATTAGGAGAATCCAAAATGATTATGGTAAACATTTTTGCTATTAATTAGCGACTGTTAAATGAATGTGTAGCGTCTACTTGGCGACGGTTTAATATAGTAACAACTAGTCGTAAGAAATGGTGACTACTTGGCGACGGTTTAATGACTGAGTAACGATTATAAAGCGACTATTCGGAAATCCAGATTCACTGATGGTAAATAATTAGCGACTACATTATGTGTGTAGTGCGAATAATTGACGACTGTTTAGTGACTTTATTCGTAAAATTATGAATTTGGATTAATTTCATTTTTCGATTTGGTAATTGGTGATACTGTAATTTGAATGGTACAAGAAACGTAACAGACATGTATACTTATGTGTAGCATGTAGACACAAACGTTCTACATATGCAAGATCCAGCATTTAGGAGTTGCCAAATCATATCTCAAAAAACTAACAAGTAGAGATAGTGATAAGTAACCTACGAAGCAGATGGTGTTGTTGTTTTACTTTGACACTATAAGAAATATATACATTGTTAGCACACAATAAGCGCCATAATAGGTAATAGATAGTGTTTCCATAACGCTAGGACATGAGGAGCTATCTTAGGATGGTCCGATATTATAGCGTTTATTATGATTACTGTGGTAGGTGTTGTATACGATAGCGATCAATTTTGTTTGCTATGGTAGAATCTTCGTTTATAATAGCATTTGTTTTTGTTGCTATCATTCAATTGTTTTATACCCTATTTTATTTTTATTTTTTATTTTTTGTTGTACTGATTTGTTTAAAAAAAAGATTTGAAATTTTAGAAATTTTATTAATAATTGAAAACATGTCTTACACAAACAATACAAAATTATAACTAATGCAAACAACAATACAAAATCAGAACCAAGTTGCAGATTCATTAGTCTTCTGCTCTGAAACTCAAGAGCTCTTTCTTCAAAACTCCTCCACAACAGGTCATTGTGAAACGCCCTCCCACCTACACACGAAGAAATCAATCAAAACTTTTTGAAACACTTCGTTAAGGTCTGCTAACTGTTTTCCAGTGCACTAAAAGCATCACCTGCAGTTATAACCAAAAGAAGAATCAAATTACTCTCAAAACATATATAAGATGAACACGCTACGCTACACAACATAAGTCAAGTCATTAGAAACTAAAATAATTGAAGCAGCCAATTTTCCGGCGAACTATAAACTGGGCAGAATTAACTTGAAGAAAATAAGAGAGGCAAACCTTCAGCGTTGCAGGCTACCAAAAACTTGATATGCTCGAGTTTTAATCCCTAGAGCTACACTGCAAGTGCACAAACGTGACTAGTAGTATATAGGGGTCGAATCCACAGAGACTCACGGATCTTACGATAGATTATAGAATGTCGAATTAAGCTAGGCAAAGCAGAGAGTAAGCAGTAAATAAGCAGAAAAGTAAATCAAACGGTTGTAAGCAAGCAAGTGAAGCGTCAGGTCAAGAGAGTTCTCAGGAAATCAGGAATACATGCTAACCCATCAATCGGGATCGAATTAAGAACTGTTCTAGAACTAGAATCACAGAAGCATAAGAAACCAACTTTCGTTGCGAGTATTATCTATGTCTAGCAACCTAGCAAACCAACTTTTGTTGCGAGTTCTAGAGATCCCAAACATGCATTAATCTCAGGTTCTTTCGTTCACAATTTCCCTAAGCCAAATTTCTTTGTAAATAGTTCAATTGCTTATCTAGGTTCTTTCTAGTTAATTAACCAACTGTCGTTGCGGAAATCAACCTAACATCATAAATCTGGGTAGCTAATTCAGATTAAGCATTAAGAACAACCCTAGATGAAGAACTAGAAAATATGAATCCCTACAGATTGATTAACTTATAATTCCATGAAATCCTTAATGAGAATCCCTAAACCTAACAGGTAAACTACTCAGACATGATCAATGAAACAGAAATCATAATGAATAGAAAACCAAATATCATAAAAGAAGTAAAGAAACAGGGGTTAGAAATCTCTTCTCTGTCGAGTACAAGACCAGCCCCTCAAGCTCTCTAAATCTCTCTGAATGTAGAATAAAACTTAGCCTAAACAATGGCTTAAACCCCTTAATATAATAACTAAACACGTTTTTGGGCTTCTTTGTAATTATGAGAAACTTCTGGGCCAAAATTCAAATATCCAAAGTCTTCATTAACTCGGCGAGAAACTCTGATCACGATGTGTGTCGATCGACACTGAATGTGTGTCGATCGATGCTGAGCTCTGTTCTCGCCAGTGACTTCTTCTTCTCGCACAAATGCTCCAAATAGCTCCAAAATGCGTCATAATGTCCAAATCTTCTCCAAACGTACCTAGACCTGTAAAACACATGAAAGGACTCCAAAAGACACTAAAATACTCGATAACAAAGACATATATAATGGTCAAAAACCCTAAAACCATGATATATCACTACTCTGAGAGCTAGTTTCTATGTGTTGAAGTCGGACTCTTTGGTCTTGTTTGCATGTCTTCCTGCTCCCTTCGATTATAAGCCTATAAACAGACAAGAGCTTTAGAAGATGTTCAACCCTTCTTGTAAAACTCATTGTACTCCTCCTTTTCAACTCCCTTTGGCTTTTTCATCTATTCAAAGGCACCAAGCAATAATAAAGTGAACCTCTACTGGAAGCTCTCCTAACTGCAGCAAAGCTCTGAGCCTCGAAGCTTCAGGAAGTAAGCTCGTGTTTAGAAACCTATACACATGAAAAAGTATATGGTCATAAACCTGCTTGGAACTAAAAAGAATGTTGAACTTGAAACAAATCTTCTTGAGTATATGATAAACGAACCTCATAATACATGTTTCCTTCTTAACATCCTTCTTCTTTCCAAGATCAAGCCTCCTCCTACATCAGACAATTACGTGTGAGCCAGTTATGTCTTGCCCGTAAATCTTCAATGAGTTTGCAACAAACAAGACACCATCTGCAGGTACTTGCAGCATTGATCATATACATCAGACCAATTCTGCATCCCAAGATAAGAAAGCCAAACAGTGATTACTATCAAAATTTTCATTGCTTGCCTGACAACCATTTTTGAGGGGTACGATATCGCCCACAACAGTATAGTACAAACATAAACTCTTCTTCCACCTCTAATAACCTGCAACCATTAATGTTCAACACAAATTGTGGGCAACACCAAACACAAATGACTTAAGAAACCCGTATGCAGAAAACACCTACCTCTAAGGGTATGTTTCTCTTCTCCTCACTAAATTTTTCCAACTGACGAGACTGCTTGTACTCAGTGATAGCTGCGAAATGGGAGACGAACAAAATACATGAGTTTGATTCCATAGTCTCCTGTCTAATAATTGAAATACCAAAACAAGCTTTAAAGTTGGCTAAGTAAGTAAAGCAACTAAATAGCATCAAAGATACATTTCACAATGATTTAAGGGAAAATGGCCAAAATGCTGCAATCTTCAACATACCAACGATCGTGGGTAGCCTGCAAGTGTCATGAGAGTGAGGTATAGTAAATAAATTCAGACGAGCAGATAATCTGAATGTCAAACATAATTACCAAAACAAAAGAAAAAGTAGAGAAGTGATTAGATCAATATCAGAGAAACAACTCGCCTTTCCTTTTATTCGCAGCAGTGAATTCATTTTAGCAGCAAGCACCATAACCATATAAGGACGAAACTGGATAGCTTTCCACATAAAACACTACAACAACTAATGTAAATAAACGTTTGTGGTTGAAAAGCTTTGCCAAATACTTAAAACTTCACAAGTAATTTATATGCATACCCAGAAACTCTTTTCCTTTTTGCAAGGGTATGTGTTTGACCCAAATGCCTCTACGTTGCAGTACCTTTTGTTGGGAATGTCCTGAAATCTATTGTACTTACTCCAAGTGAAAGTCGTATTGTCGAGATGAGACAATCATATGACACTAGGTAGTCATAATGCTTTGCTAGAAGCCACTTATGATCAATGAGTTTAGAACTCATTGCTAGTGTTATGTGATTCTACAGGGTCACACACCTAAGCAAACTGGACGTTAAAGACGAGGTTGCTCATTAATGTAATGATCTAGTGAATGCATATTTGATATGCATTCGATATCAATGTTCTGGGACTGCATCGATCGATGCATATAGTGCAACGATCGATGCACTCGCGGATTAGTCAGATTAATTCGGTTAATCGTTGGTTAATTCCGTCATGGTTTAAGTCGACATATATAAGATATATGGTCGACCTAAACTGATCCCTAACCTAATTCACAGCCACCAGAACTTGAATAGAAACCTCTGAAGAGATTGAATCTCTATAGGCACTAGCATCCCTGCTGTTCAGTTTGTGTGCGTGTGGATACCAGTAGAGGCGCAGCATTTTAGGCGCTCTAGATCTCGATTATCTGCAAATCTTCCACTGCTAATCACCAGGTAATTCTGAGATCCCTAGATTCAATTACATGAACCTTAAATCCTAGGCTTGGAATTCAGACCAGGGTTGACTAATTGGATTAGGAACTGCTAGAAATTCCTTCAGTGGTATCAGAGCTTTAGGGTTCCATTGAATCTGTAGCATGTTGATTAGATTGGTTGAATCTGGATCTCTGTATGATTGATACAAGCATGCTAAAACTCGTTTTGATCAAAGTAACCTAGTTTAGGGTTTTGTTCGAAAAACGTTTTAGGGTTTTTTCGCATGGTGTCGATCGATGCCAATCCGGCATCGATCGACACAGGGCGAAAGCCCGAATAAATTTTAGGGTTTTTCGCATGGTGTCGATCGATGCCAATCCGGCATCGATCGATGCAGGGCGAAAACCCGAATAAACCTTAGTTTTCGCATAGTATCGATCGACACAAGCGTTGCATCGATCGACACAAACCTCGCGAGATTGATGAATCGGTTCAATTGGATTGGACCGGTTATCGAGCTTGGTTAATGATGGTCGAACACTGTGAATGGTTTAATTGCGATTGGTTTGATTAGGTTAGCATCGACCGATGCTAATGTAGCATCGATCGACGCTGACCGGTATTCAAAACCGGGTCAATTGGATTGATCGGTTATCGCGGATTGCTTTTGGTTATCTTGCATCGATCGACACTATAGTAGTGTCGGTCGACATCAGATTTGATGATTAGGTTATTAAACCTGAAATCACAGAACCGAAGCAAGATAAATCAATTAATTATAAGAATTAAAACATAATAAAACTGAACGTTTTAAGGTTCTGTTCCTCAACCAAATATCAAGTGATACTTGATGTCTTTCCAATCTTGTCAACTGTCAAGACCCATTTAATTGTGTGATAGACTTGCAGTGCAAGATGTTCACAATTACATGAGTAAGACAGAGGTAATCGTGTTGATGGATTTGCAGTGCAAGACATCGACAATTACATGACTAAAGAGATTGGTTTACTTGACTGGGCCATCAAAATCGTTTTGGGCTCAGAGACATCAGGTGGATTTGACATAAGATGTCAATCCACAACCAAGAGTTATATTGGATATAACTAGCAAAGTTGTTGCTTACCTAGATTGCTAAATTTGGATAATAGCCAGTGGCTCACTCAAGTTTAGTGAAGTATGGGTCTTGGATCATTATATTCATCTGAGGAAACATTGTTTGAATATAATGCGAGTTTTCTTAATAGTTAAGACTTCTCATTTCTTGAACATCATAACTAAACCTCCCTTGTTTTTCAGCTATGTCTAGCCCAAACCTTCGTAACAATTTCTCCCTGCGATCCGTCCTTGAGAAGGACAAGTTAAATGGATCCAACTTTCTTGAATGGTATCGGAACTTGAGAATTGTTCTCAAATAGGAGAAAAAAGGACTATGTCCTTGAGAAAGTTCTCTCCAAGAAGTACCGAGCCAATGCCTGGCAGTCAGATAAGGATGCTTGGGATAAGCATTCTAATGATGCGGTGGATGTGAGTTGTCTCATGTTGGCTACCATGAACTCGGAATTGCAGAAGCAATATGAGTACGTGGAGTCGCCAATACAGATGATCACTGGCCTGAAAAGTATGTTTCAGGAGCAGGCACGAACTCAGAGATACCAGACGGTTAGATCTCTGATTGAGTGCAAGCTACCAAAGGGCGAACCAGTTAGTCCTCATGTCATTAAGATGATGGGTTATATTGATAACCTGGGGAAACTGGATTGTCCCATTAGCCAAGAGTTGGCTACTGACATCATTCTTCAGTCACTGCCGTCAAGCTATGATCAATTTGTTATGAACTATAACATGAACAACTTGACGAAGATGTTGACTGAATTACATGGGATGCTTAAGACTGCTGAACCTAACATCAAGAAGGACACCCCAAATGTCCTTATGGTACAAAAGGGTAATAAGTTTGAGAAACTTGGTAAGAACAAAGGTGATGGCAAGACGAGCTTGATTGTGAATCCAAGCGAGTCTGGCCATGTTCCTAAGGTTAAAACCAGTCCTTCTGAAGATGTTAAGTGCCGTTATTGTAATGGTTATGGGCATTTGAAAAGAAACTGCAATAAATTCTTGGAAGATTATGAGAAGCTGAAGAAGACGTACGAGACTTCTTCTTCAGGTATTATGTTATAGAAGTAAATGTTACTTCTTATAATCCTACTTGTTGGGTATTGGATACCAGCTGTGGTACTCATATTTTGTGAAAATGTGCAGGGCCTGAGCAAAAGTAGGACTATGGAGAAAGGACAAGTGGACCTATGAGTGTGAATGGAGCAAGAGTTGCTGCATTAACCGTAGGAGTATTTCATTTGTTTTTCCTTTTATGGCATGTTTTGAACTTAAAACTGCTACTATGTAACTGCTATGAGCAGACAGATTATTTCTAATCCTTGCTTGGATATGGAAGGATATCAGTTCTCAAATCAAGAATAAGTGTTATTCATTTGATTACAGTGATATATTTTATAGTAGCAATCCATTAGAGAATGGAATTTATGTTCTAAACCAGAATGTGCCTAACTATAACATTGATACCAAGAGATTCAAGTCAAATGATACGAATCAAACTTCTTTCTAGCATTGTCGTTTTGGGCCAAATAAATGAGAAACAGATTCAGAAGCTCCATAGTGATGGGTTTTTGGGCTCATTTGATTATGAATCATAATGAGTATAGTGAATCTTGTTTATTGGAAAACGACAGAGGCCCCTTTCAACAAAGGTAGTGTCGATCGATGCATGTATGCAACGATCGATACAGGTTGCGAACGAACGGATAAAATGAATGGGCCAGAGGATTATTGGGCTTTATACATACGGATGTACATGGCCCGATAAGCGCAAATGCTAGAGGAAATTTTCAGTGCTTCATTACCTTTACTGATATTTTCAGAAGGTACGGTTATGTCTTATTTATAAGGCATAAGTCAGAATCTTTGAAAAGTTCAAAGAGTTTCAAAATGAAGTACAGAATCAATTTGGCAAAGGTATTAAACCTCTACGATGAGATCATGGAGGTGAATACTTATGTCAAGAATTTAGTGATCATCTGAGAGATTGTGAAAGTGTTTCACAATTCACTCCTCCTGTATCGGACTTTATTAGATATGGTTCGATCAATGATGAGTCACTTAGATCTTCCATTATCTTTCTAAGAATACGCTCTAAAAATTTCTGAGTTTACTTTAAATAGAGTTCCATCAAAAATCAGTTACAGAGATACCACATGAGATGTGGAATGTAAATGTTTCTGATTTATCCATCATGGAGATTTGGAGTTGCGAGACTTATATAAAACGTTTAATCTCTGATAAGCTCACACCCAAATCTGATAAGTGCTACTTCATTGGTTATCCTAACAAAACCAAGGCATGTTACTTTTACAACCAGTTCGAGAACAAATTGGTTGTTGCTCGGAACTATGTTTTCTTGAGAAAGACTTTCTTTCCAAGAAGAACAGTGGGAGTAAAAGTACAACTCGAAGAAATTCGAAAAATCACAGGAGACTGCTCAGCCTGATGAGGAAGAGCAGCAGTTGGATCTACAAAGAGTTGTAGAACCTGCACCTGTGGTGCCTAGAGTTTATAAAGGATCTGGTGAATGTATATTCGATATACATTTAAATGGCGAGTTTCTGAAGAAGTGTCGATCGACACAAAAGTTGCATCGATCGATGCAGATCGCGAACCAAATATTGATTTTGGTTTATGACTTAATTAACTACGGTTTAGATCGTGGTTAATTAGGTCGTGGTAAAAGTATATATATGAGATATGTGTACGTGACTTTTACATAAAACTAAAGCTCGCAGATCCAAAAAGGGATCCGTCACGAACCCGAGAAATATGGATTTCTCGTAACCAATTGTCGTGATCTACTGATCATTGAAAGTGACGGGCCTACGAATTTTGAAGAAGCAATGATGGGACTTGACTCCGAAAATGGCTGAAAGCCGTTGAATCCGAAATGGGATGGTTATTTTCAGATGTACAAAGCAAGGTTGGTGGCAAAAGGTTTCAAGTAAATTCATGGTATTGACTGTGAAGAAACCTAATCCCAGACACCGTGCTTATGTCCATTCGGATTCTCCTAGCAACCGCCACTCATAATGGTTATGAGATCTGGCAGATGGATGTGAAAACAGTTTTCCTTAATGGAATTATGGAAAGGGATGTGTACATGACACAACCTGAAGTTTTCATTGATCCTAATGAAGCTAGGAAGATATGCAAGCTTCACCGATCCATTTATGGATTGAAGCAAGCATCTCGGAGTTGAAATCTTTGTTTTGATAAAGCAGTCAAAAGGTTTGACTTCGTCATTAATGAAGAGGAACCGTATGTTTACAAGAGGACAAGTGGGAGCGCAATTGCATTTCTGGTATTGTACGTTGATAACATACTACTTCTCGGAAATGAAGTTCCATTGTTTCAGTCTGTTAAGACTTGATTCGAAAGTTGTTTTTCGATAAAATTATGGGAGAAACCGTATACACTCTTGGAATAAGAATCTATAGAGATAGATTGGATAAGCTAATTGGATTGTGTCAAGATACTTATAGTGATAAGGCCTTGCACATGTCCAATATGCAGGATTCCAAGAAGGGCTTCGTGCAAATGACTCTTGGTATTACTCTTAGCAAGACGCAGTGTCTTTCGACACACGCTGAGCAAGGGCGAATGAGGGTCAGGCTACTACTAAAGGCATTAGATGTCTTAAGATGTGATCTTAATTTTAGTGGGAGTCATTGTTATTAATTTTAGTTATGATATGATGTTCGTATAAACATAATTTGATTATGTTATTGAAATCTGACATCTGTATTATTTAATAAGAGTTATTAAATAATAGTCCCAAAGTAATTTATGACATTTTATAGGTCATCAAGTATGTGACTTGATCATGAAACCCTATAGATAATAAATGACATAAATTATGTTGGTCCCTGGTCGAGGTTGTTAAAGTGGGACATTAACAACTGCGTGAGACTAGTATGTGAGGTGACTGATGACTAAGTTTCATGGAGTTATTAATAAGAGTATTAAAGTCAATCACATAGATATGTGTTGGAGAACACAGGATCGGACATGACCCACTGATGAGAACTCTACGGGATAGTTATATAAGTGTCATGAGAGTTTTCATTGCGACTATAGAGTATAGTCCTTAGACCTGAGTTCATCATGTTTTCTTACATGTGAATTGGTCCGCTTTAACCTTGTCAAACGTCAGCCGTAACTGGTGACTATAAAGGCATTGATTGGGCGTATCATGAAGCGTGTGAAGAGACAGGGATGGAACAAGATGGGATTTGTCCCTCCTATATAACAGGAGATAAATATCTCAGGGCCCATCGAAGATTTGATACTGAGAAATGTGTGGCCACACTCAAACGAGGTGATTGTCAGTCGTTTGTCTTGTCAGTATAAATCGGAGTTCGATGAGCATGATCTTGGCTAAATTGTTGGAATTGTGTCCAGCAATCTCTGTACTGTCTCTATAACGTAAGAGTATGTCAGTGATCAGACATAAGTCATACAATGCTGGGGGTCATGATGGCTTGCTAGAGTCCGCTCATGATCTATAAGTCTTGGACTTATTGCCTTTATTGTATGATCCCATATGGGTCACACGCTTAAGCTAGCAGGAAATAATGTTGGAACGGCTTAGCAGAAGTACGACAAAAGTGCTAGGCATTTGTCGTACTAAGAGAGAAAGACTAATGGGTCTGATTAAATGGAATTTAATCAGATTGGGCCCAAAAGCCCAAAAGGGAAAGAGAAGGCTTTTAAATGACTAAAAGCCAATTCTCTTCTCCCTTAACCCAACCCTAGCCGCGCCTCTCTCCTCTCTCTGCGCCAGCCTCCTTGTGGTCTAGCAGCCAGTTTCCGGTGATTGCGTGTGTGAGCCTTTGGAGGATCCATCTCTCGGTGTATCTCCCTGATCATTGACCTGTTCATCAATTCCGCTGCAAACAAACAGGTAAAAAGGTGAGATCATATGTTTCTAAATAAGAACACCTAGATCTAATGCATGTTTAGGTTGATATCAATATGAGAATTGAATCAGGATCAACCGAAACTTCCAACAGTGGTATCAGAGCCATTGGTTCTTAGGTTTCTTGTTTTAGATTCATTGTTTAGGTTGTTTAATCTGCTTAGAATTGTTTTTGAATCAATTACTGATAAGATAAAACAGTTAAGAATCAGAATTGAACTCTAAACACACAAGAACAGATCGCAAACTGAGCTATATGACTCAGGTTTGTGATCGGCCGAGTGAAATCCGATCGGCTTGGCCGGTTGGATCGAATGGCCGAGATGTTGGCCGGCCGGATGGATCGATCCCGATCGCTTGGCGATCGTTGGAAGTGATCGACCCGAGCATCCCGATCGTGAAGCTTGGCTTGGACGATCGCGGTTTGCTCGTCCCGGCTGTCCCGCGTGATCGAGGCCGAGTGCCTTCCCGACCGTCCCACCCGAACGTCCCGGTGAACCGTCCCGGCTGTCCTGCGCATCGTCTCGATCTCGGATCGTTGACGGCTTGCGGCTGGACGATCATTGCTTGATCCGAAAGCTAGGGTTTCACGGTTCAATCGGTTCGGTTCGGTTAATGGTTCGGTTTAAAACTTGATTAAAATCATCGTTTCGGTTTAATAAACAGATTTAATAATTTTATTAAATCTGGTTAAACCGGAATAAGAAATCCAATGTCGAAAGAAATATTGGATTTAGTGCCTAAACCGGGAATTTCTAATTTGATTTGGTTGGACCAAATAAATTGAGAGATTCCGGTTTAGTAAATAACCGGTTGACAATTGTGGTCATCGTAGTAATTGAAACTTGGTTAGACCAGTTTTAATGAACCAGACCGGTTATGTCAATTAATTGGACAATTGGGTCATGTCTTGGACATGGACCAATTCTTGGGCCTCGGGCCAAGAAGTTAAAACAATTGGGCCATTAATTGAGTCATTCTTCAGATTTAAATTTAAAACTTATTTTATAAAATAAAATTATGAAATTCGATTTTAAATTTTATAAAGTTCCGAAATTTTGAAATTAGAAAGTTTCTTAAAATAGAATTTTCTGAATTTGCGGGTTTTGGATTTTAAAGAAGTTTCTAAAGTTAGAAAGTTTCCGGTTTTAGAAAGTTTCCAATTTTAGAAAGTTTCTAAAAATAGTAGGTTTCCATAAATAGAAAGTTTCCCGAAATAGTAATCTTCTATTTTGGGAATGATTTTAATAAACCTACGGACCTCAAACAATATCAAGCGTTGGATGTCTTGTCCAGGCTATGTCAGCTGTCAAAGCCCATTCAATTGCATTCATGGCCTTACAGTGTGAGGATGTCTGCTTTTTGCGTGGGTAAGACGGTTTGTGATTCATAAATGTCATTGGGAGTCCCAGACATTAATGATTACATGACTGTATAGTCCGGTTTTCTTGACTAGGCCATCGGGAGTCCCGGGCCTTGAGACATCAGGGTGGATTGGGCCTCGGGCCCAGATTCACAACCAAGAGTTATATCACGGATATAATTAGCCGAAATAGGGCTTACCGATATAAGCTAAGGTTGGGTGACGGCCAGTGGCCCACTTTGATCTTAGTTATATGTGGATCTTGGAATCATTATATTCTATTGAGGGTAACTTAGGTTATTGAATATAATGCATGATTAATCATATTATACTTTAATACGAGATTAATCATTTTGAACATATAACTAATAACCTTTTTATTTATATATTTCAGATATGACTACTACAAGCACTCAAAACACATTCTCGATCCGGTCTGTTCTCGAGAAGGAGAAGCTGACTGGAACGAACTTCCTGACATGGTCAAGGAACTTGAGGCTGGTCCTCAAGCAGGAGAAGAAGGATTATGTCCTTCGAGATCCCCTCCCCGAGAGGCCTCTTGCCAATGCTGCCAGGACTCTGCACAATGCTTGGGAAAAGCATTCGTCAGATGAAAATGATGTTTATTGCCTGATGTTGGTGACAATGACTCCAGAGCTGCAAAAGCAGTTCGAAAGTGTATTGTCTCCAATCGAGATCATGGCAAGCCTGAAATCGCTTTTTCAGGAGCAGGCTAGGACCGAGAGGTTCCAGACAGTTAAGAACCTCTTGGACTGTAAGTTGGCTGCGAATGCGGCAGTGAGTCCTCATGTGTTGAAGATGATGGGTTATCTCGATCATCTTCACAAACTCGACTGCCCAATCAGCCAGGAACTTGCCTGCGACATCATTCTGCAGTCTTTACCTGCAAGCTATGATCAGTTCATTCTGAACTTTAACATGCATGGCTTGAGTAAGACACTACCTGAGCTTCACGGAATGCTCAAGACTGCAGAGCCCAACTTGAAGAAAACCGCCAAGGACCCCAATGTACTTATGGTACAAAAGGGCAAGGGGTTTAAGAAGTCTTCTGCTAAGGATAAGGGAAAGGCCAAGGGTGTCCAAGTCGTGGACTCAGACACGCCAAAGCCCAAGCCCAAGTCCAAGGCTGGGCCTACTGACATGTGCAGGTTCTGCAAAGAACTGGGGCATTGGAGAAGAGATTGCAAGAAATTCCAGGAAGGTCTAAAGGAATTAAAGAAGAAGACTTTCGAGACTTCTTCATCAGGTATTTTTGTTATAGAAGTTAATACAACTACTTCTGATAATACCTCATGGGTCATGGATACTGGTTGTGGGGCTCATATTTGTACTAATATGCAGGCACTCAGCAACAGTAGAAGGCTGAAGCAAGGACAAGTGGAACTACGAGTTGGGAATGGAGCGAAAGTTTCAGCACTAGCTGTAGGAACTTACTTGTTGTCTTTACCTTCGGGATTGATTTTAGAACTTAATAATTGTTATTTTGTACCTGCTATAAGCAGAAATATTATTTCAATTTCTTTGTTGGATTTGGAAGGTTATGATTTTTCAGTTAAGAATAAATTATGTTCCTTCAATCGCAACAATTTGTTCTATGGTTCGGCCCCTCTTACGAATGGGCTTTACATACTCGATCAATCCGCGCCAATTTATAACATCAATACAAAACGGTTTAAACCTAATGAGGAAAACCGAACGTTTCTATGGCATTGTCGTTTAGGGCACATCAGCGAGAAACGCATCAAGAGGCTCCATTCGAATGGACTTCTTGGCTCATTTGACTTTGAGTCATGTGAGAAATGCGAATCCTGCATGATGGGCAAAATGACACGGGCCCCCTTTAATAAACCTAACGAGAGGGCCAGTGACTTATTGGGCCTGATACACACTGATGTGTGTGGCCCAATGTCCACTAATGCAAGAGGAAACTATCAGTACTTCATTACCTTCACTGATGATTTCAGTAGGTATGGATATGTTTACTTGATGAAACATAAGTCTGAATCTTTTGAGAAGTTCAGAGAATTCCAAAATGAAGTACAGAACCAACTTGGCAAAAGCATTAAGGCTCTTCGGTCCGACCGAGGAGGAGAATACTTAAGCCAAGAATTCAGTGATCATCTGAGAGAGTGTGGGATTGTATCCCAACTCACTCCTCCTGGAACACCTCAATGGAATGGTGTGTCTGAGAGGAGAAATCGGACCTTATTGGATATGGTTCGATCTATGATGAGTCACACAGACCTTCCAATATCCCTTTGGGGATATGCTCTGCTAACAGCAGTGTTCACACTAAACAGAGCGCCATCAAAGGCAGTAGCAAAGACACCATATGAATTATGGACTGGAGAAGCTCCAGTGCTGTCTTATCTCAGAATTTGGGGTTGTGAAGCCTATGTCAAGAGATTAATCTCAGACAAGCTTACACCAAAATCTGACAAATGTTACTTCATTGGTTATCCACGGGAAACCAAGGCTTATTACTTCTATCTACGTTCCGAGAACAAGATCTTTGTTGCCCGGGATTGTAACTTTCTTGAGAGAGAGTTTCTCTCTAAGAAAGACAGTGGGAGTAAGGTACTGCTTGAAGAAATTCAAGATGAACAGGATACTGCTCAACCTAATGAGGAAGAGCAGCAGGAGGATCTACAAGAAATTGTAGAGCCTGAACCTGTAGTACCTGAAGTTCGAAGATCCGGGAGGATCCGTCACGAACCCGAGAGATATCAGGGATTCCTCGTGACTGATTGTCATGATCTTTTGATCATTGATGGTGATGAACCATCGAACTTCAATCAAGCCATGATGGGCCCAGATTCCTCTAAGTGGCGCAAGGCCACTGATTCCGAAATGGACTCCATGTCGGTCAACCAAGTATTTTCGTTGGTTGACTTACCCGTTGGTGTAAAAGCCATCGAGTGCAAATGGATCTTCAAGAAGAAGATTGACGTGGATGGAAATGTCCAGATTTATAAAGCCAGGTTGGTGGCAAAAGGTTTCAGACAAGTTCACGGTGTGGACTACGATGAAACCTATTCACCGGTGGCTATGATGAAATCTATTCGGATTCTACTAGCAACTGCAGCTTTTCATGATTATGAAATTTGGCAGATGGACGTGAAAACCGCCTTCCTGAATGGTATTCTGGAAGAGGATGTGTATATGACGCAACCTGACGGTTACATAGATCCAAAGAATGCTGGGAAAGTATGCAAACTTCATAAATCCATTTATGGATTGAAGCAAGCATCGAGGAGCTGGAATCTTCGTTTTGATGAAGCGATCAAGCAATTTGACTTTATCAGAAACGAAGAAGAACAATGCGTGTATAAGAAAACTAGTGGGAGCAAAATCGTTTTTCTTATTCTGTATGTTGATGACATACTGCTTCTCGGAAACGACATTCCAATGCTGAAGTCTGTAAAAGACTGGCTTGGAAGTTGTTTTTCCATGAAAGACATGGGTGAAGCCGCATACGTTCTTGGAATTAGGATCTATCGGGATAGACCTAAGAGGCTGATAGGCTTGTGTCAAGACTCATACATTGACAAAGTCCTACAAAGATTCAGCATGAAAGATTCCAAGAAGGGCTTCACGCCAATGGTACATGGCACGACGCTAAGCAAGAAGCAGAGCCCTACGTCGGCTGCTGAGCTTGAGCGCATGAAGAATATTCCTTATGCATCTGCAATAGGATCTGTCATGTATGCCATGATCTGTACTCGTCCTGATGTTGCTTACGCATTGAGCATGACGAGTAGATACCAGTCAAATCCAGGTGAAAACCATTGGATTGCCGTAAAGAACATCTTGAAGTATCTAAGACATACTAAGGATAAGTTCTTAGTGTACGGTGGAAGTGATGTGCTTAAAGTCAGTGGATTCACGGACGCAAGTTTCCAGACAGACACAGATGATTTCCGGTCACAGTCCGGTTATGTCTTTTGTCTGAATGGCGGTGCAGTAAGTTGGAGAAGCTCCAAGCAGGACACCGTTGCTGATTCCACTACAGAAGCTGAATATATCGCCGCCTCAGAAGCAGCGAAGGAAGCTGTTTGGATTCGAAAGTTCATTATGGAACTAGGTGTGATACCAGATGCGGCTGAGCCTCTGGCACTATTTTGTGACAACAATGGTGCTATAGCTCAGGCAAAGGAACCAAGATCACACCAGAAATCCAAGCATGTTCAAAGAAGATATCACTTGATACGTGACATCATTAATAGAAAGGAAGTCAAGATCAGCCGAGTTCCGACAGATGATAATGTCGCTGATCCGTTGACAAAGCCACTCCCAAGGCCTAAGCTCGAGTTCCTGACTGAAGCTGTAGGCATTAGAAACATTGAAATGTAATCTAAATTTGAGTGGGAGTTTTGTGAGCTTTATTTTAGTTATTTGATATGTTCTTGTAAAACATTATTATTTATGTTTTAATGAAATTATTATTTCAAGATTATTTTAACTGTGATGAAATAATCGTTCCAAAATGATATGAACCATTTTATAGGTCATCGAAGTAAATGATTTGATCTTGAGTCATCGAAGTCATTTAGCTTGATCATGAGATCCTATATTTGATAAATGTTTTATATCATCCTGTCCCTAGTCGAAGGTTGTTGAAATTGGAACACCAACAACCGTGTAAGATTGGATTGGTACGTGACTTATGACAAAGTCTCAGTGTGTCATAGATGCTCGGCATCAAAGTCAGTACATAGGTGTATGTTGGGAACATACGACCGGACAAGACCCGCTAATAAGAACTCTTCAGGATATTTATATCTGTGTCATAAGAGATTCTTACTACGACTATAGAGTATAGTCCTTAGACCTGAGTTCGCATGCATGTGACTGCATATGGACTGATGCACTTTGATCATTGTCTAACGCTATCGTTCTGCGATAGCTATAAGGACCTTGTTTGGGTACATCATGAAATGAGTAGTTTACAGTGATGGAACAAGATGGGATTTGTCCCTCCAATATAAATGGAGTGAATATCTCTAGGCCAATCGGAGATTTGAATACTGGAAAACGCATGGCCATGCTCAAACGGACTTTCCCGAGTCGTTTGGATTGTCAGTATCAAATCAGAGTCCGATGAACAAGATTAGGCTTTATAAGGATGACACTAATCTTGCCTTATGACTAATCGAGATATTGAGACGAAAGGGATTATGAATACAGAGATTCCAGTTCAAGTGGGAGATTGTTGGAATTGTGTCCAGCAATCTCTGTACTGTCTCTATAACGTAAGAGTATGTCAGTGATCAGACATAAGTCATACAATGCTGGGGGTCATGATGGCTTGCTAGAGTCCGCTCATGATCTATAAGTCTTGGACTTATTGCCTTTATTGTATGATCCCATATGGGTCACACGCTTAAGCTAGCAGGAAATAATGTTGGAACGGCTTAGCAGAAGTACGACAAAAGTGCTAGGCATTTGTCGTACTAAGAGAGAAAGACTAATGGGTCTGATTAAATGGAATTTAATCAGATTGGGCCCAAAAGCCCAAAAGGGAAAGAGAAGGCTTTTAAATGACTAAAAGCCAATTCTCTTCTCCCTTAACCCAACCCTAGCCGCGCCTCTCTCCTCTCTCTGCGCCAGCCTCCTTGTGGTCTAGCAGCCAGTTTCCGGTGATTGCGTGTGTGAGCCTTTGGAGGATCCATCTCTCGGTGTATCTCCCTGATCATTGACCTGTTCATCAATTCCGCTGCAAACAAACAGGTAAAAAGGTGAGATCATATGTTTCTAAATAAGAACACCTAGATCTAATGCATGTTTAGGTTGATATCAATATGAGAATTGAATCAGGATCAACCGAAACTTCCAACATAAATAAGGGTGACACAGATCTTGCCTTATGCCAGATCGAGATATAGTGATGAAGGGATTGAAGGAATAGATGATTCCAGTACAAGTGGGAGATTGTTGGGAATGTCCTGAAATCTATTGTACTTACTCCAAGTGAAAGTCGTATTGTCGAGATGAGACAATCATATGACACTAGGTAGTCATAATGCTTTGCTAGAAGCCACTTATGATCAATGAGTTTAGAACTCATTGCTAGTGTTATGTGATCCTACAGGGTCACAGACCTAAGCAAACTGGACGTTAAAGACGAGGTTGATCATTAATGTAATGATCTAGTGAATGCATATTTGATATGCATTCGATATCAATGTTCTGGGACTGCATCGATCGATGCATATAGTGCAACGATCGATGCACTCGCGGATTAATCAGATTAATTCGGTTAATCGTTGGTTAATTCCGTCATGGTTTAAGTCGACATATATAAGATATATGGTCGACCTAAACTGATCCCTAACCTAATTCACAGCCACCAGAACTTGAATAGAAACCTCTGAAGAGATTGGATCTCTATAGGCACTAGCATCCCTGCTGTTCAGTTTGTGTGCGTGTGGATACCAGTAGAGGCGCAGCATTTGAGGCGCTCTAGATCTCGATTATCTGCAAATCTTCCGCTGCTAATCACCAGGTAATTCTGAGATCCCTAGATTCAATTACATGAACCCTAGATCCTAGGCTTGGAATTCAGACCAGGGTTGACTAATTGGATTAGGAACTGCTAGAAATTCCTTCACCTTTGTGAGCGGTGAATGTGTAAACAGAATCATCTTTTTCATCGGCAATAAGAAAGAATCATGTCGCAGGTGAGATTTAGGTAGAAGGAATTAAGGAAAACACACAGAGAAGTGACAAGCCCTTACCAAACGGAGCCGTTGTCCCCTATCAAACTACACAGGTAGAGGAGCCTCCGCACCGAGCACGAGAAGAAAGACCACCACGTCAAGGATAACGAGAGCAAGAGGCTAGCTAATTCCACCGGCAGCACTAAGGTTGGCGACTCACCGCTGACGGATTCGGAAGAGAAGCTGTGGCGTATGACCGCCTGCTTCACCGAGGATGAAGACCTGACAAGCAGAGATCTGAACATTTTTTAGAAGATGAAATCTAGGGTTTCTCGAGAGGAATCTGAGGGAGAAAACGAAACGAAAATCCATTTGTAAAATAATATATGGTGAGATCGATTGAAGATTAAAGGTGAGATTGATTGAAACACAAAAAAGCTTGAGAAGAAGAAAAGCAAGAGACGGGATAGAGAGAAGAAGAATGAGTTAGGGTATTGTATTTTTTGTGGGATTATGAGTTTCTCTATGTGAGAAAAAAACTTGAGACAAATTTCCCCCAAAAACTTTAATTTCGGTGCCAAAGTGAATTTTCACTAAGTTTTTGGCGAACTAAGTGTTACAAAGGATTTTTGTCTTCCCACTTAGTAAAAATCCGTAAAATGTTGCTTAGCGTTGATTGAGTGCTATAATAGAGTTGATATCTCAGCTTGCTGTTTTTAATAGCAGTTTGTGAATTCGTGATATCGTGAAATGCTATTAATGCTCATATTTCTTGTAGTGTGAGCTTCCTTCAGATGCTCATGGTGGGCGACAACACTGGAAAGTGTCTGGACTGCTTGTGCTTGCCTATTAAAAGATTTTCTGCCATGCTTTCAACATCATAAGGATTTACTCATCCTTCCTTCTCAGTGGCCTATGATAATTACATACAGTAAGAGAAAAACAATTAAATAAAGAACGTGAGATGACTTTATAAACATGGAGTGTGAAAATGTTACTTCACCTGAGGAAATATGTTGTTATATTCAATTGTTGAGATCTCACGAGGTCGCAGTTCCTTGTAGTGCTTCTGCAGTTCTTTGTGATGCTAACCATGTCTTTCATAGGTCATTGATAGATCTCCTAAAAAAATATTTTAGAAGAAAGTTATGAATGGTTTGGCTATGTCTAAAATAATACAAAAACTATCTTCTAAGCGCTCAAACACTCAAACTTAACATAATACATTACTGAGTTAAGCAGAGATTGGGGTCTTCAATTGCGTGCTCACTATAAGATTAACATCCTAACCATCAAACTCTAACTCATTTCAACTAATTAAAAAAAATAACCAACTTACTAAGACTGTGGAGACCATATTGAAGCTCATAGAGGAATATAGGAGTCGTTTACAACCTGTAGAACCAAATTTAATGGTTCCAACACAAGAAAACCACAAGTAAATCATAAGTGAACCGATAATCAGATTCAGTAGCTGTCCCATTTCAAAAGCACAGCAAATCAAAAGCAAACTAGACGGTTTAACACACACCCAAACGTCATATCTACCTGTACATGTAGGCATCGAATCACGGAGGGTTTCATGATTGAGAGAGTCAAGGTAGAGTTTGAGAGAGTCAATAGCGTTTCGGCCAAAGTTAGCGATGAAATTGAGAGACTCGAATAAGAGATTCGAAGAAGAGATATCAGTTTGAGATTGGTGGACGTAGAAGAGGATACACAGAGAGATTAGAGAGATGATTTGAAGGAGATTTCTGAAAAGGGGATTCAAATTTGAGGTTACAACTTTTTTTTACATTTTCGTTCTTTTAATTTTGTACTTTATTAGTTTTAGTCCTTAAATTATTTTATATCTTATAAAAATGTCCGATTTCAACATTTTTATTTCGTAATATTCAGATAAAATATATATAAAACTCATTTCACTTTGAAATACATTGATTAATCATATTTGAGAGTATAATGAACATATATTTTAACTTTTTCAATAATTTAATGTATATTTTACAGTTGTTTAAAAGTTCTGTGTTATAATTAAATTATTATTAATAGTATGTACTTAAATGCAAAACTTTAAACATGTGAAACTTCAAACCTCAAATTTTGTAACACTCAAATTAAAAATAGTACACATCAAAATTTAAGAAATAGTTTTCGGACTAGAATGCTAAAGCAAATATGAAAATTTAGGTTTTTAGTGTTTAGGGTTTAGGGTTTCTTTTGGAGTGAGCAAAACCCTAAACCCTAAAAAAAAACCACATAACCTAATTATGAGGTTTCATTGTATAAAGCCTCAAATTTGAGCCTTCATCTTTTCTTTTACCCCAAATTATCTTAATCGAAACATATATAGCGAGATGAAGTGGTTGGTGTGAAATATTCTTATTGGTTGTATGATGTTTTGAGAAATTAAATTATGATTTTGTGAATATTTCTAGATACCTGGTTTTTTTGTTTGCGTATATGTGAGCTTATTATGTTAAGGAAATATAATAATATCGGTTGAGAGGAACATTGAATATTCTTCTTGTCTTTGATTTAATGTGTAATCGATAAGCACAAGCCTACCAAATGAAACGTAAAAAATGGTTGTAGGGTGGCTGCAGCATAAATGTCCCACCGAAATAGAGGAACTCAGCAAAGCCTGCAAGGGAACACAAGACAAAACAAGTATACAGTTCTACGGCTCTGAGGCTACACCAAAGCAAACGACAAAACCAGTATAAGGTTCAAGGGCTCAGGGGCTACAATAGAACAAAAGACAAAACCAGTGTACGGTTTGCATAATATTTAACCATGATATCTAACCATGATATTTAACCATGATTAGTTGATTTGATTGGGTTCGCGAAGAGACACACTCCAGGTAATAGTATCTCTCTCTCTCTCTCTCTCTCTCTCTCTCTCTCTCTCTCTCTCTCTCTCTCTCTCTCTCTCTATCTCTCTCTCTCTCTCTCTCTCTCTCTCTCTCTCTCTCTCTCTCTCTCTCTCTCTCTCTGTTTTGAAGTGAAACTCGAGGCAAATTATTAAAACCCTCATTTCTTGTAACCTTCTTTAATTCAAGTCCATTGTTTGGTGAGTGATAGGTCAAGAAATATCCATATTCTACTGCAAGTGCACAGTTATGTGATTGTAGTATAAAGAGTATCGTATCCACAAGGACTCAAGTTTCACGCAATAGATTATATGCTTTCAAACTTAGCTAAATCAATCAAGAGAGAACAGAAGATAATGCAAGTAAATTAAAGGAGAGTTTCAATGGGAGAAAAGCGCTAGACTCAGGGTGTTCTCAGGAAATCATGCAATGTAAACTCTTAGCTAATCAGGATTCAGGTTAAGCACAGGTTCAAGAACTAGAATCACAATGTATAATAATTCAACTCTCGCTGCAATTACTATCTATGGCTAGCAACCTAACGATTTAAATCTCTTTGCAATCTTAGAGTTCTAGAGAATCATTAATAGCAAGTTCTTAAGTTCACAATTCTCCTAAACCAAATCTCTTTGTATCTAGTCAAATTGCTCACGCTAAGTTCTTTCAGATTATAACTTACAGTCTCGTGCCAAATTAACAATCTAAGATCTAAACCCTAGATGATCAGTCCAAAATTCAGTATTAATCTCAACTTAGGTGAAGAACAGATAGATCTAGAATCCTAATCATTTAGTGATCTAACAAAGCATGAAATCCCTATGAGAATCCCTAAATCTAACTAAGGTTACTACTAAGACATGATATCAAATGAACAACACATGCTTGAATAGAAAATAAAACTGAATAGATAAAAACAGGGGTTCGAAATCCTTCTCTCAAAGGTTACAAGTAGCAAGAACAACCCCAAGCTAGAATCTCTCAATCTCCAGAACAAAGCAAGAACAAAGAATAAGATAAGAGTTACTGCTCTCAAAAACCTAATTAAAAACCACTAAACACATTATGGGGCTAAATTAGAATTAGGAAAAACTTCTGGACAACTTTGCTATTTTTCAAAAGATGTCTTAAACCGGCGCATAAGTCTCTGTCGCCCTAAGTGTCGACCGACACTAAGGTGAGTGTCGGTCGACATCACCTCGTGGTCGAGACTCTCACTTCAGCTCGTTGCACAAATCACCAGAAACGTCCCAAAACTCCGATCTTCACTCCAAACGCAAGCTTACCTGTAAAGTACTCGATAGACTCGAAAAACCAGGTTAAAGACTCAATATATACAATTATATCATGGTTGAAAACCTAGAAAAACTATGATATATCAACTCCCCCACACTTAGCTCTTGCTTGCCCTCAAGCAAATAAAGAACTAAAGCAATGAGAAAGAGGTTTGAAAACTCAGAAACTCATTTCGTCCTAGGAACATTCGCATTCACATTCACTTAGTAAGCCACTGAAAACATTCCTACAGAGATCAAGACCACAATGTACTTCCCCCCACACTTAGCAACTGTCCCAAGTAAACTCCACAATCTAGACAGAGCATCCAAATTCACCACGCTAACCTCTGTATACAATTAGGTGCGGTCTCACAGAGGGGGTATCGATCAGAGGACACATGGACTAAACTAAGTCAGTACCTGACCACCAAACTGTCGGTTTCTGGTTCCTTTCTTTTCCCTTTCTCCCTTAGCACTGATTTTTCCCCACTGGGTATCATTTTATTTTTCTATCAGTGCTCTTCCCTTTTTATTCGGGGTGTAACTTTGGACATGTTTCCATGGATGCACATGAGGTAATAGGGGTCTCTACCACTCCCGTGACCACTTCGAAGCTACTAGATTATCCACAGTTTTAATCTCTCTTTTTTTTTTTACTTTCATGGGAGGGGAAAATCAGAAACCATACTTAGACAGGATCATAGGTTGTGTCAAGCACATCATAGGAATCCGATCCATAGATACCAAGCCCCTAAGTGAGAAAATGTAGTCAAGATTAGAGGTAAAGTTAGTAGTGGATCCTCTGAATACCTGATAGATATGGGTGTCCTTGGTAGGTTGATCCGTGTAGGGTTTTCTAACAGTCATAGAGCTACTGCAGGTCTGTCCAATGGTCACTTAGTTTCTGTTCCAGCGAAAAATTTCCTCGAAAAATCACAGTTTCATACTGATTTTGACTTAATAAAACAATTTTGAAAACCAAAGAAAACAAGGACTGACACTAAGAAAACAGAACACAATGTCAGTAACCACCTCCCCCACACTTAAACTGCACCGTCCCCCGTGCAATCGCAGCTTGGGTTCGGGAGAAATCAATCCGGAACCATAGAAAGATTGAGTGAAAATGTCGAACCTGAACACGATCAGTGTCGACCGACACCCACAGTGATGTCGACCGACACTGAGGTCGTATGATCATACGCAGCTTGTAAAATGAAGCTCGTGGTTAAGTTAATGAGTTAGCACTCAATTAGAACACTCAAAAATCACATCAGAAGCAACAGTGGTAGTGCATAAACTCAAATCATCAAGGTTCCAGACAGAAATAACCAACAGACTGACTCAAAAAGAAACATAAAAAATGACTCAAGAGAAAAGAAAAAGAAAAGAAAACAAACGCAGAAACAGCAGCAACAAGAATCTAGAACACCGGAGAGTCCTCAGAATCCATCTCCTCGGAGTCAACAGCCTCCTCTATCTCCTCATCTTCTGAACTGACTTGTACAGGTGGTGGCGCAGGTGCGCGACGTCGTGGCTGTGGGTGGTGAACGCGCTATGAGTGTTGGCAGGACATGCGGTGAACCTTCTTCCAGATCCCCTTGAGTACACCTGCTGCCCACTTCTGAAACTGCCCTGGTGACATGTCTTCTGCTGGTCCTGGAAGCTCGGGAAACCCATAGGTCTCATCAGGAACGTCAGCAGGAACTGCCTCATGCTCAGCAGCAGAAGCAGCAGCTCCAGAAGTAGCGCCTCTAAGCACGGTAGAGCGACGCAGAATAGCTCGACAAAGCTCCACATTAGGCTGAAAGGAGAGTGTAAGAGCCTCATTTGTGATGCTTGTAAGCTTGATCTCAGGGAGAGGAAAGAGGCGCTCAACGCCAGATGCGTCATGGAAACGCCACAAAAACTCTTTCCCAGAAGTGTCTTCCTTAATCCAATGCATACTCTTCAGGTGTGTAAAGTCCATTGCGGACTTCTTGGTGCATATGGACATTTGACTCCTGTCCAGCCTGAAATGATCAAAAATAGGAGTCAAGAGGCTCCCAACAGACTTTGTCTTCTGCCCCTTTCCCGAGAATGGCTTAGTCTTCAGATCCTCCAGATGGTGAGCAAAGATGGCTCCCATGTTGACGTCAGCCTCCAAATGTGCGTCCTGAAACTCACTAGCATCGATACTAACACTAATCCCAAAATAGAGCAACAGAAGCTCAGCTATCCTCATCATCCCTGGCTCCATCTTACACAGGATCATGTTGGAAAACAAACGGACGGTGTACCGCAAGACCGGATGTCGCACTGCAGTCTGTCTAGTAACCTGGGAGTCATACACTCCATTGCCAAAGTGTTGCCAGAATATCTTCACATCGGGCCAATGCTCATGCAGATTGACCCGTTCCTTGATCCTGTCAAACTCGTATATATCGCACAGCTCGGGAATGGTGATCCTGTATCGCTTCCCCTTAGCCATGAAAACCAATACACCCTAAAAATCCTTCCTCACCACCTCATTGGTGTAGTACACCCGGACTGTGGCCATGAACTGTCGGACCAACTCCTCGTGCATGTCATAGTACTTGGTATAGATGGTACCCAAGCCTATTGTCCTCAGAATACGCAGGACATCTGATCTGATCTTCAGCTTGCCCATGGTAGTGGTGCAGGCAATCCGTGTGGGCACAAGATTAACGCCACACCAAGCGTTGTAAAACAGGAAGTCATAGCTATCCCACTGCTCTGAGATCGGTCTGTGGGTGCAAGTGCTCTTCTTGGACTCCGTCGCAGGATCGTCTGCGAAGCATGTGAGATTGAACCTCGCTTTCTCCATCCTTGGCCAAGGTGGTCTATTCTGTACGTCGCGGATATTAGAACCAGCGGTGTCATCCTGCTGCGAGGCTGAGCCAGAAGCAGTTGCTTCAGAAGCTCTTCTTGGTCATTTTCTGCGGTTTAAGCTAGGCTCCATCGTAGCAGATCGATGAAACAGACACTAGATATGGATAGAGCTCAGAAAAACAAGTGGAATAGAGCCTTGAATCGTCGAAAACGGTTAAGAATTGAAGATGTGACGATTTTTGGGACGATTTTTGGGACGATTTTTGGGGCGATTTTTCGCGATGGAGGAAGTGGAGAAGAAAGAGTCGGGTCGCGAGTTTTAAAGGAAACTCACCTCGATTTCATCGATGTCGACCAACACTGACGTTAATGTCGGTCGACACTCGATTACATGAACCAAATCGACCCTGTAAATCGACTGTGATCGATTATCGTCTGTGCTCGAAACTTCTCGACTTCAGTGTCGACCGACACCAAGTGGATGTCGGCCGACACTGAATCTCATGTGCTACGGATTCTGCGTAACTTGACACAAAAACACCAAAAACAAAAGAAATCAAAGTGCAAGACCAAAAATCCTAATATATACAACTTACCAGTCGGTTGCCTCCCACTCAGCGCTTGTTTTTACTCGTTAGCTTGACTATAGTGGGAGATTAGACTCCCAGGGGTTTCGACAGAGGCTGTGAGTGTCTCTGCGAAAATATCTTCATCCATGGCGGTGTGTAAGCAGTATCAGCATGAGATCGTCCAAGGAATGAAGGAATGGAATGTTTCCCTGCATTCACTGCAAATGAGGTGAGTAGAACTGAGTTTTGAAGATGCATATCTTTGCTTTGGTGGAGTCCTGATGTTTGGAGCTTTCTGCTTATGAGCAGTTGCAGGCTCTGAAGATGTCAGAGTGGAATCATTAGAAACCACCATCTTCCTTTCTCCAATATCAGAAACTGTAGCCTCATTAGTCTGAGCCTCTTGCTCCATCTCAATGCTAAAGGCTTGTCCGTCAATGGTGGACTTCCGCAGATTATCCATCTTGAAGTGCAGAGGCTTATCTCCCAGGTGGAGATCAATCAGACCGTGCTTCACATCAATCATTGCTCCAGATGTGGCTAAGAAAGGTCTACCAAGTATCAGAGGGTCATTCGGTTCTTTGTCATATTTCAGTACCACGAAGTCCGTTGGAATCAAGTACTTTCCAACTCTGACAGGGATATCCTCCAGAACTCCTTCTGGGATCCTCTTAGATTGATCAGCTAGGATCAGAGAAATCCTAGTTTACTTGAAGTCGGCCAACCCCAATCTCTCAGCCACAGAGTATGGTATGAGGTTTCCAGCAGCTCCAAAATCACATAAGGAATGCCTGAAGCTGTCTTTGAAGACTTAGCAATCTAGCACAAAGACACTAGGATCAGGTAGCTTCCTTGGAACCTGATTAAGCAGTACATCACTAATCTGTTTAGGGAGCACCACTACCCTATCCCTCAAATCTTCATCCATTGGGATCATCTTCTCCACATATCTCCTTAGACAAGGGTGAGTTGGCAAAGCATCAGCTTGTGGATCCTCATTCAGCTTCTCATCCATCACTTCCAGGCGTTTGGCATCATCAAGCTCCTGATCAGACTTCATAGCCACCTTAGGGAAAGGTATCGGAGGTTTGTAAACCTTTTCTTCCGCAGCAACATGATGCATTGTTGAACCCATGTCTGACCGACAGTAGTGTCGATCGACGTTGAAGTGGTGTCGGTCGACACTCGGTTTGCATTCTGAATCCTTCGACAGTTCTTCAGCCAAGTCGACCAACAAATCGGGCTTAGTCGATTTTCCTTCGTTACGAGAACTCGAAAACACTCTTGAAGTGCGATGTCGACCGACGTTGAAGTCAGTGTCGAACGACACTGAATCCGTGGCTTCGGATTCTTCTCTGTTTTCGACGAATTCCACAGTCTCAACCTCAAATCCTTCTTCCTGATCCAGCCTATCTTCAGTCTGAAACAAGATAGCATTAATATGGGTGTTTTGAACATTCTTTCCCTTGACTGAACTTGAAATCTGGTTTACTTGTGTATCCAGCTGCTTCATATGTGTGCTCAAATACTCAAACTTCCCATTAAGATCAGTGTAGATGGCATCCATCTTCTTATTGAAGTCTACAGTATTCTTTGTCTGCCCCTCAAGTATCTGCTCCATCATAGCTTCCAACTTGCTCTCATGAGCATTAGCAACATGAGGATTCTGATAAGATGATGATCCATAGGTCCTCTGATAGGAGTTGTTCTGCTGAAAAGGTTTTTGGAAACCAGCATTCTGACCATATGCAGAAGAGTTTTGGTTGCCTGTGAAAGCACTCTTCTGACCACCAGTGTAGAACTTGTTACCTTGCTGATTTCCAAACTTGTTTCCCTGAAATCCAGATCCACCGATGTAGTTCACATCCTCTTTTTGGCAGCCATATTCAGGTTCAAACTCCTCAACCTCTTGAGCAAAGTGGACATCCTTCTTCCCAGTCAGCATGAAGAGTGGCAGAAAGTTGTTATCTTGAAGCAGTTGGGATGTTTGTGGAGGGCTGGGAAGTCAAGGCTTGTTACACAAGTACGAGCGGCGAAAAGTGTTGATGAGAGATTAGCTTTAAAACCCAGCAACATCCCATCCATTCAAACATGGAACTCTTGGATTAGGAGCAAGACTACAACAGCTTTCAAGGTTAATTACCATGTTTAGAAATTTACTATCTTGTTTATAAGAAGTGTCTTTTAGATTTAAGCACACTCAAAATTATATTGTAGGAAGTAAGCCACAAGTACAGCGAGCTGAGAAGAAATCAGATTCCTCACACCACCAGCCGCAAAGGGATGCTTCGGTTAGCTCATGAAATGGTAAGAAGTGTACTCAATAATCTATAATGTATGTTAGAATATAATGGTACTCTAAATGTGTCTTTATTCTATATAGAGATAAAAGAGTAAAGAACCAAGTAAGATAAGTAGGAGTAATGTATGGATTGCGGGACAGACTCATACTGATGGTAGACCTGCGAAGCCTCAACATTTTGAGACTATCGTAAGATTCTGAAACTTGATAATCGTAATGTATAATAATCTTGTTACTAATTGTGATCAATGAGTTAACTTGTGCTCAATTTTTTGTAACAGGAACAAATACATTCACTTGATAGCCAAATGGACTCTACATCAGCTGCTGAAAATATAAGGGAAGATGATGTGAGCAAGATTTTGGAGAAAGACAAACCTGGCCGAGTAAGGAGGTTTGGAAGAGGGATTACGGCTACTAAGCTAGCATTACTGCACTCAAGAGATGCAAAGATTGCTGATATGCGGAGTAAGATTGAAGATTCAAAAGGAATTGTCTTAGACTTAGCTGGAAAGAAGGTAAGTATTTTCATACACACTTGATAAAATAGTCAGAAAAAAGGAATGAGGGTTGAGACAATAATTGTTTTTCTTATGTCAAGAAAAAAGTGAGATCTTGTGACATCTGAGATTAGTGTTGACTTTAAAGAAGGAATGAGGGTACAGATACTGGATTGGTTTGAAACATGAGATGTTGTTATTGGTGAAGGAGAGCTCATCTCTGTTGAACCGTTGTACAAAATTGGTCGTATACCAATTGGTCCCAATGCAGTGGCCATTCTTGTTAAGTCTGCATTAACTTCAGAAGCTTATCTATGGAGGCATACGACATATGTGTTATTCATTCAGCAAGCTGTGGGATGCGAGATAGCTTGGCCATTAGATAAAGTGATTGTAGACAGGGTTTCAACCTCTTCTTCAAATGTATCCAAGGTAATTTATGAGGTTATGTTATTGTTTATTTTTCATATCTCTAATCATTAACTTTTACACATTGTAGCAAACCAGTGAAGATGAAACTCGAAGATGCAAAATATATGATTGGACTAATGATGACGATGAGGTTAGACTAAAAACTCATATGTACAGACTCACCAGTGGGTTGCCTCCCACTCAGCGCTTGTTTTTAGTCATTAGCTTGACTGTGGAAGGTGGTTAGATGTCAGGCGATTTCGCTAAAGGCAGAGCGTGTCTTTGCGAAATTATTCTCATCCATGGTGGCGTATATGCATCGTGTGCGTGAGACTGATCGAGGAACTCGGTAATGACAGCAAGGTCGGGTGGAACATTTCGTTTCCTGACTCTATTCCCTGCAAAATCAGTATCAGAGTAAGCATACTTAAGGTCAGAGAATGCATACCTTGGCTCGATCAAAAGTGGCTTAGGTGTGATGTTTGGAGCTTTCTGCTTAAGAGCAGGTACATGCTTTGAAGATGTTAGAGCAGGCTCATCTTGAACCGCCACCTTCTCCTCTCCAATCTCAGTTTCTGGTTCTATCTCAACACTGAAGCTGTGTCCATCAATGGTAGATCTCTGCAGTCTATCTATCTTGAACTGCAAAGGCTTATCTCCCAGGTGGAGATCAATCAGACTATGTCGCACATCAATTACAGCTCTTGCAGTGGCTAAAAAGGATCTACCGAGCAGTAGAGGATCATCAGGCTCAATCTCATACTTCAGCACCACAAAGTCCGTTGAAATCAAGTAACCTCCAACTCTGAGAGGGACGTTCTCAAGAACTCCTTTTGGATACCTATTTGATCGATCAGCTAGGACAAGGGAGATCCTAGTGGGCTGAAAGTTCAGCAGTCCTAATCTCACAGCCACAGAGTACAGAATGAGATTCACACTTGAGCCAAGATCACACAACGACCTCTTAAATCTGTCTCTGTAGATAGAACAGTCCAACACAAATCTCCCTGGATCCTTTAGTTTCTCAAGAATCCTACCATGAATCACGGCATTGCACACTTCAGAGACCATCAAGACACCTTCTTCTTCAGTCATGTTACTAGAAAGAATGTCTGATATACATCTCGTCACCAGAGGAATGGTCTTAGTAGCATCAGTCAATGGGACTTCAGTTAGCTTATCTCTCATTATCTTCTTGTACTTTTCCAACTGAATCTTCTGCTTAGACCTCCTGGGAAAAGGAATCTTCGGTTTGTGGGCCTTGTCCTTAGAAACAGTCGGCTTCTTTAGGTAAACTGGCTGCTCACGCCCGTAGTGTCGATCGAAACTGATGTGATGTCGATCGACATTGACACGATTCGAATCGACCTTGATGTATGATATATCATGGTTTTTACCGGTTTTATGCCATGATATAATTGTGTTTTAGTGTTCTTTTATGTTCTTTTAGAGTCTTTTACAGGTATAATCAGGTTTGGAGCAGAATTGGAGATATTGGAGCATTTTGGGATTTTTGGAGTGTTTGGCCGAGAGATTGAGCTCACTGTCCGATTTTGAGATCATGCATCGATCGACACACATTTGGTGTCGATCGACACACTAGCGAGATGGGCCGATTTGGCGGTTTAATGAAGATTCAAGATTTTGCACTTTGGCCCAGAAGTTTTCAGTATTTACAAAGAAGCCCCAGCCGAGATTATGCCTATATAATTAGGATTTTGGTGTTTATTTTAGATACGCTTTCATAATTAGAGCTAAGAGATTTTTAGAGCTTTTGGGGCTGATCTAATCTTGTACTTCATCTATTTTGGAGATGATTTCGAATCCCTTTTTCTATATAATTTCTTATATGCAATCTATTAATTCTATGATTTCTGTTTCATTAATCATGTCTGAGTAGATTCATAGTTAGGTTTAGGGTTTCTCATTAAGGATTTCATGACTTGCTAGACTTGTTTAATTCAGTTAAGGATTCACATGAATAGAATGTTCTTCGATCTAAATTGAGTTTAATGCTAGTTCTAACCTGATCAATTATAATCTAGATCTTAGGTTGCTAAATACGACGCGAGAGTGTGGTTTAGAATCTGAACTATTTAGGTTGAGCAATTAAACTTCTCGCAAAGAGATTTGGTTTAGTTTAATTGTGAACATATCGAACTTGAAATTAATGCTGGTTTAATCTGTTAGTAATTGCAAAGAGATTTGGATTACTGCACTTAGACTTAGAGAATTCTCGCAAAGAGATTTGGTTAATTCTAATTCCGTGATTTGAGTTCTAGAACTGTGCTTAATTAGATCATGACTGATTGATTTGTCTGCTTGTCTGATTTCCTGAGAACGCCCTAGACTTAGCGCCTTTAATTAACTGCTTTCACCACCAACAATCTGCTACTTGTTTACTTTCTTGCTTTGCTATTTAGTTTAATACAAATTGCTTTCTTCTTAGTTTAAATTCATACGGTTCTTTATCTATCGAGACCAGAGTCTCTGTGGATTCGATACCCTATATACTACAATCACTTAACTGTGCACTTGCAGTAGAATAGGATTAAAACTAGACCCTATCAAGTTTTTGGCGCCGTTGCCGGGGACTCTTAGAGTCTTCGATAGGATCGAACTTAGGGTTTTTACTAGGATTTTTTATTTTTGTTTCATTTTGTTTTGTTTTTATTTTAAGTTACTAATTTCTCTCTATTTTCTCTCTGTCGCAGGTACCGATTTCGCTTTGCGTCGATCGTTGCACCTTTGTGTCGATCGTCACTAGGCGATTCTGAGATTGAATTGATCGTTGCACTGATAGCATCGATCGTTGCTTGACGATTACAGACAGTTTATGCAGACGCGTGAAACTCGAAGTAATCAGAACCTGAACCTCGTTAATCTCGGACTTGAAGAACTAGGACGTCTAGAGAGGACTAACAGAAGAGAAAGAAGAGCAAGGATGGTGGTAAAGAAGTTAATCAGTATGCCTGATGCTCAAGGTACCCTGAGGGACCGAGACAACAATCCGTACAATACTGTTGGGCAACGGGTTGATGCTGAAGGGAATGTAATCCCTGATCCTCCTGAGCAACCGCAACAGGAGCAGAACCAAAGCCAAAGACAGGCCCAAGGTAGAGAGATGGTTGTCCATGAGAGGACTTTAGCTGACTACAACAGACCGGATGAGTTTCATGCAAACCGGTCAGCTCTTGTGATGCCTGGTTTTGAGAGGAATGATTTTGAGATCAAAACCATCTACTACTCGCTGATGAGACAGAATGCCTTCCATGGTCATCCCACGGAGCAGCCTATGGATCACATTGATCAGTTTGAGGACCTAATCAATGGCATGAAGTATGATGGAGTTTGCCAGAATTATCTGTTTCTCAAGCTCTTTCCATACAGTCTCGTTGGAGACGCTGCTGCATGGCTGAAGCAACTGCCACCTGGGCAATTTGATACTTGGGCAGCCCTGAAGAGTGAGTTCCTGCGTCACTTCTACGATGATGCATGCTCTGATCAGTCCAGACAGGACATACTCACCTTTTCCCAAGGTCCTACTGAGCCTCTTAAGACTGCCTGGATGAGATTCAAGAAGTACCAGCGTGACTGCCCACACCATGGATTCACCGAGGTCACATTGCTAGGTATCTTCTTCAGAGGCATAGATCTTCCATATCAGTCTGCGCTGGATAACTCCAGTAATGCAAACTTCAACACCAGGACTCCTGCACAAGCTAAGCAGTTGATTGAGAACTTAGTGAGCAGCAACAGTTGCAAGACTATGGATGAGAGGAGGAAGAAATCTGGTGGAAGTGTAGAGAATTCAGAGATTGCTGAATTTAGATCTAAGTTGGACACAATTTGCAACCTCCTGGCTGGTAAGAAGGCTGTCCACTTTGCCCAAGATGTAGAGGTAATTCAAACTGAGGAGGACACTCAGGAAGAAGATGTGAATTACATTGGAGGATCTGGTTTCCAAGGTAACAGATTTGGTAATCAGCAGGGATACAGGCTCTTCAATGGAGGACAAAGGAGTGCCTTCACAGGCAATCAGAACTTAGCTAGTTTTGGACAAACTAGTGGTTTTCAGAAACCCTTTGGACAAGGTATTCAGAGAACCTATGGATCTTCATCTTATCAGACTCCTCCTGCAGCCACTGCTCATGAGAGTAAGATGGAGGCAATGATGGAACAGCTGCTGGAGAGTCAGACCAAGATTTCTGTGGACTGCAATAAGAAGTTGGATGTTGTCTATGAGGATCTCAATGGAAAGTTTGAGTCTCTGAACACTCATATGAAGCAGTTGGATACTCAGGTGAATCAGATTTCCAGTTCTATGAAGGGAAAAGGAGTAGCAGACACCCATATTAAGTCCTGGTCTGTGTACATTGATGATGGATCTCACCTAGGTGAAGGATTTGAGCTAAGAACAGCTGAGTTAGTAGAAGAGGTTGAAATTTCGGATTTTGGAGAAAATCTCTCGGGTGAAAACTGTGGAAACAGTGTTGCATCGATCGACACACACCTAGTGTCGGTCGATGCAGGTCGTGAACAGACAGACTCGCCGATTGCTGATGGCATTGACGCAGATTTGGAGCTCAATCGCTTATTCCCTGGAGTTTCTGAGATTACTCAGGAGGAGATTTATGCACAATTCACTAGACTATACCCCTCAGTATCTGAAGTGATTAAGCAGGAGATTGAAGAGCTTAAGCATCTAGAGGAGATTGGTGAAGAGTTGGAAGAAATTCCATCATCTGATGATCCACCTTATCACCCATGTGTGCAGAGGTATTTGAACAAGATGTTGCCTTTAGATGAAGAGCTGAAAGATTGGGTGATTGTAGTCCCTCAACAGATAAGTGATGTTCTGTTAACCAAGGTTCCAAAGAAGCTGCCTGATCCTGGGATTTTTGTGCTAAGTTGTTCTATCTTTGAGGATAGTTTTAGGCGCTCTCTTTGTGATTTGGGAGCTGCTGGAAGTCTCATGCCATATTCTGTGGCAGAGAAGCTGGGTATGCTGGATTTTTCTCCTACTAGGACCTCTCTTGTCCTAGCTGATCAGTCTATACGAGTTCCAGAAGGACTCCTTGAGGACATCCCGGTGAGAGTTGGAAACTATTTAGTTCCAACAGACTTCCTAGTGCTGAAGTATGACAGTGATCCTGATGATGCGTTGATACTTGGGAGATCATTCTTGGCTACAGCGGGAGCAGTGATAGATGTCAGACACAGTCTGATAGACCTCCACCTGGGAGATGAGCCGCTGCATTTTGAGATGAACAAGCTGCGCAAGCCACTGATAGATGGGCAGACCTTCACCATTATGGATGGAGATGATGAGCAGTCAAGTCACAATATGGTTTTGGATCCTGGAGAGCAGTTTACTCCTTCTTTTCTTGGACATGATCATTCTGATACAGCTTATTCTCCGCCATGGATGAGGAGGCTTGCACAGAGACAAACAAAGTCTCTGTCAGGATCTCCAGCAAACTGATCTTGTTCGTCCGGTCAAGCTATTGACGTTAAACAAGCGCTAAGTGGGAGACAACCCACTGTTAGGTTTAGTTGTTTTTCCTTCTTTTTTGGTGTTTTTCTTAGGATTTTACGTTTTGTTTCTTGTTTTGGTGAGTTTTTTGTTTGCAGGTCCCGGACGAATCGCAGTGCGTCGATCGACACACTACTGTTATTCATTCAGCAAGCTGTGGGATGCATACGACATATGTGTTATTCATTCAGCAAGATGTGGGATGCGAGATAGCTTGGCCATTAGATAAAGTGATTGTAGACAGGGTTTCAACCTCTTCTTCAAATGTATCCAAGGTAATTTATGAGGTTATGTTATTGTTTATTTTTCATATCTCTAATCATTAACTTTTACACATTGTAGCAAACCAGTGAAGATGAAACTCGAAGATGCAAAATATATGATTGGACTAATGATGACGATGAGGTTAGACTAAAAACTCATATGTACAGACTCACCAGTGGGTTGCCTCCCACTCAACGCTTGTTTTTAGTCATTAGCTTGACTGTGGAAGGTGGTCAGATGTCAGGCGGTTTCGCTAAAGGCAGAGCGTGTCTTTGCTAAATTATTCTCATCCATGGTGGCGTATATGCATCGTGTGCGTGAGACTGATCGAGGAACTCGGGAATGACAGCAAGGTCAGGTGGAACATTTCGTTTCCTGACTCTATTCCCTGCAAAATCAGTATCAGAGTTAGCATACTTAAGGTCGGACAATGCATACCTTGGCTCGATCAAAAGTGGCTTAGGTGTGATGTTTGGAGCTTTCTGCTTAAGAGCAGGTACATGCTTTGAAGATGTTAGAGCAGGCTCATCTTGAACCGCCACCTTCTCCTCTCCAATCTCAGTTTCTGGTTCTATCTCAACACTGAAGTTGTGTCCATCAATGGTAGATCTCTGCAGTCTATCTATCTTGAACTGCAGAGGCTTATCTCCCAGGTGGAGATCAATCAGACTATGTCGCACATCAATTACAGCTCTTGCAGTGGCTAAGAAGGATCTACCAAGCAGTAGAGGATCATCAGGCTCAATCTCATACTTCAGCACCACAAAGTCCGTTGAAATCAAGTAACCTCCAACTCTGAGAGGGACGTTATCAAGAACTCCTTCTGGATACCTATTTGATCGATCAGCTAGGACAAGGGAGATCCTAGTGGGCTGAAAGTTCAGCAGTCCTAATTTCACAGCCACAGAGTACGGATTGAGATTCACACTTGAGCCAAGATCACACAACGACCTCTTAAATCTGTCTCTGTAGATAGAACAGTCCAACACAAATCTCCCTGGATCCTTTAGTTTCTCAAGAATCCTACCATGAATCAGGGCATTGCACACTTCAGAGACCATCAAGACACCTTCTTCTTCAGTCATGTTACTAGAAAGAATGTCTGATATACATCTCGTCACCAGAGGAATGGTCTTAGTAGCATCAGTCAATGGGACTTCAGTTAGCTTATCTCTCATTATCTTCTTGTACTTTTCCAACTGAATCTTCTGCTTAGACCTCCTGGGGAAAGGAATCTTCGGTTTGTGGGCCTTGTCCTTAGCAACATTCGGCTTCTTTAGGTAAACTGGCTGCTCACGCCCGTAGTGTCGATCGAAACTGATGTGATGTCGATCGACATTGACACGATTCGAATCGACCTTGATGTCTGATATATCATGGTTTTTACCGGTTTTATGCCATGATATAATTGTGTTTTAGTGTTCTTTTGTGTTCTTTTAGAGTCTTTTACAGGTATAATCAGGTTTGGAGCAGAATTGGAGATATTGGAGCATTTTGGGATTTTTGGAGTGTTTAGCCGAGAGATTGAGCTCACTGTCCGATTTTGAGATCATGCATCGATCTACACACCTTTGGTGTCGATCGACACACTAGCGAGATGGGCCGATTTGGCGGTTTAATGAAGATTCAAGATTTTGCACTTTGGCCCAGAAGTTTCCAGTATTTACAAAGAAGCCCCAGCCGAGATTATGCCTATATAATTAGGATTTTGGTGTTTATTTTAGATACGCTTTCATAATTAGAGCTAAGAGATTTTTAGAGCTTTTGGGGCTGATCTAATCCTGTACTTCATCTATTTTGGAGAAGATTTCGAACCCCTTTTTCTATTTAATTTCTTATATGCAATCTATTAATTCTATGATTTTTGTTTCATTAATCATGTCTGAGTAGATTCATAGTTAGGTTTAGGGTTTCTCATTAAGGATTTCATGACTTGCTAGACTTGTTTAATTCAGTTAATGATTCACATGAATAGAATGTTCTTCGATCTAAATTGAGTTTAATGCTAGTTTTAACCTGATCAATTAGAATCTAGATCTTAGGTTGCTAAATACGACACGAGAGTGTGGTTTAGAATCTGAACTATTTAGGTTGAGCAATTAAACTTCTCGCAAAGAGATTTGGTTTAGTTTAATTGTGAACATATCGAACTTGAAATTAATGCTGGTTTAATCTGTTAGTAATTGCAAAGAGATTTGGATTACTGCACTTAGACTTAGAGAATTCTCGCAAAGAGATTTGGTTAATTCTAATTCCGTGATTTGAGTTCTAGAACTGTGCTTAATTAGATCATGACTGATTGATTTGTCTGCTTGTCTGATTTCCTGAGAACGCCCTAGACTTAGCGCCTTTAATTAACTGCTTTCACCACCAACAATCTGCTACTTGTTTACTTTCTTGCTTTGCTATTTAGTTTAATACAAATTGCTTTCTTCTTAGTTTAAATTCCTACGGTTCTTTATCTATCGAGACCAGAGTCTCTGTGGATTCGATACCCTATATACTACAATCACTTAACTGTGCACTTGCAGTAGAATATGATTAAAACTAGACCCTATCAATGTCGAGGTGGGTCGATTTTGGTCCGTCACGAAAATTCGAAAGTGGTGTCGACCGACACGAATGTGTGTCGATCGACACATTGTCTGAATTACGAAAATCATTCGAATTTTCCAACTTTGAAGTCTGTAAATCACATATCTGCTCAGCTTCATCTTCCCCCAAAATCGCTCTAACATATTTCTTCTGAGATTGTGTCATCTTTCCCTTAATTTGTGCCTCAGCTTGCATCATCCGACTATCCAGATTATCAACTCTGCCTGTCAAAGTCTCCAACTTCTCACTTAGATCTTGATACATAGAGTCCATCTTTCCATTCAGATCTCATGTCATCTTGTTCTGTCCAAGAAGCAACTGCTCAAGCATGTACTCAATCTTTGTCTGCTCATTAGTTGGGGAGGCTTGGTGAGATGAATGACCATTGTCGCTTGACCTTGGTGTGTAACCAGATGTCTGTCTCTGCTGATTTCCATATCTCTGATTTCGATAACCAACTCCAGAAATGAAATTGACATCCTTCAACTCATCAACTGGTCCATAAGTCTCTGTGTCTGCAACAAAGTGGGTGTTCTTCTTCCCAAGTAGAAGGCTATGAACAGAATCAATCTTATCCTTCATCTCAGCTATCTGCGAGCTATCAGCTTTCCCACCGTTCTTCAGTCTCTCCATATCAGCATTCTTGACACTATTACTAGTGACCAAGTTATCAATCAGCTCCTTGGATTCTTCTGGGGACTTAGTGTAGAAGTTCCCATTGCTTGCAGCATCCAGAGCCATCTGATACCACAGATCAACTCCTCTGGAAAAGATACATAACAGCTGCACCTCAGAGAAACCATGGTGTGGACAATCTCTTTGGTACCTCTTAAACCTCACCCAAGCAGTTTTAAAAGGCTCTGTAGATCCCTGCTTGAAGGTCAAGAGCTCCTGTCTAAGATGATCGGACCTAGCATCATCATAAAAGTGTCGAAGGAATCCCCTCTTGTTGCATCCCAAGTGGTCAAAGATCCCGGTGGTAGCTGTTTCAACCAGTGAGCTGCTTCTCCATTAAGAGAGAATGGGAAGAGCTTGCAGAAAAGATAATCATAAGAGACTCCCTCAGCCGTAATACTACTAGCCAATTCCTCGAAGGTCTCTATGTGATCCATAGAATGCTCGCTAGAGAGACCATGAAACTGATGCTGCCCAACCAATGCGTAGTACTCTGGCTTCAGCTCAAATTCAGCTCTGGTAAATGGAGGTGGTCGAATCGCAAGACCGATTAGCATATAACTGATCTGGTCTGTTATAGTCAGCAAGTGTCTTCTTGTGACCAGCTTCCTATTGTACATGTTCCGCGCCCACGACAACATCTGGCACAATGAGGTTTCCTTCCCCATCCAGTTTCTGACCCTTTGCGTTGCATGTATGACCCTCATGGTCTCGTAAAATGTCGTCTTCACCGCGAATCAGAATCACAGGTTCCATAGAAAGAATCCTTCTAAGTGTTCAAGCGCTTGGTATCTCTGGTCGCGTCCGGTGTCGATCGATTCAAGAAGAGTTTCGATCGACACTATACGATTCCTGCAACACCAAACAAACAAGAATGTGAGTCCCCGGCAACGGCGCCAAAAACTTGATAGAGTCAAAGTTATATCCCTATTCTACTGCAAGTGCACAGTTATGCGAATGTAGTATTTCAGGGTATCGTATCCACAAGGACTCAAGATTCACGCGATAGATTATGAGTAGTTGAATTAAGCTAAGCGAAACAGATTGTAAGGCAGTAAACAAGGAGCAAGTAAACGAGTGCAATGAGGCGAGTGTAGGCAATTAAAGAAGCGTCAGGTTTCGGGAAGTTCTCAAGAAATCAGGATATCAGATAACAAACAATCAGGATTCAATCTATTAGCGTTCTTGAACTAGAATCACAGAAGTAAATTAACCAGCTCTCGATGCGATAATTATCTATGTCTAACAACCTAGCAAACCAACTCTCGTTGCGAATCCTAGAGTTCTAAACATGCATTTATTCCAAGTTCGTTCGTTCACAATTCATGTAGACCAAATCTCTTTGCGAATAGATAAATTGCTCACCTAAATCCTTTCTAGCTAATTAACCAACTCTCGTTGTGAAAATCAACCTAATATCCGTAATCTAAATGGCCAGTTCAGATTAAGCGTTAAGAACGATTTAGATGAAGAACTAGATGATGAATCCAAATTAATCAATTACTCTAACATTCTTTGAAATCCTTAACGAGAATCCCTAACCTAACAAGAGATCTACTCAGACATATCAATCATCACAAAAGACATAGTCGAAATAGATATCATATATAAAACCAAAAGAGTAAGAACAGGGGTTCGAAATCTCCTCTCTCTCGAGAACAAGACCAGCCCCAAATCTCCTAATCTAATGGAATAATCTGTAGAATAAAACTTAGCCTCAACAATGGCTGAAAAACCTAATTAATAGTCTAAAACACGATTTGGACTTGTTTGTAATTATGAGAAACTTCTGGGCTAGATTGCAAATCTTCAAAGTCTTTATTAAACCAGCGAGAATTCGCTGATCACGATCCGTGTCGACCGACACTGAAGATGTGTCGATCAACACCAAACTCAGACGATCATATCAATTCCTTGCAATCGCATGAATGCTCTATAATGCTCCAGAATGCGCCATAATGTCCAAGTAAGCTCCAAACGTGATAAAACTTGTAAAGTGCCTGAAAGGACTCGAAAGACTCTATAGAAGACTCGATTATGTACATATATCATGGCTCAAAACACCTAAAAACCATGATATATCAATCTTCGATAACTTGAGCAGAAAATCAACCATCATATATGTCTACTTGCTGATCCGAGATATGCAGCGAATATGTGAATACTTCTCATGTTGGTAATATGGGTCTGGACTAACTGGGGTAGAACCAACAGACTCTCGGTCGTCCATACTGAGGTTGCTCATATTGTCGTCGCAACCACACATACACACCAATCCTCCTAGAACAACTCTGTTGTATGACTGCACCAAACACAAAACTATTTGTACAACCCTAGAAAATTTCCTAACTTACCCAATCCCTTGGAGACGGACGCGACTCGGATTCCTAACGGTTGCATTGGCGACACATTTTGACTCGATAAAACTTTGAAAACTTTGAAAAACCGGAATTTTCAAACCCATGACAAACCTGGCTCTGATACCACCTTTTGTAACGCCCCCTTCCCGTTTTCCGCTGACCGACGGGCTGACCGGCCAACAATCAAACAAGAACATGACCGATCGAACCCGGGCAGTCATACAAGAAGAGTTTGTCACAATACGAAAGCCAGAGACAGCCCGGTTTGATTCAAAGGCTCGAACCAAACCATCTTTGACTCCGTTTACCTCGTTTCCACGATACGAGGCTTTTCAATCCGTACCGCTTTCACGAGTTGTGTTCGGTTCGGACTAAACCGTATATCAGAGAATTATTTCGTTTTATTATTTTAAAATATAAATCTTAATCATAACAATATATGGTCTATTACAAATCATTTAGCGGGATCCAAACAAAATCTAAAGCCGAATATAAATTCAAAATGCATAAACAGACCGATGCCAAATGCCAACCCGAGACTACTCCGAGTGTCCTACGTGTCCGTCTAGCTACGCCAAACCTGGAAACACATAAAAGAGTCTAATGAGTAATCTAAGATTACCCAGTGAGACGGCTCCCAACTAAAGGCTACTAACAATCTAATAATCCCGCCCAAACCCAAAATAACAATCAGGTACAATAGCTGATCACGTGCTACCAAGACGTGATGAGCTCCACAACACACAAGCATTCAATTAACACACAACAACATAAAGGTAACCAAGGGAATCTAGTACACTGCGGTACATGCTCTCGATTAAATTCGATCTCTCTAACGCGACACTATCACCAACTCCACACCATATGGGCCCATTGTGCGAACTCGGTAACTTCCACGGGAACACTTATCTACCCCACGGTAACTAAAACCTCCCACAACTCCTAGACGAAAACACGAATTCCTACGACTAGGACACCGTTCTCTGTCCATTGATACGCGGTGACTCGGGCTACCCCTAGATAACCAAAGCTTCCATGCAGTCCAGCCCTAGGACGCGACCCCGTATTCTCCGAACCACACACCTGCCGGCGTCACTCAGTAGGTTAACACCATAACTAGAAACACCACCCAAAGGCACGTGAACCGATTAGGTAACTACCCGAGTATCCAATCGGGTCAGAAGTACCGGAACGCCATCTCTAGACTTGTGGGATCTAACGCACCCTATAGAGTCCTGATAACAGCAAAGTAAACAAGCAGACTCGTTGAGACTCTATCACGCAAAACCAACAAGGTCAAATAGAGACACTATCTTATTCCATGTACCCAGTCTATCCCGCAAGTCCTACCACCATTCACCAACACAACCTGACATATCCAGTCCCGCACCGGAATAGGTATCCATACCCCGACTTACCTGACCCGCACCAGAGTAAGTATCTACCAGTACAGTCTACTCGGCCCAACACCGAAGTAGATACACAATCACACAATCAATAATCACAATACCACACAACTAATTATTTAGGTTTATTTCTTAACCTTAACTCATTCAATCCGCTATCTTGTAATTAGTGGATTATTAATCACGTATACGGCTTAATTATCATTTAATTAATATTATCCCTTAAATTCTTATACTTAACCTCTTCGATCCGTCAGCTTAAGATTAGTAAACTTACTAATCTCCTGACTTCACATTATTTTTTATTTCATTCATTTAACCTGATAACCCCGACTATTGACTAATTAACCCACCATGTTATTATATTCTAAGTGTGTTATGTGTTTTAACCGTATTTTAATCAACTCATAATTCCCCATATATATATATATATTCATTTAGATACGTTCTTAAAATACTTATATATGCATATACGCCCTAGCATGTCATTCTATATGTATGCAACACCCAATCAAGTAATCAAGGAAACTATCAATCAATTACTGATATAAGCTAACTAGCATGCATATCTTTAACCTAACAATTTAATTAGTTAACCGAGTTATTAATCAACCTATCCGTTCTAACCAATTCAATCATCTGGGTATGCAACCTAAGTCTACGGTTAATAATTCCAAGGTCTATATGTCCTAATCTATACGCAACACGCAATGTAGCCGACTCACAGTGATTTCATGACGATGGATGGATGGATTGACGGAACCCACGAGACCCGACACGAACCCGATGTTAACTCGAACCTTCCCCGAACCGTTGACTTGTTGTGACCCGACCTTGACCCGAACGTTGAACTTAGTGATTCCGATCGTACCTTCACACGAGCCTCCGGACCAACCTCATTTTCTCTCTCCTCTTTCTCTCCTTCTCTCTCCTCTGGTTCTCCTCGTTCTCTCTCTCCTCCGGTTCTCTTCCCTCTCTCTCTCCTCCGGTTCTTTTCCCTCTCTCCTCCGGTTCTCTTCCCTCTCTCTCCTCCGGTTCTTTCCCTTCTCTCCTCCGGTTCTCTTCCCCATCTCTCTCCTTCGGTTCTCTTCCTTATCTCTCTCTCCTTATTCTTCTCACGCTTCCTCTTATCTCTCTCCTTCTTCTTCTCACTCTTCCTCTTCTCTCTCTCTTCTTCTTCACGCTTCCTCTTCTCTCTCTCTTATTCTTCTTCTCTCTCTCTCTCTCTCTCTCTCTTCTTCTTCTTCTTCTCGCGCTTCCTCTTCTCCCTCTCTTCTTCTTCTTCTCATGCTTCTTCTTCTCTCTCTCTCTTCTTCTTCTTATTCTCTCTCTCTTATTCTTCTGCTCACGCTTCTCCTTCTTATTCTTCTTCTCCTCCTTCTCACGCTTCTTCTTCTTCTTCTTCTTCTTCTTCTTCTTCTTCTTCTTCTTCTCCTCCTCCTTCTCACGCTTCTTCTTCTTCTTCTTCTCATCCTTCTTATTCCTCTTCTTCTTCTCTCTTTCTCTTTTTCTTTGCTCTCGATGGTTTGTGAAGAAAAGGGATGGCCTTCACCCCCTTTTATAGTAAACCACATTGGCTCATGAAGTGACAAATGTCACACCTCTCTTCCTCCTTACTACCACGATGACCAGCCCAAAACTAAGCTTTGATACAATGAATCCTCTCCTTATTTGACACATATTGAAACATGCTCAAATTCATCATTTCTTCTTGCTTCACTTGCCACGTTTTTGGATCCAAAAATGTGGAGAATTCAATGTATCTCTTTGATACATTCCACCAAAGACAACCAAGTTCAATGCTTCCTCTCCTCATCTAATTTACTGACACCTATCGATCATGTTCTTCATTGAATCTCCTTCTTCCCTTGCTAGATAGCCACGTTCACCCTCCAAACAAATCAGCAAGCTTCAATATTCTTCTTCATTCATGTGAAAAATGAGTAAAATTCAATGTACCAACTCATTCCTTGAATCAAATAAGAAGAGGTGGCGCCAGTGAGGAGAAGACATTTATCTCTTGGGGGTTTATTCTGGCCAAATACATTGCACCAATCAGTTTCTATAAGATCCTCATTTCCGAACCATTCTGCGAATAGATGTTGCTGTTTTCGTGTTTAATATTTTAAAACCCTCTTATCTGCTTCTATAAATCCACCAAGCCTCATTTTCATATTATATATGATCTTATATGAATTTAGAAATTTGAATCGCCTCAAACGGACATATGTAGCTTCCGTTGTGAATTTTACAAGTTTCTCCCGATAGTTTGAAAAACTCATCTACGGTCCGTTTCCACCATTCTTGGCCTTCTAAATGTTTTCTTTATTTAAAAATAAGAACATTTGGCCCTTTTTACTTCCGGCTCGTATTTTGGTAAAATTACCAAAATGTCCCTTAACTCCTTGAAATTACGAAAATGTCCTCCGTTGACTTCTCGTTGACCATTTCTTGATACAGGGTATTACACGACCCTTCGACGATATATGCTTGTCAGAAATTCTGATTTCAATGACAAAACGCTCATGGACAACCTCGACATGCAGAAAGAACAAAGGGATGAAGCTCTCTTGCGAATTCAGAATTATCAACAACTTGGAGAAAGATGTTACAACAAAAAGACCCGAGGACGGCACATGAAAGAAGGAGACCTTGTTCTCCAAAAAGTCAACAAAGGCACAAAAGAGAAAAATGCTAGAAAACTCGGCATACATTGGGAAGGACCTTATCATATCTTCAATGTAGTCAAACCCAGAGTATACAAACTTACCGAGCTGGATGGAACAACATTCGGATTCTCCTCGAACTAGATGCATCTCAAAGACCACTACTACAAAAAAGATATGTTCACCAATGTAACTCAAACTACGAATGGCTTGATCCCTGCTTACAGGTATGTAGGCAGTCCTTACGTATTCAACTATAACTTAAATAAAATCACATCTTTACGTGATACACTCTATGTCAGAAACCTAGCCAAATGACTGATCGGAAACGCTTCCCTCGGGTGCAATAATAAAATAATCCACACCTTTGTTGTATATAAGAAAAGTTTTAACTCTAGCTATGCAAAGGAAGGGTTAAGCCGGGATCGCCTCCACTCACTATGTCGAATAGAGTTAAGTAAGTCGACTTGCCTCTCACAATTAACCTCAAACTAGTGATAAAAATGTAAAAAAGTCGATACGCATCACTTGTATCACTACAAAGGGCATTCTCCGAGGTATACTACAGCGTCCCCTACAAGAGAGAAAAAAACAAGAATCACCCTCACAAACATTATTTATCCTCTCAAACTTGATAACACATCGCTTACTAACGAGAGTACTGTCGAGGTTAACCTCGGCAAATACTTTGAAGCAACATGAAACTTTCTCGAAAAAATAAAAAAGAAGATCATTCACTGGTTCATATCATATATTGTTCGAGGTTAACCTAGGTAGAAAAACATAAGATAACAAGAAGTATTCTCGCCGAGGAAAACCACTCATATGTTTTCATCATTTATTGTCGAAGTTAAAATTTAAATATATCATCATTACATGAGTTCGTCAAATCGTTCAATAATTTTTCAAGACAGCGAAGCCCTTTTCTTTTCCAAAAAGAAATAAGAGACAAGCTGATTATATCATTCCTTCAGCAAAAATAAAAAGAAAAAATAATCATCTATAAAATTTAAACTCCTTCTTTTTATTCATATTTTTACAAAAGTAACAATGAAGTGAACTACAAACTACAAGCATAAGCATGAAGGGAAGAAAAAAAGCTAAAGTCTGAGTTCGTTTCCTGAAAGAGTGTTCGTTCACTTCTTGAAGTCGAATTCAACTCTTGAAGGTAGACTTCTTCAACAAAAATCCGAGCTCTTTTCTTGATTGTTATTGTCCCTAAAGATTAGTGGCATAGATAGAGAGCCGTGCTGTAACTGAATCTACGATTACTTCCTCAAAGACATGAAGAAGCAAGAAGAGTCGATTTCAACAACTCAAACAGCCATCTCGCCACCAACCGAACTACGCTGAAGAACTTTCTCAAAAGCGCAACATGTTTTACGTCTTCTAGGAAGAGCCCACTCCCATATACCATCAATATCCCTAGAAACAAACAAATAAGAGAAAAGTCATAATAAAGACATGCAAAATTCATTATAAAAGAAGAAGAAGGCATAAGAAGAAGATAATAATGCGGGAGGCGATTTATCTTGGAAGGAACATACCATCACCTATTACTGAATCTAAGGACGCATCAGATTGATCAAAGAAAAGGATTTGTGCATCGTCCTTAAGGACTCATGAGGTCAGCACAATCCCGCATATATAAGAAATGAGAAGCATATCGACATCAAGTTTGACAAGATCAAATGAGTAAACAACAAAGAATAAAAAGAGAGGCAATAAGAAGAGTTCTCAAAGAAAAATGATTAGAATAAGAATGAATAAAAACATGATAGTAAGCAGTTGTATTTAGTGTAGGAGCGGCGGTTATCGAAGCAACGTAAATTTGATACGACAATTACCAAAGCAATATAAATGTGACGCGATGGTTCACCATCCGAGACACGCGTAAAACATTCATTGGAAGAGGAAGAGACACCTTGAATGTTTTCTGAAAATCCGCAAAGAATCTCGAGGAAAGAATTGTAAAGAAAAAGCTAAAGGCGTGTGACCAATATGCCAGCCTACTTATTGTGAATATCCAACTGTAGCACCGAGAAACACTTGATTTCAGATTCACCGACCTAGTCTTTAACCCAACTTACCGAACTGGGGGTTTACTATTGTATGTGGATTTAACATTCTTTTTAGTCCAGCTTAACAGTATATTTGTCCGATAAGTTCGTGTCCAATAATAAAGAGGAATGATCCAACTCAAAGGAAAATAAATAAGCTAAAGAAAAATCCCTAAAAAAAGGGAAAAAAATCATTGAGTATTTTGATTTAACATTATTTATATTAAAGAAAATCTAAAAAAGTAAATTATTTTTTTGTATAAATATGTTTCTCATGCATGAAAAAACGATCCATATTTAACATATGGTAATCTTGTGCTTCATTAATTCTATAATAGCAAAATTGATGAATTAATATCCGAACTCTATGATAATAAAACAATTATGTTTTTAGGTTTTTTATTATGGTTTTATTGGCTTTTAGAATTTTAAAATACTCAAACCTAAACTTAACTAATTATTAAATTAATATTTTTGGAAGGTTCAGAATGATATCTTCCTCAAAATTGAGTCGTTAAGGTGTCGATCAATAGATTAGGTCGAGACGAGGCGGACCTTCCATGACAAATTGATAGCTCGCAGCGTCGCGTTTGTGGATAAAATAGATTAATTAACTTGGCGATTGGCGAATTTGTTCACCGGATATAGATAATTAGATGAGGGTGGTGGTTTCTGTGAACTCCAGAAGCAAAAAAATCGGAGAAGAACGGTGGTGTATCAATGGCATAAATATCACAAACCGCGAGAAATAACCAATTAAGAGGTTTTCACAATGATTTTTCTAGGGATTTGTCTTTAGCTTCTTAGGTTTTGTAGTTGTACCTTATGATGAGATAGTATATTGTAGTTGCACATATGATTTTCTCCTATTATTTATCAATGAAGATGTTTTCACAATACAATATGTGTAATTCATAGTTTTCTTTTATTTCTCATCATAACACGGTACCACTTACGAAGACTTCCTTATATCATAAGGAGTGTTTTGTGTGAAATGAATAATATATTTTAAAATTTTGATAAATTTTTATTTAATTATTTATAATTGTTTATTTTGTATTTTGGAATCTTTATATATCTTAGTTAGATGTTTTTAATATTTATTGTCATGTGTAAAGAGAATAAAATAAAACTCAATTATAATTGATGTCATTTTGGTTTAATTGGTACAACTGTTTAACTATTTTTATCAATTGTCCTATTTCTCTTATTTGATATCAATTGTATCATTTGGACTAATTCTTGAGATTTGTATTATAAAATTGAGTTGATTTGAGAATTTTAATTTGGCTAAGATTCAACATGACTCAACACAACCCAATTAGTTTAAGCAATAAGAGAAGAGAGAGACGAGAAGAAATTGGAAAAGGACAATGCATCCGAGAAAGATGCTCGTCGGAAGAGATAGTGGCCGGCAAAATCGACGAAAAAAATTGAACCCAATTTCCAAATTTGCAACATACTTCTTGTTTTCATTTTTATTTTATTTAAATTAAAAACAAATCCACCTTATATCAAATTTTCTATATCACTTGGAATTTCAATGACAATACACATTATTAGTGGTATTCACATTAATGTGTTTTTGTCAACAAATTCGGATTAATGGATGGTGAAAGAAAATGACATTTATATGACTCTCGCTCAGCATTGCAATGCATGTTGAAGCATCTCCTGGGCTTTACGCGTGGGCCTTGGAAATACCCACTTATGCTGCATATTGACCACGTGTGTTTTTTCTTCTGTAATTTTATCCTCAGTTTGAAGCCCATTTATCAGTTTCAATTTCAGCTTGGTCTGGTTTTCATGGCAAGCAAGTTCCTCTGACTGTAAGAATGAGAGCACTGTGGAGCCACTTGAGTGCCGTTTCAAATTGCAAAATTTATCCGAAAATCAGGAGTTTATCCGCAGCGAAGATGACCTCAAACCGAAATCTGATGATTTCTACTGAAGATCCCGAGCTCAGAGATTTTGTGGGTTTTTTGGAATCTCTGAAAAACTATGAGAAATCTGGAGTGCCGAAAGGAGCTGGAACTGATTCCGGTGAAGGGTTCGATCTCGGTAGAATGAAGCATCTCATGCATCGTCTCCATAATCCTCATTTCAAATACAAGGTTTGTGATTTGCTAATTTAACAATTAGGGCAGTGATTCACTGTCGTCGAAATGAATTGTGAATTGATTTGTTTGCTTTCAGAATATCATCTTCCATGTTTACTTTCTGATTATTGGTTCATTCATTTTTAGATTAACGATTATAGTGACCATAGGTTGTGCATGTGGCTGGAACAAAGGGAAAAGGGTCAACTTCAGCTTTTCTCTCTAATATCTTACGAGCAGGAGGATATTCAGTTGGTTGTTATTCTAGGTAAATATTGAGACTTTGGATTTAAGTATCTTGATTTTGATCTTTTCATGATTACTAACTAACATGAGCCTTTCATCGTTATGTTTAGCCCACACATTTTGAGTATCAAAGAACGCATTTCCTGTAATGGATATCCTGTCTCTGCATCCACTCTTAATGATCTTTTCTATTCAATCAAACCGATCATCGATCAGTCTATTCAAGAGGAAAATGGTTCTTTGAGTCATTTTGAGGTTACTAATCAAACTTCTCCAAAGATTCTACCTTTATTCAGTTTCGTTTTTCTTATACAGATGACTTGTTTTCGTCAGATTCTCACTGGGATAGCCTTTTCTTTGTTTGAGAATCAAAAGGTCGACATTGCAGTTATAGAGGTTGGCTTTTTGACAACTTAAAGAAACTTTCTTTTTATATTGTATGGAAGCTAGTCGTCTAGATGGAATGTATATCATTTTCATAAATGCTCGGTTCTATATTTGATTTGGTATAATCAGGCTGGGCTAGGAGGAGCTCGAGACGCTACAAATGTCATTGAAAGTTCAAATCTTGCTGCATCGGTCATAACAACGATAGGTGAGGAACATATGGCTGCTCTTGGAGGTTCCTTAGAAAGCATAGCTGAGGCCAAATCTGGAATTATTAAACACGTTCGCCCAGTTAGGTGGTTTTTATGTATTTGCTTGTCTACTTTTATAATCATTAGCTTATAAGCACATTGCTAGATTGAGTTCTTTATGAGTTGTTATAAAACTTGTAGGTGGTTTTAGGTGGACCGTTTCTTCCTCATATCGAGGATATTCTTCGTTCTAAAGCAGCGTCAATGTCGTCACCACCGGTTGTATTGGCATCTAATATTGGATCTAGTTCTTCAATCAAAGGCATCATCAACAAAAACGAGATCGGGCTTTGTCAGTCCTGTGACATTGTAATACAAAAAGAAAAAGATGATAAACCAGTAAGTTTTTAAAGACTTTTTATTCCTCTATCTGAAGCAAGAAATTCATTTGTGCTTTCAACAAATTGTACATACTACGCGCAGATTGTTGAGCTTGGTGATGTAAATCTACGCATGCTTGGACACCACCAGCTCCAAAATGCTGTTACTGCCTCATGTGTGTCTCTCTGTCTTCGCGATCAGGGTATGATTCACTTTGAATATATGTATTTGTTTCATATAAAACAACAAAGGAATTAAATTAAAGAGTAGAAATTGCATTACTTTCTTGATGGGATACTCAGGATGGTCGAGAGTGACAGATGAAGCTATTCAGATTGGTTTAGAGAACACTCGTCTACTTGGGAGAAGTCAATTTCTGACACCAAAAGAAGCAGAGGCTTTACAATTACCCGGAGCAACAGTGCTTCTTGATGGAGGTTGGTTGGTCTCTCTCTTTTGACCATATTTCTTGATAATATAACTTTTAGTCGTATCTGTTTCGAATCCGAGTCGATTTGCAACTATGTTCAAATGTCTCTACTTTGCTTGAAACTTTTAGTTTACGGTATTCAACCTTTGGTTTGTTTTTCAGCTCATACCAAAGAATCTGCGCGAGCCTTAAAGGAGGTGATAAAGAAGGATTTTGCAGAGAAGAGATTAGTGTTTGTGGTTGCAATGGCTAGCGACAAAGATCATGTATCCTTTGCAAAAGAACTTCTCTCAGGTCTAAAACCAGAAGCAGTGGTTCTAACAGAAGCTGACATTGGTGGATCTAAGATTAGATCAACCGCGTGTTCGGTTTTGAAGGAATCATGGATAAAAGCTGCTGATGAGTTAGGTTTAGGGTTTATGGAAGCTTCAGAAAACAAAACTGTGTTGGAATCGTTAAAGCTTGCCTACAAGATTCTCAAACACGACACAACCGGTGAAGCAGGAATGGTTATCGTCACTGGTTCACTTCACATTGTATCCTCAGTCTTAGCTTCTCTGCAATGTTAGCTTTCTTCTTTCTTCTTTTTCTTTTGGTACATTTGTGATTTTCTTGTAACAACTCAGTTTGTTTGTTACATCGGAAGATAAAACAAAGAAATCAGTTTGGTTCTTGACTCTTCATGACCTCAGTCTTAGCTTCGCGGCAATATTTTCGACTTGGATTTGGCTCAATTCGATGATGATGTTTTTGGTTTTATAGAATTGTTAGATAGATTTCTAGAATCTGACGAAAAGGTAGACTTGAATAGATTCAAGTTGATCTTTTATAATGAGGATATTTGTTCCTTTGCATGATTGTTTTATCAAGTCGTGGATAGATGCTGTGGTTAGGCGTAGAGCTCGTCATCTAGATTATGTCTATACCACGTAGCCTTGACTGGTTTGGAACCCGAATATGTTGTTGTCTTAAGATTATGCATCTAGATAGGGTAAGGTACCATGACGATTTGATCTTGAAGACACTCATAACAAGCTGTCTAGTTCTTGAAATGTTATCCATAATCAGATATCCCTTTGAGCTTCTTGATCCATGTGTGTGCGGTCCAATTAAAAAGATTCACTTTAGAGATTTGAGGGTTCCGAAGATGGAGTTGTCGATGATCATGTTGTTGAAATCGATGCTCCAAGGCTTGAGCATATGAGTCTCTGTAATCATTTATGTTGAACCACCATCATCAACGTTAACTTTGGTTATTCGTTGGACCAAGATGATGAAAATGACGATTCCAAGAGGACTATGATCCGTACTTGTCTCTAACTTGTCTTGGTTATATGCTTCTGGGAATTGCTGCGAATCTTTCTTGGTTGCTGCCCGAATCTACACATACTTGTCCTGGTGAGTGACGTGAGTCTTATTTGCTTATTATTCTCATATGTCAATTCATATCTCATAAAACTTAACTATCCCTTTGTATATTTATCAGGAATTTGAATTCGTTATAGAGGCAGAGCCCTCCTATGTTTCGTATCCTCTCTCAAGTTTGTTCAGCTTCGGAGACCAACAAGGACATATAGCCAGATAAAACTAGCAAGCTGCCCTGGAGAAACTGACTGCAAGTGATAGTTTCGATGACGTCATCAAGGAAATCAAAAAGAATACAAGATGGAGAATGAATCCAACCTATAGTTTAGTAGTAGTAATCCAGGTTCGACCTATAGATATTATCAAGTTAAATTTCCTTCTTTTTTTCTTGAAAGAGTTTGCCCTCGATCAGACACTATTGATGCTCCTTGAATACCATGAATCATATTATATCAATAATGCTCCTTGGTTGATAGTGGCAAGTCTCTTTCTTCTAACGATACTTTCTTCTTTCTTTTAACGAAACTTTTCGACATCAAATATATCCATTTCTCAAGTCTGTCTTTGATACCGAGATGTTGAGCTTAGCTCTGAGTTATGCAAACGACTGAAAACTTTTGATTCCTTGTTTGTGATGGTAAAGATTGTTAAAAATTCATGAATTGTGCCACTGACACGTGCCAGCACATGTGTCTTTGTGAGCTTTGAAACCCTCCGAGCGCGTCAGAGACTTTCCGTCTAATAAACAAATAGGTCAGGAGGAAGCGAGAAAGATTTACACGACGCTAGTTTCAAATTGTCCCACATCGAATATGTAGAGAGACGTGTGATAGGGAGTGGGCCTATAAAATAAGAACAAGTGCGTTTATTAGAAAATATGATCCTTCAGGTTTAAAGGGGAAATGAGGATTGGGTTTAATCTCGCATATGCGTGATGAGCGTTCGCTCAAACCTGTTACGACTATTGGGCGCTCCAATTTTCATATCATCTGATCCCTCTTAAGTTTATTTATTTTAAAAAAAAAAATTTCTTTTTCTTATTTTTTTGGGTCGGGAAACCTTTTTCTTTTTCTAAGTTTACAAAACCTTTTTCTTTTTCTAAATTTCAAAAAATTGTTTTCTATACAAACAAGAATAATTTTTATAGAAGTCTTTTTTTTTTTAAAAAGGGTTATTATTAGATCGGTTTTGTAAAACCCTTATGCAGAGACAAATTTGATCAATATAACAAGAACATTCAATTGCTCTAGACTTTCAATTTTCAGTTAAAGCAGGGCTGAGAATTTGGGTAGAATTCTAAAAAAACAGATCCTAAATTTTATTTTTGATTCATTTGAAAATTTTAGTTTCAGTTTAGACAGAATTAATAACAAAAACAAATACACTAGAAGTATTAATCTATATAGAGTTTTTCTTTAATATTTTTGGACATCCCTAATTTTGTAATCTCCAAACAAATAATCAAATCAACACTTTAAACCACTAAATGTAAATATGAAGTACGAAAAGGCCGAGAACAATGTTAAGGTGGACATTCCTGTAACTATCCAACATTGAAAATCAATGTCATAAAATTCTAGTGTAAAACAATCATATTGAGTAAAAGAAATGATTTTAAAGAAAATACAAAGTTCTGAAAGACATTCGTTCTCAAATCAAAAGTGCTATTTAACCCAAAAGAAACAAGAAAGGATTACGTTTCCCTTTCAAGGGAGATCAGATCCAGCAGCTGGACCAGCAGCAGCACCACCATAACCACCGGCTCCACGGCCAAACCCAGGCCTCGATCCAGCTCCAGGTCCCTTTATAAACACAAATGATTTAGTTACACAAACTTTGGAAAAATAAACACAATCTTGTAATTTCTATCAATAGATGTTGAACTAATGCAGGCATATATTGCAATCATGAAACCAAACTCATGAAAGAGGCTTAGAGAGAAATGATATGAGTAAAGACTCCGTGAACGAGAAAAGAATACATATTGAAGCCAAGACCAAAATTTACACAAGATACCGATGAGTAGTTTGAACAAGAATTTCAGAGAATGTTTTACGCAGACTTAGTTGCAGAGTAATTAGGGAATTTAAGAAGACTAATAAGTTGAGAAACAGTGGCTTGGAAAGTTTCCGAGCTAGCATACTACTATTGCGCAACCACTAAGAGAGTTCCCACGATGATTTAAAGCAAGAAATAAGTATCAAAGGACGGTACCCTGAAGGAAGGCTGGTAATCAGCAGGAGCTCCACTCTTGTCACCAAACTCACCACCTGATCTCGGACCTCCACGGTATCCATCTCTGTCACCGAACCTCCTCTCTCCCTCAGAACGAGGTGGGCCACTGCAAAAACCAAATCAAAACAGTCATACACAACCTACATACTATAACGCAGATTCTTTGTAGAACTGGTAATCTTCAACAGCAGACTTGCAAAGAATAAACACAAACACAAACAAACCAATCCATATTCAATCACAATGGTCTCTAGACAATGGAAAAAGATGAATTTACCGGGGACGGTCACCCATAGGTCGACCAAGAGGCTTCTGTTGCTTCTTCAAAGTGGCAGGAACAATCTCAGATGGGAGATTGAGGTAAGTCCTCAGAAAGTCAATGCCTTCGTTAGTGAGGAACCAGTAGTAATGCATCCAAGCAAATGTCTCACGGACGTACTCCTTAGATTTGAAGCTCTGCATCAGTTTGATAACTTGCAGATTTGGAACACCTTCGACCAAAGGATGTTGCGCCAAATTGAAATCTTTTTTCGCAAACAGAACACCCTCTGCACAAAACCAACGAACAGTTTCGTAAGTAATTATAATGCATTCAATCAATAATGCTAGTGTTCTTCAAACCCTTTCACAAATAAACCACGAGATTCAAAGCATTAGGAAGCAAGATGCGTACCTTGGAAGAGGTACTTGGAGATGGCGCGGCGATTCTCCTCTGACATAATCTGCAACAAGTAGGAGTAAAAGTTAATCGTCGGATTTTACTCAGCATTCGAAATGGGTTGAATTTGCGAACAGAGATCTTACCATGATTGCGACGAGATTGATAGACGAGTCAACAGAGAAGGTGTCTGCGTGTTGTGTATGTGACGGCTTTCTCTCCTACTCCTTACGCGCAACCCTATTTTCTTCCAAAGCCGCCACTATTATAGCATGTTTGTTCTCTAGGGTTTATTCATCATACTATTGGGCTTTTTAGTTGGGCCGATATATCTTTTATGGGCTACATTTGGACCCAATCTAACAAACTTATCAACATGTCTTTTTTTTTTCCGACGCTTACCAATACCATTATTCCCACCATTGGGATGACCCCTTCAAGCATACATTTCCACTATCAAGCTTTCACTATCAAGCTACAACAATGACGCTTTTGACACCAAAAGACAAGTGCAATAGCGACATTGAATTACATGAATGAATCCAAAATCGACTGCATGTTACAGAGACGTTTACCCATACAATTTTGTTGAAGAAATAATACAAATTTTAGCAAGTTTCTATGATCAATACGCGTAATAAGATTCTAATCCCGCCCATCTAATATACCGAGTTGATGGAAAGAAGTACAAGATCAAATGGTACATCCTAAGTCACAAAGTATATGTCACTAAAAGTTTTTTAATTGCGAAGAAGACGACATGGACTTCAACAATGGATAAGGCAGAGTCCAAGAGACGGAAACTAATATTTAATAATAAATAAATAAATTTGGCAAGCAAATAGTTTGACAAACAATGTTATAAAGTGTTGAAAAATATATGTGGTGATAAATAATGTCAAATATAGTAATTATGAGTATGTTGAATATGTTGTAAAAATCTAAAAACATGTATCATATACTATTCTTTAAGATTTGTACTATAAATACCAAAGTTTAGTAAGATATGTAACCAAACCAAAACAAGTGAGTTGAGTTTTAAGAATTCTCTAAAGAGTCCTTTATATAAATAAAGCTTCCTCCTTCTTATATACTTTCTGTAAACATTATCGTAAATACATATTTAATCTTTAAAACCTCATTTGTGGTTGTACCTATTATGTGTTTGTAAATTTCTCCAACTTTTATGCTTTTTACTTAAATCCTCAAACCTAAAGAGTTCATCAATTAACTATGTATACATTCAAACTGAAATAATTCCACAAATCCAATCAAAATATTCTTAATCACTTTTAATTGAGTAAGCGTGTTAAGAAATTATGTTTGCCCATGGTCCGACCCAGAGCCGGCCCTTGGGCCAAGCCAGTGAAGCCCAGGCTTGTGGCCGACAATTGAATATACAAATTTCGGCCGCATTATTTCAAAAACTTCCATTAGTCTAGTGGTACTCTCTCTTTAATAAAAGGCTCTTACACCTAAATCAAGGTTCGACCCTGAGAAAAGTGGCCAATTTTTTTAAAATTGCTTGTGGTCTTTGAATTCTCAGGACCGGCACTGGTCCGACCTGAAAATAAATATGACTAGATTGAACACAAACCAACACCCTACCTAGAAAAAATCTAACAAAGAAGAAAAAATCGTGAGTTCTTAGGATTTGTCGATTCTGCACACCAAATCTGTAAATCAAAGACAATAACGTTTATATAAAAGTCAAAACCCAACGTAAAAAGTTAAGGATATCACTGGATTGTCATTTTATGGGATACATTATGTAGAATGACTTATTAATAAATTTACCATTTATACAGAATGAAATGGAATAATAATTTCATCAATTCCACACAAATCAGACAAAATTTAAAAGGAAATATCCCATTGCAATTTTGATGAGGAATAGATGGGATGAGTTTTTTTTTATCTTATTCATCTTATTCCGTTCATTATTATTCCATTTATTCCATGTTATGTTTACCATTTACAGCCTAAGTCGAAACCCATTTGGTTGTTTTTTCTTTTCTTTTAGGTTTATACGTGTTTAGGTGTGAACGAGTCGATGAACCCTAAACACTCACAATTTCTTCTTTTTCGTTGGGATTTCTTTCTTTGGGGTTGGGTTATGACCTGTTTTCAATAAGGCTGGTTAACTTTCCGGCCATACTAAGGGCAAACACAAATTCTTAAAACGTGATTACTCAACTAAACATGATTAAAAAGATTTTGATTGAATTTGTGAAAGTAATTGGATATTAATAGTAGGGGAAATTGCTTAAAATGCCCTCAAACTTGAATTTAAATAAAAGTGTACCCCCAAACTTGAATCAAATATAAAACTGGTTTTGCGGCCTTATGAAATTACCGCGCTGTCCTTACGACCAATCAAAAAAACGTCAAACGCAATTACCATTATAACCTTCGACTATTTCAGACTTCTATGGATGTCTGAGATGTCAGACTCCAATAGAAGTCTGACACATAATTAATTACTAAATTTAAAATTTAAAATTATTAAAAAATATTTTGTCAAAACTTTTATATACATAAATTATATATAAACAATTTAGTAGTATATAAATTAAAATTTTATAAAATTGAGTCATATTAAACTATGTTAGTTAAGTATGCCTTAGAACCCTACTTTGTAATGGAACATTTACATATAACTTACATATAACCTTAGGGTTAGTTAGACTCATGGTTTAAGAAATTCACATTTGAAAAAATATATTTGCACATGTATGTTATAATGGTGATATAATTAACGAATTTGATGTGTCCTAGGTGTTTTGTTTAAATATTTTTCGATGTTAAGTGATAAATACTAAATTTAGGGTTTATAGAAGTCTGAATTTTGGGGTTTCGTAAATACATGGTGTTTTTAACCAAATATACCTTAAGTTGAAAATTTAAATTATAAATTATTAAAAAATATTTTGAGGAAAATTTCGGATACATAAATTAAATATGGGACTTTTGGACATATGTAAATTAAAATTACATAATATTTAGTCAATTTTAACCATTTAAGGTATATTTGGTTAAAAACACCATGTAGCTTGATCTATGCTTGACATATGGAGTTGGATATCTTATTTTCATCTGTAGGGTTAGGCTGAGGGTTTGTGAATTTTCATCCATGTTGTTACATTTGCATATACTGGTTAGGTTGTGACTATATTAAACGAGTTTGATGTTTTTGCTAAGTTTTCTATATAATATGATGGTATTTAAGTAGTAATTAGTAGATTTAGGGTATATCAGACTTCCATGTTAATCTGATTAACGTACATGATTTCTCAGACTACCGAAGAAGTCTGACTAATCTCGACCAAAAACTAAACCCTACTTGAGAATTTACCCCATATATAAACGGAAGTTACCGACATTAGATCGTAAAAGTCATTATCAAACTTCTCTCTCTAAAACGGAAACACACTCCCTCTCTAGATACTCTCTAAATACCCTCTAATAACTCTCCGCCAACCCTCAGTCGCCACCGCCACCGCTACCGCCGTCGTCATCTTCTTCATTCTTGTAATTATCTCTTCTTTTCGTCTCTCCTGACCAGTCCATACACCGCCGCCATCATATTCTAAGCTCTTCGTTCTCTAAATGTTTGAGATCTATACGAAAGAAGTCATTTTTTCTTTGATATTTGTCTAGATCTAAACAAAAATTTGGTTTTTATATATTTCTCGTATTAGATCCGTACGGTTTTGAGTTCGAGTCATCCCCTTTTTCATATGTACTTTGTACTTCGTCTAGATCTGAATAAAACTAAAAATAGATAGATTTTTATATATTTCTCGTTTTAGATCCATGGGATCCATACGGTTTTGAGACCGAATCATCCCCGGTTTCACATGTCTTTTGTCTAGATCTTAACAAAAAATTAGCAAAAAAATTGTTTTTTTAATATATTTCTCGTTTTAGATCCATACGGTTTTGAGTCCCAATCATCCTCTTTTTCACATGTCTTTTGTCTAGATCTGAACATCCCCAACAAAAAATAGATAGGTTCTAGGGCCCCTAGGTTTTATGCTTGAGTTAGACTCTATTAGAAGTCTGAATTTGGAATTGTTTTTGTTCAGACTGTTTTAGAAGTCTGACTTACAATCGTTTTATTGTACACAGGATGGGGCGATTCAGTCAGGTTCCAACCTCGAGTAGTAGTAGTTCATTCTCAACTTCCACATTCCGACAAAGATCCGGTTCATGCAATGGATTCCCCAAAAAATGTTTCTGCGGTCTGGACCCTGTCATGCGAACATCCACTACAGCCGATAATCCGGGAAGAAGATTCTTTGGATGTCGTAACTGGGATGTAATTGCCTTTCTCTTCTGTTTTGTTTCGTTTTGACTTATTCGAGCTTATTTTCGGAATTTGAAGATGATATTGCATATTTAAAATGTGGCTGTATAGGATGGTGGCTACCATATAATGAAGTGGTGGGATGAGGCTATGATGGAGGAGTTTCACGAGTTAAAGCTGAGTGTGGACCAACATGGCGAACAAGTTGATTACATCTTCCTTTGTTATGCTGAAATTGACTGTGTAACCAACTTGCACGATGAGATCAAGAAAGCGCAGGCAGAGATAGCTCAACTAAAGGAGCTCTTGACTGAGAAACCATCTAGCCAGACGGTGCGTGGCGCCAAGTATGAGTATCTGATGGTTGCTGGTGCTGTTATCATCGTCCCGATTATCTTGAGGGCTTTTGGTTTCTTGTAATATAAGTCCTATGTATCCAAGTACAATTTTATGTATTATAAGACGAATTTTAGGGTTTTATCCAATTTCTGTTCATTCATCATCGTCCAATTTCATTCATCATCCAAATCTGCGAATTGTCAGACTTCAAAAGAAGTCTGACTAATAAATTATTTTCCTCAAACTTCGTATGGAGTCTGAATCTACAATAATTAGTTTTAAGACTTAAATGATTTTCCTCAGACTTCGTATGGAGTCTGAATCTACAATAATTAGTTTTAAGACTTAAATGATTGTCCTCAGACTTCGTATGGAGTCTGAATCTACAATAACTAATTTTCACCAGACTTCGCGTGCGTAACGACACGTGGCCTCTTGCATGCCCGGGAATTTAAATATTTTGTAAATTAAACGGGCGGGAGTTATGTAAAAAGGAGACGAAAAAAGCGCGGCAGTTACGTCTGCAGTAAAACCGTTCGCCAGTGGTAAAACCGTCTCGTTTTAACTGCCCCCTATGAGACATATATAAATATGATTTTTTAACCTTTTTTTTACAGTTTCGCAGGAAAGATAAAAAAAAAAACTATTCTCTCTCAAATCCACTCAATCGACACCGTGCACTTTTTCTGGGTATCGTTTCCAGATCTGGTTTCTCTCTGCTCCGCCGCTTACATTCGACGGTAAGATTAATCTAAAACTTCTTCGGGGGAATTCTAAGTTAAACTATTAGTAATCAGACGGCTGTTGGTGTCTGATTGTAGATCTCAGACCACATATGGAGTCTGATTACATCCTCAGACTCCAGGTGGAGTCTGAAGTCTGAAGTCTGAGCTTTTTTGTCTCATACTTGCGCTGAGCTTTTTTTGTCTTTTTTACTAAATTCCAGATCTTGTTGGGCCCCGATCTTGTTTTACTGTAGCTCCTCCGTCGTCTTCCTTCGACAGTAAGATTCCTCGACTCTTCTCCTCTTCTATATATTTACATAACTATAGTTGGCAGACGGCATAAGATGTCTGACTGTGTAAGGCCCTCGTTGTTTCAGGTTTCCGTTATGGAAGATGTTGAATTCCCACAAAGGATGTTCACTGCCGGTTATGAACCATCTCCGGATAAAAGCATACACTACTTTAGTGGAAGGAGAGATCTGATAACTGATGTTAAACTAGCGCTGTTACCGGCTGAATGGCAGGAACTCCTCGATTCAGAACTTGGCGTTTTTTTGAAATTCCATGAACTGAATTTCAAATGGTGTTCAAGGATGGTGCACTATATGCTCTGTCTGCAGTTAGACTGCAAGAAGAAGTATGAGTTATGGTCTCTTTTCGGCGTTAATCCAGTTAGGTTTTCCCTGAATGAGTTTCATGCTATAACCGGACTCAAATGCGACTATATCGAGAACCTCGAGTACCCTGAAATTCAGTATACCGATGAGATGAGAGAAATGTGGAAGCTTCTTAGGGTGGATTTCGATTTAGGCCCAAGTTATACGCAACTAATGGATGCTTGTACAAGATGTTCTGAATGGGAACCGGAACAAAGGATATGGCTGGGCTATCTAGCGATCTATGCAACCTTCATTGAGGCTCATCACTGGACAACCTCCACAAGGGGTGACATGTCCAAGCTTCTGCTGTTTCCAGGATCGATACAATCCTATCCATGGGGACGATTCGCCTTCAAGGTTCTGATAGATTCTGTTAAAGAGGCAAACAGAAAACTCGTGGATGGAAAAAATTATCAGATCGGAGGTTTTGCTGAGGTCCTGAACATCTGGATATACTGGGCATGTCCCGCTATGGCGACAACTTATGGAGAGCCCTTTCCGGATGCCCCAGACCTACCATTGCTGGCGTACCAGGGATCACGGAGTCGAAAGAAAGCCGACGAAGCCTTACGCAAACAGGTATTTCTTGTACTTATGACCCTTGTGCTGCTATCACCAGGATGCAAGTGAAGGCACTTAATGATTACAACAAAAGACAGCCGTATGTGTTGATACTCTGCTTAGATTGTAAGTATGTACACCTAACTTGATGTCTAACAAGTGTATTGTTCTTTTGTAGGGGTTATCCACCTAGGGAACTGAACACATCACTACAATGGTATTACGATCTTCGCACTCCAAAGGAATGGCTGCATGACACGGTCAGTATTACTCCAATGGTTATGAATTAAGAACTCCATTCCAATATGGATGTATATTCAGACTTCCAAAGAAGTCTGGTTGTTTATTCATACTTCCAAAGAAGTCTGGTTTTATACTCAGACTTCCAAAGAAGTCTGATAGTATATCCAGACTTCCATAGAAGTCTGATTGTATATCCAGACTTCCATAACTGTCTGGTTGTGTTTTTTTTTTTTTTTTTTTTTATATTAACACATGCTTGGCTTAATGCAGCAAATTGATGCGGGTATTGATCTGTTGAGGCTTCGCCAACACAGCCATCCGGAATGGTTCAGGAGCGAGAGGCTGTGTTTCATTGACACACTCCTTCAAGCCTTGTGGCGTCAACACTATCCAACTTTTATTAGTAGTGGTGCTGGAGGGAATGCACCAGCCGCAACTAGAATGCTTCCTGCTGGTTGTTTTGATTACTTCACTGGTGACCTACCACTATTCTGCAAATCACCGAAGGCTTGGGCGGTGGATATTGATTATATTTACACCGCACTGCACACTGGCGGAAATCATTGGGTAGCAATTATGATTTCTATCCCGGATAGGCACGTAACAGTATGGGACAGCATCATTAATGATAGGACTGACGAGTTGGTCGGAGCGGCAGTGGCACCAATCTGCGAGATGTTTCCTTATGCGATGCACATCTTGAAAATACCTGATGCTGATGGATGGCCTTACCCAGTCGATCGTTACACCCACTCGATTGTTAGGAGCGACGATCTTCCTCAAAACAAACAAACAGGTGACTGTGGAGTGTTCTGCTTGAAGTTCATCGAGTTCCATTCACTTGGAATGGAGTTTCCAAAGTATCTTTGTGATAAGAACATCAAGTCAATCAGGGACAGGCTAGCTTTTGACATATTGTTTGAACTCAAGCGAACAGGTAAAGAGCAACGTTCCGAGTATGCTTTGCTTGACACCTACGGTGATAAATAGACCGCCTTTATCTTTTGCATTCCTAAACAATACATATCTATGGTGGTTGTAAAAAACACATCAATCTTTTGGCCTACTTTTGTGCTTGTTTTTTTAGTTATGTAACAAACTTAAGCACTAATTCAAGTTATGTTTATTACTACGCTTGTTGAAACAGAACCCAAACAATTGAGACAAGTTTAAATATTAGAGTTCTGGAATACATCACTACGTCAGACTTCAGTGAACCCTAAAAAAATATCAGACTTCTGTAAACCCTAAAACTTATCAGACTTCACTGAACACGAACACAAATCAGACTTCAGAAATCCCTAAAACATATAAGATTTCAACCATTTCTAATCAGCCTGAGGTTGTGGACATTTAGGTTGTTTGTGGCCTGGTTGTTTGCAGTTCGAACAACAATATTGCTTGTGTAGTTTCCGCGGTTTAGTGCTCTTCTTCTTGGCGATTTCTAGCATAGATTGCCACCTCGACTTCTTTTGTCTTCCAGGCTTCCGCCTCTCTTCCGGCGGATAGACACGCACGGTGTCATGATTTGCCTTTCCGGTAACATTCTTTGGTAAGATGTTGCGCGAGTATGCAGCGTACAAGTAGTCCGTTCTGTAAGATGGACATACAAGGGTAGAAATGTGTAGCTCAACTTCCGGTGCAGCGCATATGGCATGTGAGCAAGGTATCTTTTCGTAATCCCAAACACCACATTCACACTTCTGATGTTCCAAATCAACAACACAATCCCTATGTCCTCCCTTAACAACGAACTTATACGTATCTACTCGTTCTGCCGTCATCATATCTGCATAATATTCACGAATAGCCAGCAAATATTCAACTCCTCGGCTAAATGTTGTTGAGAGACTCATTGCATCTAGCCGTCTTTTACAAAACCACGTCCCTAGTTTCTCTTGTATAAACTCTAAAAGGAAAGATATGGGATATCCTTTTGCCTTCTTAACTGCGGAGTTAATAGACTCAACAATGTTGCTCGTCTTTATGTTGTACCTGTATCCACCAATTTGAAAGAGGTTAACCCAAGTAAGAATTAGAAAGTATCATAAAAACATTATGCTTTCAGACTTCTCCAGTCGTCTGGAAAAATAATCAGACAGCAAGAGAGGTCTCATAATTGTATCAGACATCATTAGAAGTCTGATAACTATTGTCAGACCGCTAAGTACCTGTCTCCGTTGAAATGCACGCGTGACCATATACTCACATCCGCCTCTTCCAAGTAATCAGCAAGTTCAGGATTTGCCGCTCGTAAGGAAGCCATGTTTCGGTCGAAATCGTAAATTGTATAAGCGTAAGCCGCGTTTTTCACCAAGTACAGAAGATGTTTTCCCCTGAACTTGGTAACAATATTATTTTGTAGATGGTAATAGCATATCCCTCGCTGTGCCCAAGGGAAAACTGCTTCACACGCATTCTTGATCGACTCACATCTATCCGAGACTATGACCAAAGGATATTGGTCTGAAATGCATTCTTTCAGTTTGGTGAAAAACCATTTCCACGAGTCATCGTTCTCAGAGTCTACAATTCCAAAAGCCAACAGAAATATTTGAAAATTTCCGTCTTGTGCGGCCGCCACTAGCATAACACCGCCATACTTTCCATTAAGATGAGTACCATCCACCACAATGACTCTTCTAAGGTACGTAAACCCATGTATGGAAGCTCCAAATGCTATAAATAGATACTTAAATCTATTCTTCTCATCTAGCTCAAGCCCAGTTACTGTTCCCGGGTTGGTTTGCCTGATTCCATGCAAAAAAGAAGGCAGTCTCGCGTACCCATCTTCCGCTGTTCCTCTCACAATCCTTTGAGCATGTAACAATGCTCTGTATGCGGTTGTGTAGCTCATCCTAATCCCAAACTGCTTCTTCATTGATACTTTGACATGCTTTGGTGTCATCCCCTCAATCATACCAAAAGTTTCAGTAAACAACCAACCAATATAAACTGGAGTAAAACGTTTGCGCGTAGACATCCGGTCCGCCATCGAGCATGAATGTGTTTCTGAATAGATCATCACCCAGTACTTTTTTGGTTCGCTCTTCACACATGCTCGAAGCATCCACTTGCATCCTTCCACACGACATTTAGCCACAAAACGTATCTTGTCAGACTTCTCTGTCCTAAATGCGAATTTCTTCATTATCGCCGTCAAACGTAGCTCTGATATTAGGTCTTTCTTGCTATCAAAACACTTATTGAGAATGATACCCTCAGATAAGTCCCTTTTGCGAACACTCTGATTATTCATACTCTCCAACTCATATTTCTTATAATCTTCATCTTCTTCCACATCTACATCTTCATGTTTAACTTTCCCATATAGGGTATAATCAGCATCGTCATGGTAAGCCTCAGCGTGTTCCATGAAAACATTCTCAGGCACATCCAAGTTACCAACACCATCATTACCACCACCACCACAAACAGAATCCTCCGAGACTGAGTCCACATATTCCGCATTCCAGTCTTCTTCTTTGTCATCTTCGTCTACATCTTCAGATTCATATTTGTCATCATGATTCACAGCATCTTCATCATCCATACGGGATCGGCTCGAGACACATAGACGGATTAAATGCGTATTAGCTAACTCAACCATGCTCCTTACTTGCCTATCATTTGTGACATAAACCGGAGGGCTATCCGGATCCATTTGTTTCAAGAGTGCTTCCGGCAATGGATATGATAACTCCACCAGGTCGGTTTTCTTGTCCAGCATATAATCATCTTGTACCATCTCAACTAGTTCTTGATGTGTAGAACCATCACGCAGAGTGATAAACCGCCCTCCTTTGAGCTTATCAACCACAAAATGCCAAATCTGGTCTCTCACAACCCATTCACCAAAATTAACAGGTAACTGAACCATTATCTGTATAAACAAACACGTATAAACAACATTAGAGATCTTTTGGGAAAAGCCAAACTTCTTTGTGAAGTCTAATGGGGATGCTATTAGCTACATTGCCAATATTATTCAAAAATTTATTTAAAAATAATTACCATATATAAGAATGTAAAACTCACGCAGAAGGAACATATAACACTAACACACATTTAAAAAAATTAATGTCAACGAAATTAATCACAATTATACAATAAAAATGTATTTTAAAAGTTTGACATATTTCAGACGTCTATAGAAGTCTGCTTTCTATATAACCAGACGTCTATGGTAGTCTGAAAAAGAGGGTATTTTTGCAATTGATTTTGAAATGCCAGACAGCGCAGGCTGTCTGCTTTGGAAGTTTTTAATTTTTTTGTCAGACAGCTCAAGAAGTCTGAAAAAGGGTAGTTTTGCAATTGATTTTGAAATGTCAGACTTCTCGCAGAAGTCTGAAAGTAATCAGACTTCTTCCGAAGTCTGAAGAAAAAGTAGAGGGTAGTTTTGCAATTGATTTTGAAATGTCAGACATCTTCGGAAGTCTGATATCTCATCAAACTTCTTATGCTGTCTGACAATTTTTTCAGACAGCGAATGAAGTCTGATGAAAAACATCGCATTCTCGAGCGTTGACCAAAATTCAATTGTTCAGATGTCTTTTGCCGTCTGGCAAAGTTTTGGAAATTCAGATGTCTATAGCCGTCTGAGATTATTTTTCTTATTTTCAGACAGATTTACATGTCTGACAATTTTTTCGCTTATTTTGGTCAACGTTTGAAAATTTGGGTCAATTGCAGTTTCTACCCCCCATTATTTTCAGACAACGGATTCCGTCTGACAAAAAGTCAAGAATCGGTCAATTTCTTGCCAGACTACATCAGAAGTCTGACAAAAAAAACAAATTTGAATCAATTGCAAAACTACCCTCTTCTTATTTGGACTTTTTAACGATGTATTTTTTTGTTTTCAAAGGAATTTAACAGACTTCTATGGAGGTCTGGCAATTGAAAGTCAATTGCAAAACTACCCTCTTGTTGACCATATTGAGGCTTACGAAAAGATGCAGACTACAAAACCGATCTGAAAATCGACGATATGAAAATGTTCTTACCAATCTCCGATTTCCGTTTGTTTTTAGCCGCTTCGATTTCCCAGAACGTCTAAAATCACCGAAAGCCCCAAATCCGAGACGTGTTTTGCTGTTTTTATTAGATGATAAACGATTTCGCTACTTTTGAATCGAAAAATATCGAAAAATCCCACAAAATCAAAGGGGAAAAGATAAATCGGTGAGGAGAACGTCCGAGCTCAGATTCTTGAGCTTTAATTGAGCTTTAATGGTGAAAAAACGAGCTGGATTACACATTAACTCGTCGGCGATGGTGGGTGTCGTGGTTGTTGAGCATTCATGGCGATGGCATTTTCGTGAATATCCAAAAAAAATTTGGGTCCTTTTGTCTTTTGATTTCAAATATCAGACTTCAAATGAAGTCTGACGATGGCATTCCTGTGAATATCCAGATTAATAAGGGGATATATTAGCGATGGAGAGGAAGGAGAAGGCCGAGGGTATAAACAGGGTTGACTTCAATTTCGAGGGCATTTTTGCAAACGTCCCTTAATAGTATGAGTAGTTAATTGACGAACTATGTAAGTTTGAGGAATTTTGTGAAGAGTATAAAATTTTCGAAGGATATAGTGTGAGAATGTATAAAACGATACAATATTTAAAAGAAAACCAAGAAGTCGAGCATGACATGTAGTTGATGTGTTACCATTTGGGTCATATGACACAATTATATCATATTTAGTAAAGGAGGTGGTGTTTTTCATACGTGTCAAGCTCTGGAGGTGGTTTCGGCCATTTTGGCTTTTGTAATGTCTATTTTACTCTTAATAAAATCCAGTCAGAGCTGATTTGGCATGCGATTATGCTTAGTTGTTGGTTTAGGCGTCTATGTGTAGACGAGAGTTATATGATGATGTGTTTTATATGTCTACGTGTGTCCTACACTACAAGAAACCAGTCGTATAGCCACAAAAATTTTCGTGGCTATGAGCCCAAATTCGTGGCTATATTGACCATAGCCACGAAATCATTTCGTGGCTATAAGCTCGTGGATATGAAGAATTCGTTGCAATTCGTGGAAAGCCTTCCACAGAGTAGCCACAATATTTTCGTGGCTAATTGCCACGAATAGCCACGATATATTTTGTGGCAATGTCCATGAATTTCCACAAACTTTTCGTGGCTATATTGCCACGAATTTTCACAAACTTTTCGTGGCTATATTAGCCACAAATAACTACAAAACCTTTTGTGGCTAATATAGCCACGAATAGCTACAATTCCATCCGTGGTTATATCTCTAATCATCCACGAAAGAACTGTGACTATTCGTGGCTATGATAAATTGAATAGCTAATTGATGACGTTTCAGACGTTAACCCTAATTTCTAGGATTATATATAAAGGTTCTTCTAGCGGAAGAAGAAGCAACAACTTCTTAGGTTTAGGGTTTTGTCAAATTTAGGTTTAGGAAGAAACAACAACTTCTTAGGTTAGGTGGTTCGTGAAGCACGTGCTCTCGAATTTCTGTTAATTGATTCAATTCATGTTTTCCTTACATCCCCATTTTTGTGGATTTGCAGTTTGCGCAAGAGTATGAGTTCTTCAGGCAAGCGGATCTCATCTCAAAGAAAGCAAGAGAGAAGGTTAGTTTTTTGACAAGCAAATTAGGTTTTATGTATTGAGTACCAAATGGTTTCTAGATTCTCAGGGTTGTCACTGAGAAGCTCTGAGATCTTAAGGCTAAATCCGCAACCAAAGCCCAAAGAAGCAATTAGATTAAGAGATAGGTACACACTTCTCCCCATTTTAAAGCAAACCATATACCAAAATTTCTAGCAGTTTGGTTTCATTCTAATACTGTTTTTTTTATCGGCAGAATTCATGTGTTGGAACTTGTCGTAGGAATGTATATGTTCTTTGTGGGATGACACATTTTTTTGGGAAGAATAATTATTATTTATACCTTTTCGCGCAAGCAACAGCTTTCTTCATCACTCGATGTGGGCATATTGGGACAATTGTGCCTAACTATTGAAGGGAAAAAGGAGTTGTCGAGCTACAGAATGCTTGAGAATAAAAGGATTGTTTTTTAGCTTCTCTTTTTCAATTCTTGTTGGTGTGAATAGAGAGAATTGATGATATGATTGTTACAGAAGATAGTGGGTATGTAGTTCTAGAAGATATGGATACTTAATAGTGGAGAAGAGAAAATATTTTTAAAGAGATTTTTTTTTCACATTGCAAGAAAACACATTTTTTGTGACTGCGTAAATAGTTGTAATTCAGTCGTAAAACTCTATTTTGCAACCCAATAACGACTAAATGAATTAGTCTCTAATCTTTCGTCGCTACTATTATTAGTCACTACTTTGCGACTTATTAGCGACTGTTTATATGTCTAGCAAATTCAATCGCTCAATAGTCGCTAAATTTTACGACTAAGTTGCGACTCTTTTACGATCAAATTGCAACTATTATACGATCGTTTAAAGTGGGAAAATTAGTAATCGCTAAATAGTCGCTAAATAATAAAATAATTTTATAAATTGTAAATATCCAAATAATGAAATTAAATTAAATTAATTTATTAATAAATTACTGAGAATGAATGAATTTCAACAAAATATACAATTTCAACAAAATATATACAAATGATTTATTTATCAAAAAATAGAAATTACAGAAATTAAAACAAAATAAAAATTAGAAAACAAAGTTAACTAATTAAACAAAAGCAATTCAAAAAAGGAAAAAACTTAGCCGTTGATGCAACCGTTGTGCTTTCACCACCACCTTCTACAACAAAACACATATGTGAAACACCCGAAGGAGGAGCTGCGTGGGAGTGATAGACGGCGGAGTGCGGACACTGTGGAGTGACGGACGGGAGAGGAGTGGCCAGAAGAGGCTGGGCTGTGTCTGAGGAAGTTTTGAGAGCGAGGAGGAGCAAAACGAGAGTGACAAAGAGGATGACGAGAAGAGGAGAAGAGGAGAAGAGGAGAAGATGGAGTGACAATCGTTGGCATGGATGAGAGATTCGAAAACAGATCGATTTTTTTTGGATCTAAAAATGGTGGAGGCTATTGACGAAGAAGAGGAAGGTGATAAGGGTGGAGGCTAGTGACGAAGAAGATGGAGGGGAGAAGGTAGAAAATTAATCGTTTTTTGGATTTGAAAAAATGGTGGAGGCGTGAAGGGTTTTATTCTCTATTTTCGAATGATTTTATGTATATGTAACTAACGGTTATATTTTGGTTTCATTCATTATGTTTAGTTTATATAATTAAGAGTTTAAAGTTTAAGGTTTATAATTTATAATTTAAGGTTTGGAGGTTATGGTATATGGTTTGGGGTAAAGGAGTTTGGAGTTTAAAGTTTAAGGTTAAAGTTTGTAGAATATTATATTAGAATAAGAATTCTTTCAATAATTTGGTTTTAAGTAAAGTATATATGTGAATGATTTTATGTATATGTAACTAATGGTTATATGTTAGTTTTATTCATTATGGTTTAGTTTATATTATTAAGAGCTTAAAGTTTAAGATTTAGAGTATAATTTAGGGTTTGGAGTTTAGGGTATATAATTTATTCATCATGGCTAAATTCTTTCTTAGAGTTTAGGATCCAAAATAAAGTAATATGAAAGAGGGTTTAGGGTTATTAACCTAAACCCTAAACCATATTTCTTTAATCTAAACTCTAAACCATAATTTCTTAACCTAAACCCTAAACATTTGTTCATCCAAAATCAAACCAAATATAAACTAAAGCAAATCTTGATTAGTTTTTCTTCTTTTCCCTAAACCCTAAACCATACACTAAAAACCATATAAATATTCATTAGCAAAGTGTAACATTGACAATGCATAGGTTATGATTAATGGCTATATTTAGATTTTATAGGTTATGATTAAAAGTTCAAGCCTTAAGGGTTAGAATATGATTTATAGTTTGTAGTATAGGGTTTGAGGATTTATGTTTAAAGTTTTAAGTTAAGGTTTTAAAATATTCGATTTAGAAAATAAGAATTATTTCTAAAAGTGTTGAATCTTGGTTTTAGATATGTTAAAGTCATTGAAGTTTTAGTAATTAGATTTTTGTTTATAATTTAGGGTTTTAAGGTTTGTTTGGAGTCTTAGTTTGTGACTTTTTTAGCGACTCATTTGCGACTAACTTGCGATTATTTGGCGACTACCAATAACAATCTCAAAATTAGGTACACACGTTTGTACCGATTTTTTTTACGACTAAAAGGCAACTACTTAACAACTCGCCAAATTTAGTCGCTAAATGGTCACTAATTTAGAGACTATTTTCTATTAGTCTTAAAATTTGTCCTAACTACGTCGGTCATTAGTCGCAAAATTTAGCGACTGTAAAATTAATCGCAACTCGTAATCGTAAAAAGCGTATTTTCTTATAGTGTCAGATTCCTCAAAAAAAAAAAAGATTACCGATCAGTTCTCACAAGACAAAAGCTTTTAATTCCAATTTTTGTGTCTGAAATTATCTCAATGACTACATATGAAATACTTTAATAGGTCCCTATTATATGAACCTCACATTTTAAAAAATCAGGTATATATATTAAAATCTATCAATACAAAAAATGAAATTTTGTAGGGAAAAAAATTAATATAATTATTATGTAGATCATATATTATTATGATTTACTTATGATATTAAAAATTAATATATTTTATAATATAATATATTATAATATATAAAATTTAACTAATTATATTTAAATATTTTTTTAGAATTATTTTTAAAATTTAATTTTATATAAAACTATTATTTATATGTATTAATTTTGATTTGGACCCCAAAAATTGTACATGTACACATTTTATAGCAAAATATTTTTTCCAAATTCTAGAAATATTCAAAATTCTCAGGCCAATATTCAGTTGCTACTGACTCTCTCCAATCAGAATCCAATTGAAATATTGTCTAATCTTTTTTGAACTCTTTTGATCCTTACATAGATGTCAAAATCTTTACAAACACTGAAACTTGGTGAAGTAGTGATTTCTACTTGGTTTTATGTTTTGTTTTACTCATTCATAAGCTTAATCCACATATCCAAATGATGAAAGCTTTGAGTTTCATGTATATTCGCCCACCTGGCTTTGGCCCTGAGAGTGCCAAAGCAGCATAATACACAGATGAGAAACACCAGTGTCAAGGTTCTTCGACTCAGGTTCCAAAGGCGGATGACCACTACAAGAAAACTGGCTTATAGCCACGGCAAAATTCGTGGCTATAAGCCAATTTTCGTGGCTATTTTTCTCATAGTAGCCACGAAACCAGATTTGTGGGTTTGAGCTCGTGACTATTCTGAATTCGCGGTTATTCGCAACAATTCTTCCACGAACCAGCCACGAACATTTTCGTGGGGTATCTACGACATAAGTTCGTGGCTAGAATTGCTACGAATAGCCACAACGGGAATGAATTGGTTATAATTGCTATAATTGCTACGAATAGTCAAATACGTGTCGGTTTACCACATGATCAACATCAATTTCCAATCTACCTTCGGTAACCAAACATAAAATCAAATTCACTTTTTACGTTTCATGTTCTGTAATGAATTGGTTATTTGTTTTGTTTTTAAAAGGATGTTCGATTTAAAGCACAAGAAATTAAAATGTTTACAAAGTCCAAGGTTAGAAATTTAAAACAGCCCATTAATACAAGCCCGTTTAGAAACCCATTGGTCAAATACCTAGTAAACCTACCCAAATCCTTGGCCCGTAAATAATTAATTAGGTGGTTATAGGCTCAACCACCCAAAGTCGATCGAGAAGACTCCGACGATCCATATACTAAACATCGAGGAGGAAACATGCAGAGATCACCAGGAAAGATCGGACTGCGTGAGAAGGAGGAGAGAGAGGGGAGGGAGAAGCCATCAGAGAACCGGAGACATATGAGATAGAGAATCAGACAATCTGAGAGTTCGTGGGAGATGAGGCTGTTGACGAAGAAGAGCTCAACCAAAATTGCATCATTTTCGACGATTTAGCTGGGTTCCTTTCTCTGAATCCAGAGATCATGTTTCTGACCGTCAAGTCAAGCGAAGAGAGGATAGCATCAGTAGATCTTAAAATATCTCGGTGCAGACGTGAATTCCTCTCGGCCCAAACGAGGTAAATCACTGCTTGCCACACAATAAGTACAACTCCTTTTGCTATTTTTGCTCCCAGTTAGGTGTTGAAGATTGATCATTTTTGTTGCCCAAATTCTGACAGGAGATAGCCTACATCTCCTAGCCGTATTCTCCCAAATCGACCAAGTGAAGTTACACTCGTAGAAGAGATGGTCCCTGTCCTCTTGTTGATTTGGCATATAAGATAGTTCTTATCCACTTGCATACCCCAGCTGCGAAGCCACAAGCAAGAAGGACAACGATCCATGTTCATCAACTAGACTAAAAAATTATGTTTAGGAATTCCACCCGAATTCCATACTAACTTTTCCCATGACACTAAAACAGATGAGCCGCAAAGATGATTATATACTTCACCTGTTTCAACTCTTTGTTTGAGTTGATTTCCTGGCATCCAAAGGTAACTATCCTTTTCATCTGATAGACTGAGTGTTGTTATATAAGCTTGATGAGTAACTTGAGTATATGATCTTGCTGAGGGGAGAGACCAATTACCATTGGAGTAGATGTCTATGAGAGTAGCAGTAGGAGGGATTGCTCGCCTGAAGGGTCGTTGGCGAAGACAACGCTGAGATTTCCTAGAGGAGACCAGTTGTCGGACCAAAAAGAGGTTTGTTCTCCATTTCCAATTTTGATTTTGGTCCAATCATAAATTAAAATCCTCATCCTGAGCAATTTATTTGTTAACCAAGGATGATTTTGCTTCTCTTTGATTGTCTAGAACTTGCTCAAGCGGCCCCCCAATATAGCTTGCTTAAACCAACCAACCCAAAGAGATCCACCTCTGAAAAAATTAACCAGATCAGCTTCAGAGCAGACACAATGTTCCAAGTAATCAAATCTTTAACCCCTAGACTTCCCTCTGATTTAGGCTTAGTAACTGTACACCATGCTACTCTAGCAGAGAATCTTTGATCAATCTTCCCACTCCATAGAAATCTGTTGCATAGGGAATTAATGGTTTTGACTATTGACTTGGGTAGTATGAAATTCGAGCACCAAAAGTGTGTTATGCCGCTGATGACTGACTTGATCAGAAAATGAGAGAGATCTCGCAGCCCAAGATGAAACTTTCCCCATATAGATTTAATTAATGGAGAACAATTAAGTTTAGTCAGCTTCTTCGTCATTAGAGGGACCCCTTAGTAGCAGATAGAAAAGGTACCTTGTGAAGAGCTTATAAGGTCAGATTCTTGCAGAGAGAGAGAGTCCACAAGGATATAAAGCTGTTTTTTGAATTCTTACCGCCAATCCTGACCTGTTTTCAAACTCCTTTAGTACCTCGAGAGTATTCTGAACTGATTCTAAGGATCCTTCCACAAAGATTAGTAGGTCGTCAGCAAAGCAAAGGTGGGTTAGCTTGGAGCCTTCACAATCCTTATGATACTTAATTTTCCCTTCTTCAGCCGATTTATTAAGCGAAGGAAGCCCATTAAGAAGAAGGAGCCAATCGAGTTCGTTGTCTCTAACCCCAACAAGTGCCAAGAAGCCTTGAAAAAGGTTGATGAGAAACCATCAAGACCATGAGATTTTGAGGGATTAAGATTCATCAGAGTTTTGACTATGATCTCCGTAGAAGACAGAACTTCAAAAACCTGTTTGGCTGAAGCAGAACATCCAAAATCAGAGAGGATTTGAATCCATTGGGGAGACGTGAAAATGGGATCCAAAGAAGGAGGAGCTATAATGTTGGCGAAGTGCTGGACGGCTATATCACTCATTTGTTGCGGATCAATAACAACAATGCCTGAAGGAAGAATGAAAAGCATGATGGAATTGTATGAAGCCCTTGCCACACAAGATCTAAAGAAGAAGGCTGTGTTGGAATCTCCTTCATGAAGCCAGTTAATGCTTGACTTCTGCTTAAAGAATGCTTCCTCAATACCCCTTAGAAAGTCAAGCTTTTTCTGCAGTTCTCTTTGCAACTCAAACATGCGATTAGAAGGCTGAGTGAGTACATGTTCCTGCACAGCTAAAAGCACTTTGTTAGTAGTGTTTAATCTCTCTTGAATTTTAGATAAAATTCTCTCTATTAAGCTTTTTAGTGCACCCTTGATTGATCTAAGTTTAAAACAGAGTTTAGAGAGACCAAACGCTGGAATTCCAGCTTGGAGCCATGCTGTCTCAACCGCCTGGGCGAACTCAGGGTGTTTGGTTAAAAAGTTTAGAAATTTGAAAGGGCGAGTGCCATATGAGGGAATCGGATGGGCTAGAACAAGAATAGCAGAGCAGTGATCAGATATGTTGCTAGGTGGAATGAAAGTAGTAGAGCTAAAAGGAAAGGATGAGAGCCAATGGAAGTTGGAAAGCACACGATCCAACTTTTTGGCTATGGGGTTGGCCGGCTGATTACTTGTCCAGGTATAACAAGGACCCTGGTACCTCAAATCTTGAACATCCAGTTGGTGAAAACAATCTTTTAACTCAATCATCTGATTTGTGAGACTTGTGGAGGTAGATTGAGAGTCTTCCGCAAAATGGGAGATCTGGTTAAAATCGCCTGCCACTATCTAAGGTTTAGATGGAGATTGAAAGACTGTTGTATGCCTATCAGCTCCACATAAAGCTCAGATATTTCTTTAGGTTGATTTGAAGCATAAATTGAGGTAATTGTGAAAGGCACTAAACCCAACGGCTGCACCCAGCAAGTAACATATTGCGTGGACATATGAATAATCTGAATAGAGATAGCCGGGTTCCATATGAAAATGATTCTTCCATCTTCATCTTTGGAGTGATTGGAGAAATAATGCCAACTTGGACACACGCTCGACATGATACTAGATAGATTAGGTAATTTGATATGGGTTTCTAATAGGGCTCCAAAAGAGGGCTTATGAAAATTTAACCAAGATAAAATGGGCTTATGCTTCTCCGGGCCCTTTAAACCACATAGGTTAAAAAAACGATTTTACATTCATTGGGAAGAAGGAAGTGCCTTCTCTGGAAGAGTAAAAAATTAATGAGTGACCAAAAAATTGTGCTTAAGGACAAAGGAAGAGAGTTAGAACGTTTGAGAGATTTATGAGAGAGATAAGGTGTAATGGTAGGTGGAGAGTTGTTTAAACCAGGAGATTTGGGTGAAGGAGTAGTGAGGGGTGGAGAAGAAGGTAGGACAGGGGGACAAGTTTTCAAAAAAATTGATTGAACTTGGATTATTTCTGAGTGAGGAGATAATGGGTTGTTCTTCGCGACATGCTGGGAAAAAGGAGGAGGAATGGGTGGGGTGATCATGTGGAGTTGCGATTGATTAGGAGGAGCAGCCAAAGTATCAACCGCAGGTTCTAAAACTTTAGAATTATCCAGAGATAATTGACCCTTATTAACTTTTTCAACCCACACTTGAGAAGTGAGCAAACAGTTCTTCATTAAATGCCCAACCTCCTTACATTGTGAGCAAATAGGTGGAAGCCAGAGATATTCCATAACTAACTCTCGGACAGACCCATATTCCTGAAGTATTTCAACTGAAGTTGGAAGTGTGGTCGTAACATTCATGACCACCTTCATATGAGCCTCGGTCACAACCGTAAGATTTCTGGTAAAGTCGTCAACTTCTTTAGGATCTCCTAAAGCACCTCCAATTCTGCTCCAACCTTATGTGGTCATAAGATCGAATGGGACATTTTTGAAATGTGCCCACAAAGGAATGGAAGTAAGAGCTGATCTATCCGCCTTTTGTTGAGAATTCCATTCATAGATCCTAAACATTGAGGATCCAACATACCAAACACCTTTCTCAATTATCTTACTTCACAAAAACTCGTTGGGGACTCTTACCAACATAGAACGTTGAATAGGATTGAAGTGAATTTCCAACCTTCCATTTTTTCCCCACATGTGATTCAAGACATTTTGAATTTGAGTATAAGCAGGAGCCTTTCTGAGGAAGTAGCCAACTAGAAAGACCTTGTGTTCTGCTGCTCCCCTTTCAAAAACTGCACCATGAATGCTGATTCCTCTCTTTCCTGATTCCGAAATAGTATAAGAATCAATTTTACTTAGGGTTTTGTCTTGAGACTTTCTGATTTTTTTCCACTAATGATCGGTGATTTGTGGCAGGTGATCGAGTTGAGCCAGGAGCCAACTGGATAGTCGAAGATCCCGAAATGAACCAGGAGGAGCCAACTGGATAGTCGAGGATCCCATAGCTGTACTAGTAATTGAACTAGGAGCCGACTGAAGCATGGACAGTTTAGAAATTATGGGAGGAGGAGAAGGAAGCAGAGGGATGGAAGCATTTTTTGGGGGGCATGAAGTTTGAGTTATCAAGATAGAAGTAGTGTTTGTTGAGAATGGGGCTTTTAGAGGGAGAGTGACTTGAGGGTCTTGATTGGAGGAATTGGGTACAGAAATGGTATAGGGACATGAGGAAGATAATGAGTTTCCAATACTTGATAACATGGAGGAAGATTGGAGAAGAGAATCTGAAAATAAAGTAGATCTCGAGCACTAGTCATGAACAGTACCCAAAGAGATTTGAGCAGCCACAAAGGGCAGTTTTGATCCTTTCTTCCCGCTTTTGAGTGAGGAAGAAGAGGAGTTCAAGGATAGAGTTGTCGAAGATGGCTTAGAGAAAGCAGATTCAACAGTTTTGTGAGAGGGCAAGGAAGGAGAAAGTGGAGACATAGGAGGAAAAGAGGACAAGTAAGAAGGTGAGACTGGGTTGGGAGGGATAAGGGGTGAGGAGGGTTTGGGGGTTGAGCAGACCGCCCGGTGATGACAGAAACGGAGACAAGCCGGAGACCAGTGAGTTTGGGAACCAGGGGGGTTTTCAGCCATTTTTGTTCCTTTTGTTACCTTCTTCCCTGGTTATTTGTTGCAGGAGAGTTGAAGAAGCTGTTGTCTGTTCAGACCGGACTTCACCATGAAGACATGAAGATTTTGTATAAATACAAGGAAAGAGATTCGAAAATGTTTCTAGATCTTTGTGGAGTTAAAGATCGGTCAAAGCTTGTTCTTAAAGAAGGTCCCATTGCTCAGGAGAAACATCTCCTTGAAAAAAGGAAAAACGCCGCCACATGAAAAAGCTACTAAATCAATCTCCGACATTAGCCTTGAAGTTGACAGGCTCGCCGGACAGGTAAACCACAAGAAAACAGAGCTTTTCCGGCGACGGCTCTGTTCTAAAACATTCCTTTTGAATTTGAGATTCTGATATTCCGATTATTAGGTGTCGGCGTTCGAGACAGTGATTAATAAAGGAGGAAAGGTTGAAGATAAGAGTAATGAATCTTTTGATTAAAAAAAGAGTCTAGTGAATCTGACTGATATGTTGGTGAATCAATTGTTGAGACTCGACGCCATAACTGCTGATGGAGATGTCAAACTGAAGAGGAAGATGTAGGTAACAAAAAAAAAACTTTAATATTGATTGATTAGTTTGCATGTTATTGTTATGTAATGTATATATGGTTTGATTCGATTGGATTTTTGGAAGGTGAAAAGAGTTCAGACGTACGTTGAAACACTCAACATCTTAAAAGTTAAAAATTCAACCAAAAAGTCATAGTTAACAAATCGGTGCGCCACAAACCGCAAACGCAATATCAGCAACGCGATTTGTTAACATTTGTTGAGGAAGAGGAGCCAAGGAATTCTGGTGCATCCTCATTAGGTACTCCGGCGACTATAAGGAATAATTGGGGGATGATGTTTGATTCCACATTGCCGGCAAAGGCGATCGAAACGGTTAAACCGGTCCCTCCAATATTCAAATGGGAATTCTTCGATTAAGAAGTTAAACACTACTATACAGACACGATAAATACATGTTTTTTTCTCATATGTGATTTGTATTGTTTTTTCATCTCAATGGGATTCATGATTTGTGATTGATCTTGGCATCAATAACAGGGATGTTTCAACAAATAGACTTTCATCATCATCTACCATCATTGTAATGCTTAAATATTTTGATTTTCTTTACTATTACAATTAAATTTACAAAAAGTGATAATAGTTTAAAGAAAAATTATTATCAAAGGCTTTGAACGGTAAATGCAACAACATCAAAATATATCATTGCCTATTAAACATTTTACTATTGGGATGGACTACAATCTCTGGCGGATCTGCGGCGGAACAAGCTTATTTCTTCACAAAAATAATCAGCACTTGGTCTGAATCGTTTCTTTTTTCTATCTGCACCGCTGCAAACCAAATATTGTGAATAGCATGAAAAATGGTCTTGATCGTTCGCATACTAATCCGCTCCGCTCCAACCACATTTACCATTCAAAACCAAAATGTTACAAACGTTCACCAAAATCTAGTTAAAAGAAAATGGCGAAGTGGATTTTGAATGTTCATGTGTTCAGTGGTGAATGCGGTGTATAAGAGAGAAAAAAACAAGAAAATAAAGCATGCATGTTGGGTAACACATGCTAATCATAAGATTGAATATGTTTTTTGAGGAATTGGTAACTTATGGTGACCAAAACTATATTCATTGCTTCCTGTTAAGGCTACAAAGAAACTATGTGATTGTGTTTTCAACACTATAGGCTGTAAACTATTTCTCCAAAATATGTTTATTTTATTTTTTAGTAAAAAAATATAATTAATTTTTTAATCAAACTTAACGATGTTTCTTTAGTATAAGGAGTGTTATAAAAAGCGGATTAGACATTAGAATGAAACATTTATGTTATTAAAAAGATTAAACAATTTTTTCATATTGTACTATTCAACTTAGAACACATGATCGTAATTATATATATATAATTTTCTAAGACAAACTCATGACATCTCTAACCATATAGATCACTATATACATTGAAAATTTCTCGGACATAGGCTCATAGCATAATATCCAACACTTGCTGAAGAAAAAAAACATAATATCCAACACTTAACACAACCATAACCATACTTCTGTAAAATTATTATTCTTTATATATAGTGAAAATTACTCCCAATAATACTAATTTTATCTGTAATTACTATATTAGCATTAGTTCCATTTTTACTAGATTAACATTCATTTTTCTGTTAAAAGACTAAACTGCCCAACAAGATAATTTAAGTAATTTAATATTTATGTAAATAAATCATTAAAGTAAAACAAATAATTCATATCAAATTCGTTTTTCAAAAACAAAAATTCAGTTTTCAAAAAAAAAAAAAATTTATATAAATAAATCGTTAAAGTAAGAAAAGAATACAAATATATTAATTTTGTTGGATAACTTTTAAAATTTCGTTTTCAAAAGTAAGAAACTAATAAAAATAAATTTATAAATAAATAATTTAAATACAAAAAATAGAGAAAATGCATAAAATAGCACAAAAACATACCTTATCATAAATATAGCACTAAGGAAAATAATTCACATTTTTAGAATTATTTTAATTTCAAAGACTTTTATAGCATTATATAATTTAGGGTTTAGGGTTAATTATTTAGGGTTTAGGGTTTATTATTTAGGGTTTAGAGTTTATTATTTAAGGTTAGGGTTTAGTATTTAGGGTTTAGGGTTTAGTATTTAAGGTTAAGGATTAGGGCTAATTTAGTGACAAAACATGTTTTGTGCTATTTTTATGATTTTACTTCCTTGGTGCTATATTTTTGACAAGTCATGTTTTTTGTGCTATTAATGCGATTTGCCCAAAAAAATATTATTTTTGGATGGTTAAATTATTTTTCCAAACACAAAAATTAATACAATTTTTAATAAATAAATCATTTAAATTAAAATTAACACAAATTGTTATTTTTTCTTCGACTAATTTTTTTATTATTTTTTCAAAAATAAGAAATATAATAAAAAGAATGTTTTACTAAATAAATAATTTAAATAATAAATTGATACAAATTAGTCTTTTCTATTGGTTATTTTTATTATTTAAATTTAAAAACAAGAATTTAATACAAAAACGGTAAATAAAATATTTAAATAAGAATATTTAAAGGCCTAAAGTAGACACGCAAATGTAACATTTGACAATGTTGTAGTGGTGCATATGTAAGTTTATTGTAGAAAGAAATAATTAAGATAAATGCAAACTTTTATTTTGTTACAATTTTAATGATTATATTGAAAAGTAATATAAGTTGTAAAAATATTTAAAACAAAAATACATTATGCTTTGAAATACCGTGTGCTAATTTATGTAAAAAATCTAGATTAAAGTAAGCAAAAATTAATGCTATTTACCAATATATATCTTTTAAGTTCAATAAAATATATGTAATTTGTTTTTCCTTATGAATTTATTTTTTCTTATTTAGGATTGATTTGTAAATAGATTTTTTTACATCTTTGTTTGGATTTTTGCTATAAAGAGAAAATACTAGAACATTGTATGTAACATGCAACACAAAGTTTTTTTTTATTATGCATTAATCTATAAAAAAGTTTTTTATTTGATGTAATGTAACCAAATTTTTATGTCCAAACTACACTATCTTAAACTATAAAAACGATTAAAAAATTGGATGAAACTTGAAAATTTAGGATTCAAATGCAAATAGGAAATTTTGAAACCTTGACTGTAAAGTGCTGCATGTTGACTAATACAGTCCCAAAAATCTTAAAAGTTTCATATATATAGAATAAATTGCGTGATTGTGATCATGCTTTATGAAACTAAAAGAATCAGAGTTATGATTGATATAACAAAATTGTATCACGACATGATTGATCTTCACATTGACATAATGTAGCTAAAATTGAGATTTGGATATACAATTCTCTATTCTTCGAGTTTCCAGATTTTAAAAAGTGTTATGCAGATTAGATAGTAGATATTGGTCTCGTAGAAACAAAATTACTTAAAGTAACACATGCACTTTTTGATTTTTAATAACTCATGGCAAAGCAAAACAGTTTGTAAGTCTTGCATTGTGGCACAACATACACGAAATATTTTAAATATTTTAAATTTTTATCTTACTTACGAGAAAATAATATCGAGTAGGAATTTACAAAATATGGAGAATATGAATGTAAAATAAAGATTTTAATTATTAACTTCACATGAACATTTTAATGATGACATATAAATGAAATATCAAATATGATATATATATCAAAGTTATTTATAATTACTATAGTTTACATTAGTTTTTTTAGTTGAAGGATTTTTATCAAAATCATCTTTAGTTGAGGTATATTTTCATTAAAAACATTTGTGTTAAATAAAAAACCATGTCATTTAAAAAAATATTTGTTGTTTTTTATTTCTGAAAACGCACCGTTTTGATTTAACGGTATTTAAATAGAGGGTTAAAAATTAACGGACAATTAGTTGAGAGGTTTTTAATAGTAAAATTTAGTTGACAAATTTTTATCCGAACCATTTTTAGTTGAGGGATTGTTTTACTAAAGTCTCTTATATATATATATACTTATATATAACTTATAATGACATCTCTATCCATATAGATTAGTATATATATAATATATATACTGAAAAGTTCTCGGACATAACATTATATCCAACACTTGTTAAAGGAAAAAAAAGAAACAAAAACATAATATCCAATACTTAGGAATGTATTACACAACCATAACCATACTTCTATAAAACTCTTATTCTTTATATATATTTGCTTAGAAAACTACTATGCATTGCCGGTTTCATTTCTTCACCTCGCTTTGAGAACATCTTGGATCGAACCCTTCTCACTTCATGTCATTGGTGAACAAAGAGTCCATGAAGTCGTACTCATTAGCCAAGTCCTATATATATATTAAAAGAATAAAAATTAACTAAAATGTTTCGTGACTCATAAGCTTCAATCTAAACTATAGAAAAATAATTTAAACTTTTACCTCCAGATTCAGTACGACCAATCGACAAAATCTGGAACATTTGGTTCCTACCAAACAGATTCCAGGTTTCAGAGTTTGGAAAAATAATTCGTTGGTCGTTTCATGGAAATATTTTAGAATCATACAAATTAGAGGTACATGATCATGACTAGGGTTAATGTTAAAAATTGCACAATTCGTCCCCGGAGTAACAAAAGTCCTTCATGTATCTTCATTAGAATGTCCCTTCACAACAAAGTCAAATATATAATTCAGTAAGACATAATATTCAGAATTACAACATCTATATACTTAGATATACTGAACATATGTCTAGCAGGAATGTCCTTATATCTGTTTATAAGAGTAGCATAAATCTACTAATAATTTTTTTATAATACTAACAAATCTAGTTAGAAAATTTCCCACAACAGATTCTTAAACATATGATCATGTATAATCTTTGATAGGATGTTGGTTCAAACTCAATCTTGTTATTGCTAAAATCTCCTAATAATATGTATGTACCTGATTTATGTTCGCAAAGGTCGAGTCACCATCTTCTTCAAAAGAGAAAATCTGATCCAGTTCAGTCAGAAAATTTGCAAGCAACTCAAATTTGGTGGTAGAAACCACTTCTTTTTCTTGTTGCTTGCATCACATATTAAACAGTAAAATCTCACAACATATACTAAATGTATGTATACATAAACCATCTAGGTACGTAATACATACCTTGTTACGATTTATGTTCACAAAGGTCGAGCCACCATCTTCTTTAGAAGAGAAATCTAATTCAGTTCAGTCTGGAAATTTGTAGGGAGCTCAAATTTGGTGGTAGAAACCGCTTCATCTTCGTGCTGCTTTGCATCACATATCAGACAATAATATCTGAACATATACTTCATGTATGTATATATGAAACACTTGGGTAGTGAAGACATACCTTGTTATGATCGAATTGAAAGTTACTTATATCGCAAGGAAGCTCATTATTGATGAGGTCATCATACCAACTGAGATTCTTCAGTTCAGAAATTTCAAGATTTGGATGTATAGTTGCATTGACATGTGGCTGAGACTTATATGCAGTGTTCTCATTATTTAAGAACAATTGCATCCCATATGAGAAATTTCTAGGTCCTGGTTGATTAGGAGTTAAACTTCCATAGCTGCTCATTCCTGGTTGATTAGTAGTTAAAGTCTCAAAGCTGTTCATTCTTGGTTGAGTAGGAGTCAAGCTTCCATGGCTGCTCACTCCTGGTCGTGGAGAGATTGGTCAAAAGCCATTCTGCAAGTCTTTTTATATATTTTATGTGTGTTTGAAGTTAGTATAAACTCTTTAGGCTATAGAAAGCTCATATTTAAAGGCCTAAAGTAGACATGCAAATGGAACATTTGACAGTTATGTAGTGGTATATATGTAAGTTTATTGCAAAAAAGAAATAATACTAATATAAGATAAATGTAAACTTTTGTTTTGTTACTATTATAATGATTATATTGAAAATATAAAATATATAAAACAAAAATTACCATTGATTTGAAATACCGTGTGCTAATTTATGTAAAAATCAAGATTACAGTAAGCAAAACTTAAGCAAAAATTAATGTTATTTATCAATATATATATCTTTTAAGTTCAATAAAATATATGTAATTGGTTTTTCATTATAAATTTATTGTTTATTATTTAGGATTTATTTGTAAATAGATTTATTTACATCTTTGTTTGGATTTTAGCTATGAAGAGAAAATACTAGAACATTGTATGTAAAATGCAAATAAAATTTTCTATTATGCAATTAACGTTAGTCCATAAAATAATTTTCTTTGATGTGATTTAACCAAATTTTATGTCCAAACTACACTATGTTTAACTATGAAAACGATTAAAAATTGGATGAAACTTGAAAATATAGGAATTCAAAACGCAAATAGGAAATTTAGAAACCATAACTGCAAAGTGCTTTATGGTGACTAATACAGTCCCCAAAATCTTAAAAATTTCGTATATAGAAAATAAATTGCATGATTGTGATCATGCTTGGTGAAACTAAAAGAATCAGAGTTCTGATTTATATAACAATGTTGTACCACGACATGAATGATCTTTACATTGACATAATTTAGGTAAAAATGAGATTTGAATATACAATTTTCTATTCTTCGAGTTTCCTGATTTAAAAAAGTGTTAGCAGATTAAATGGTAGATATTGTTTTCCTAGCAACAAAATTACTTAAAGTAACACATGCACTTTTTTGATTCTTAATAACTCATAGCAAAGCAAAACTATTTGTAATTTTCTTACATTGTGGCACAACATACACAAAATATTAAATATTAAATTTTTATCTAACTTACGAGAAAATAATATCGAGTAGGAATTTACAAAAATATGGAGCATTTGAATATAATTTATAATCACTATAGTTTACATTAGATTTTTTTAGTTGAAGGGCTTTTATCAAAATCATCTTTACTTGAGGGATATTTTCACTAAAAATATTTGTGTTAAATAAAAATTCATGTCATTTAAAAAAAACACTTGTTGTTTTTATTTCTCAAAACGAACCGTTTTGATTTACGGTATTTAAACGGAGGGGTTAAAAAATTAACGAACAGTTAGTTGAGAGGTTTTTATATTAAATTTTAGTTGACCGATTTTTATCCGAACCATTTTAGTTGACGGATTTTTTCACTAAATTCTCTTATATATAACTGATAACAAAAACACATGACATATCTAACCATATAGATTAATATATATATATATATATATATATATATATAATATTGAAAGGTTCTCTAACATAACATAATATCCAACACTTGCTAAAGAAAAAAAAGAAAAAAACATAATATCCAATACTTAGGCATGTATTACACAACCATAACCATACTTCTATAAAACTTTTATTCTTTATATATATTTCCTTAGAAAAGTACTATATATTTCCGGTTTCATTCCTTACCTCACTTTGAGAACATCTTGGATCGAACATGTCATTGGTGAACAAAGAATCCATGGAGTCGTACTCATTAGCCAAGTCCTATATATAAATTAGAATAAGAAATATTAACCAAAAAATATTTCATGACTCATAAACTTCAATTTAAACTATAGAAAAATAATATAAACCTTTACCCCCAGATTCATTAACGACCAAATCGAAAATTTTTGGAACATTGTGTTTCTACCAAATAGATTCCAGGTTTCAGAGTTTGAAAAAAATAATTTAGTTGGTCGTTCCATGGAAATATTTTAGAATCATAAAAACTAGAGGTACCTGATCTTGACTAGGGTTAATGTTAAAAATGGATAATTCGTCCTCGGAGTAGCAAAAGTGCTTGGTGTATCTTCATTAGAATGTCCCTTCACAACAAAGTCAAATATATAATTCTGTAAGACATAATATTCAAAATTACAGCATCTATATACTTTGATATAGTGAATATATGTCTAGAAACAATGTCCCTATATATGTTTATAAAAGTAGCAAAGATCTAGTAAATTTTATAATACTAACAAATATAATTAGAAAGTTTCCCACAACAGATTCTTAAACATATGATCATATATAATATTTGATAGGACGTTGGTTCAAACTCTATATTTCTATTGGTAAAGTCTCCTAATAATATGAATGTACCTGATTTACGTTCGCAAAGGTCGAGTCACCATCTTCTTCTAAAGAGAAAATCTGATCCATTTCAGTCAGAAAATTTGAGGGGAACTCCAATTTGGTAGTAGAAACCGCTTCTTCCTCTTGTTGCTTGCATCAGACATCAAACAACAAAATCGCACAACATATACTAAATGTATGTACACAGGTAATACATACATTGTTATGATATATGTTCACAAAGGTCGAGCCACTATATTCTTCAAAAGAGAAAATCTGATTTTGTTCAGTCTTAAAATTTGTAGAGAGCTCAAATTTTGTGGTAGAAACCGCTTCTTCTTCTTGCTGCTTTGCATCACATATCTGACAAAATAATCTCACAACATATACTTCATGTATGTATACATGAAACATTTGGGTGAAGACATACCTTGTTATGATCGAATTGAAAGTTACGTATATCACAAGGAAGTTCATTAGTATTGATGAGGTCATCATACCAACTGAGATTCTCCAGTTCAAGAATTTCAAGATTTGGCTGTATCAATTGCATCCCAAATGAGAATTTGCTAGGTCCTGGTTGATTAGGAGTTAAACTTCCATAGCTGCTCATTCCTGGTTTATTAGTAGTTAAACTCTCAAAGCTGTCCATTCCTGGTTGAGTAGGAGTCAATCTTCCTTGGCTGCTCACTCCTGGTCGTGGAGAGTTTGGTCAAAATCCATTATGCTAGTCTTTGTATATATTTTGTGTGTGTTTTCAAATTTGTATAAACTCTTTAGGCTACAGAAAATCTCATATTTAAAGGCCTACAGTAGACATTCAAATGCAACATTTGGCAATGTTGTAGTGGTGCATAAGTAAGTTTATTGTAGAAAGAAATAATAATAATATAAGATAAATGCAAACTTTTATTTTGTTACTACTGTAATGATTATATTCAAAAGTAATAAAAGTTTAAAAATATATAAAACGAAAATACCATTGCTTGGAATCACCGAGTGCTAATTTATGTAAAAAAATATCGACTTAAGTAAGCAAAAATTATGCAAAAATTAATGCTATTTACCAACATATATCTTTTAAGTTCAATAAAATTTATGTAATTGGTTTTTCCTTATGAATTTATTGTTTCATATTTAGGATTGATTTGTAAATATATTTTGTTTACATCTTTGTTTGGATTTTTGCTACAAAGAGAAAATACTAGAACATTGTATGTACAATGCAAACACAATTTTTTATTATTATGCAGTTAATGTTAATCTATAAAACATTTTTTTTATTTGATGTGATGCAACCAAATTTTTACGTCCAAACTACACTATTTTAAATTATGAAAAAACGATTCAAAAAATTGGATGAAACTTGAAATCAGGACTGCAAAGTGCTGCATGTTGACTAATATAGTCCCAAAAATCTTAAACTTTTCATATATACAAAATAAATTGCGTGATTGTGATCATGCTTTGTGAAACTAAAAGAATCAGAGTTCTGATTTATATGACAATGTTGTATAATGACATGAATGATCTTCACATTGACATAACGTAGCTAAAATTGAGATTTTGATATAATTCGCTATTCTTCGAGTTTCCGGATTTAAAAAAAAGTGTTATGCATATAAGATGGTATATATTGTTCTCGTAGCAAAACAAATACTTAAGGTAACACATGCACTTTATGATTCTTAAACTCATGGCAAAGAAAAACGGTTTGTATTGTCTTGCATTGTGGCACAACATACACATAAATATTAAATTTTTACCTAACTTACGAGAAAATAATATCGAGTAGGAATTTACAAAATATGGAGCATATGAATGTAAAATAAAGATTTTTATTCTTAAGTTCACATGAACATTTTAATTATGACATATAAATGAAATATAAAAAATGATATAATATATATATATACAAAGTAATTTATAATCACTATAGTTTACATAAGATTTTTTTAGTTGAAGGGTTTTTTTTTTAATCAAAATCATCTTTAGTTGAGGGATATTTTCATTAAAAACATTTGTGTAAATAAAAAATCATGTCATTTAAAAACACTACTTGTTGTTGTTTATTTCTCAAAACGCACCGTTTTGATTTAGCGGTATTTAAACGGAGGGTTTAAAAAATTAATTAGTTGAGAGGTTTTTATATTAAATTTTAGTTGACAGATTTTTACCTAAACCATTTTTAGTTGACGGATTTTTTTACTAAATTCTATCATATATACATATATATAACTTATAACACAAACACATGACATCTCTAACCATATAGATTAGAATATATACAATATATATACTCAAAAGTTTTCGGACATAACATAATATCCAACACTTTTTAAAGAAAAAAAGAAAAAAACATAATAGAATAAAAAACTAGGTAAATTTGACATATATTTACAAAACAATAATTGATGTATAAACTATTTAATTATATTTATCAATTGATTTAATAGTTTCATGATTATATATCTATAATAGATACTTTTTTTGTTTTAATTAATTAAGGAAGTAAGACCCATATACGTAAGTTTATTGAACATAGAAATAATACTAATATAAGATAAATGTAAACTTTGTTTTGTTACTATTGTAATGATTATATTGAAAATAATAAAATTTGAAAAATATACAAAACAAAAAATATCATTGCTTGAAAATACCGAGTGCTAATTTATATAAACAATCTAGACTAAAGTAAGCAAAAATTAAGCAAAAATTAAGCAAAAATTAATGCTATTTACCAATATATATCTTTTAAGTTCAATAAAATATATGTAATTGGTTTTTCATTATGAATTTATTGTTTCTTATTCAGGATTGATTTGTAAATAGATTTTTTTACATCTTTGTTTGGATTTTTGCTATAAAGAGAAAATACTACAACATTGTTTGTAAAATGCAAACACAAATTTTTTATTATATAATTAACGTTAATCTATAAATGTTTTTTATTTAATGTGATGTAACCAAATTTTTATGTCCAAACTACACTATCTTAAAATATGAAAATGATTCAAAATTGGATGAAATTTGAATATATAGGATTCAAAATTCAAATAGGAAATTTTGAAAACATGACTGAAAAGTGCTGCATGTTGAATAATATAGTCCCAAAAATCTTAAAATTTTCATATATACAAAATAAATTACGTGATTGTGATCATGCTTTGTGAAACTAAAAGAATCAGAGTTCTGATTTATATAGCAAAGTTGTCACGATATGAATGATCTTCACATTGACATAACATAGCTAAAATTGAGATTTGGATATACAATTCTCTATTCTTCGAGTTTCCGGATTTTAAAAAGTGTTATTCAGATTAGATGGTAGATATTGTTCTCCTAGCAACAAAATGACTTAAAGTAACACATGCACTTTTTGATTCTTAATAACTCATGGCAAAGAGAAATTGTTTGTAATTGTCTTGCATTGTGGCACAACATATATACAAATATTAACTATTAATTTTTTATCTAACTTACGAGAAAATAATATCGAGTAGGAATTTACAAAAATTTGGAGCACATGAATGTAAAATAAAGATTTTTTTATTATTAAGTTCACAAGAACATTTTAAAGATGACATATAAATGAAATATAAAACATGATAATATATATATATATATATATATATATATATAACAAAAGTAATTTATAATCACTATAATTTACATTAGATTTTTTAGTTGAAGGATTTTTATCAAAATCATCTTTAGTTGAGGGATTTTTTTATTAAAAACATTTGTGTTAAATTAAAAGAAAATGTCATTTCAAAAAATACTTGTTGTTTTTATTTCGCAAAACGCACTGTTTTGATTTAATAGTGTTTAAACGGAGGGGTTATAAAATTAACGGACAACTAATTGAGAGGTTTTTATATTAAATTTTAGTTGACAGATTTTTATCTGAACCATTTTAGTTGAGGGATTTTTACTAAATTATCTTATATATATATATATATATATAACTTATAACACAAACACATGACATCTCTAACCATATAGATTAATCTCTATATATATAATATATATTGAAAAGTTCTCGGACATAACATAATATCCAACACTTGCTAAAGAAAAAAAAACATAACATCCAATACTTAGGAATGTGTTACACAACCATAACCAAACTCTAATTCTTTATATATATATATATATATATATATATATATTTTCTTAGAAAACTACTATGCATTGCCGGTTTCATTTCTTCACCTCGCTTTGAGAACATCTTGGATCGAACCCTTCTCAATTCATGTCATTGGTGAACAAAGAGTCCATGAAGTCGTACTCAATAGCCAAGTCTTATATATAGATTAGAAGAAGAAAAATTAACCCAAAAAATTTTCATAACTCATAAACTTCAATTTAAACTATAGACCCCAGATTCAGTAACACCAAATCGAAAAAATCTGGAACATTTTTTTCCTACCAAATAGATTCCAGGTTTCAGAGTTTAAAAAAAACTTGTTGGTCGTTTCATGGAACTATTTTAGAATCATACAAATTAGAGGTACATTATCATGACTAGGGTTAATGTTAAAAATTGGATAATTCGTCTCCGGAGCAGCAAAAGTGCTTAGTGTATCTTCATTAGAATGTCCCTTCACAACAAAGTCAAATATATAATTCAGTAAGACATAATATTCTAAATTACAACATCTATATACTTAGATATACCGAACATATGTCTAACAACAATGTCCCTATATATGTTTATAAAAGTAGCAGAGATCTAGTAAATTTTATGATACTAACAAATATAGTTAGAAAATTTCCCACAACAGATTCTTAAACATATGATCATGTATAATCTTTGATAGGACGTTAGTTCAAACTCAATATTGTTATTGGTAAAGTATCCTAATAATATGTATGTATCTGATTTACGTTCACAAAGGTTGAGTCACCATCTTCTTCAAAAGAGAAAATTTGATCCAGTTCAGTCAGAAAATTTGCAGGGAACTTAAATTTGGTGGTAGAAATTGCTTCTTCTTGTTGTTGCTTGCATCACATATCAAAAAACAAAATCTCACAACATATACTAAATGTATGTATACATAATCCATCTGGGTAGGTAATACATACCTTGTTATGATTTATGTTCACAAAGGCCGAGCCACCATCTTCTTCAAAAGAGAAAATCTGATTCAGTTCAGTCTGAAAATTTGTAGGGAGCTCAAATTTGGTGGTAGAAACCGCTTCTTCTTCTTCTTTCTGTTTTGCATCACATATCAAACAAAATAATCTCACAACATATACTTCATGTATGTATACATGAAACATTTGGGTAGTGAAGACATACCTTGTTATGATCGAATTGAAAGTTACTTATATCGCAAGGAAGCTCATTAGTATTGTTGAGGTCATCAAACAAGCTGAGATTCACCAGTTCAAGAATTTCAAGATTTGGTTGTATAGTTGCATTGGCATGTGGCTGAGACTTATCTGCAATGTTCTATTTATTTAAGAACAATTGCATCCCATACGAGAAATTTCTAGGTCCTGGTTGATAGGAGTTAAACTTCCATATCTGCTCATTCTTGCTTGATTAATAATTAAACTCTCAAAGTTGTTCATTCCTGGTTGAGTAGGAGTCAAGCTTCCATGGCTGCTCACTCCTGGTTGTGGAGAGATTGATCAAAAGAAATTCTGCTAGTCGTTGTATATAAAGATCATATTTAAAGGCCTAAAGTAGACACGCAAAAGTAACATTTGGCAATGTTGCAGTTGTGTATATGTAAGTTTATTGCAGAAAGAAATAATACTAATATAAGATAAATGTAAAATTTTGTTTTATTGCTATTGTAATGATTATATTGAAAATAATAAAACTTGAAAAATATATAAAACAAAAAATACCATTGATTGGAAATTCCGTGTGCTAATTTAAGTTAAAAAATCTAGACTAAAGTAAGCAAAAATTAATGCTATTTACTAATATATATTCTTTAAGTTCAATAAAATATATGTAATTGGTTTTTCCTTATGAATTGATTGTTTCTTATTCAGGATTGACTTGTAAATAGTTTTTTTTTACATCTTTGTTAGGATTTTTTTCTATAAAGAGAAAATATTAGAACAATGTATGTAGAATGCAAACACAAATTTTTTATTATGCAATTAGCGTTAATCTATAAAAAGTTTTTATTTGATGTGATGTAACCAAATTTTTATGTCCAAACTACACTATCTTAACTATGAAAAACGATTAAAAATTTGGATGAAACTTGAAAATATAGGATTTCAAAATGCAAACTGGAAATTTTGAAACCATGACTGCAAAGTGATGCATGTTGACTAATGCAGTCCCAAAAATCTTAAAAGTTTCATATATACAAAATAAATTGTGTGTTTGTGATCATACTTATATCGCAAGGAAGCTTATTAATATTGTCGAGGTCATCATACCAACTGCAATTCTATAGTTCAGGAATTTCAAGATTTGGCTGTATAGTTGCATTGGCATGTGGCTGAGACTTATATGCAGTGTTCTCATTATTTAAGAACAATTGCATCTCATATGAGAAATTGCTAGGTCCTGGTTGATTAGGAGTTAAACTTGCATAGCTGATCATTCTTGGTTGATTAGTAGTTAAACTCTCAAATTTGTCCATTCATGGTTGAGTAGGAGTCAAGCTTCCATGGCTGCTCACTCCTGGTTGATTAGAAGATAAATTTCCATTGCTGCTCATTCCTGGTTGATTAGAAGTTAAAATTCAATAGCTACCCATTCCTGGTTGATTAGGAGTCAAACTTCCATGGCCTCTCATTCTTGGTTGATTATGAGATAAACTTCCATGGCTGCTCATTCCTGGTTGATTAGCGGTTAAATTTCCATAGCTACTCATTCCTAGTTGATTAGGAGTCAAGCCATGGCTGCTCATTTCTGGTTGATTAGAAGTTGAACTTCCATAGCTACTCATTCCTGGTTGAGTAGGAGTCAAACCATGGCTGCTCATTCCTGGTTGATTAGAAGTTGAACTTCCATAGCTGCTTATTCCTGGTTTATTAGAATTTGAACCTCCATAGATGCTCATCATGTTGTTGTAGAAATTAATGCCATTGATGGCCGACAATACGTTTTATCTAAACCCGAGAACTTGAGATGTTTGACCGGTTTTGTTCGCCATCGCGGTTGGTAAAAAAGGTTTTTCTTCCTTCGTTTTGTGATGGCTGGGTTGAGAAACTGAGGTTTCTTTTGATGGTAGGGTCAAGTTTGATCCAATACGGTACAGCTCATAGGTGGATAACCGGTTCATGTAGTTGTAAGGCATCATGTTGATGCGGACGGGCTCACTTGTGTTGGATAAGAGTCTAGACTGTCCAAGACCGTGTTCCGGTTTGGAATAAAATGATCTATTGTTAAAACTTGTGTCGTACAAAGAAGAAGAACGTGTGTAGTTGCTATAGTACGGCTCTGATGTGAGCATATGGAAATCTCGAGCATATGCCTGCTTGAACATAAAGAACCTTCGTCCGCCACTTTCCTCAAAACAGTCGATATTTCTGTGTAACAAACAATTTTTACTTAGTTAAAAAGTGGAATAATACACAATCTATGGTTTGATCTATAGTTTTAAGCTGGAAAAACAATTAAAAAATAACTAATTACAACTTAAGGAAATCACATGAAAAAGTTCTAACTATATTAATGAAACATAAAAATCTTCCAGTTTCAAGTTAATTCACCGATTTAGACCCACTGTTAGAACAACTTTAACAATTTACTAACATAGACTCTTTTAAAAATAACAATATTCCTTAAACATTTGTTAGTGTAATGTTGATTAACATAATTATAGTTAAAAACAAAAAAATAATAATCTCATTTAAACCATAAATCGATAAATATTTGTGAAGAGAGATTGATGATCAAACCTATAAATGGCTGGCTACGTTCTCTCTTGTCAAGTATGGTACATTCATGAACTCTAATGTTGGTGTCAGGATTAGCACCCTTCCATAAAGGCCCATACAGGAATTTAGGTCGGCCCAAAGAGGAAAGGATCATATCATCGCGGCCCAAGAAAGAGAAAATTAGGTAATCGCAGTGTCTTCACAAAGCAGGGCGGCATAAATGACCGCAGCGCATGTGGTACTTCATGCCGAGCAGGAAGATTCATTCGAGATGTTCATGTCGATTTAATAGGAAATATTCTAATTTTTTTTAGTATATTTTCTATTTATTATGACGATTTTGTAAACCTATAAAAGGCCATTGAAGCCTGCCGATGTAGACACACTTTATTCAATATACAATTTAGCAGTAAAAACCGTCTTAAGAGAGCTTTTAAAACCCTAATCGTAAATAGTTCTCTGCCGACTTTAATACTCTTCTTCTGCCACTTTGTTTCTTCCCTGAAACCAGCGAAACTCTAATTTCATCGCTGTCCGCCGAGTTCATTACAAAAATCTTTGAGAATCCCTTAAGAAAAACCCTAAAACTCTTTCTATCTTTGGATACGCCGACTTGAGATCTTACAATTGGCGCCGACTGTGGGGATTTCTTAAAATGTACTTTTCATCACGCTCAAGGATATCCGATAACACCGACAACGTTGACACCAAGATCAATCATGTGGTTGACTATGAAGTCAGGAATCACGAAGACGAGGAGGTCAGAGATCTCAGAACCGAAATTCTGACTCACAATCAGAGAATCGGAAATCGATCTCAGGATCCCGGAATCGAAAATCGATCTCAAGATCACATATTCGATCAAACTCATAAGGACGCCGAGGATATTCCTCCAACCGAAAACATTGCAAAGCAGGTCGATCAAGACTCCGTATTAGCTGTGCTCTTAGCCAAAATCGACTCCCACGGCGATTTGCTAAGAGAATTCTCATTAAAAATCAATGAGTTGCGCGCCAAGCAAGATAAAATTCGTTCAGACAAGCAATCAAGGTTCACGTCCAAATCCCAACGCGCCATCCATCAAAAGTCAAAGGAAGGCGTCTCCAGGCGATTGGCCTATAGTACTACAGAGTACAACACGGCCTGGGCACTTACTACCCAAGGATCGGATCCAGATGATGATTACCCTCCCAAACTGATGGAACTAAGAGACAGCCACAAGGAATTAAAAGTCGAGGTTCATAACACCGCAAGATCCGCCCCACAAATCGATCGGATAATTGAGGAAACTCAAAGAACACTGTTCACTTCGTGCATCACTGACGCGTACATCCCTCATCCGGAAAAAATAAAGTTGCCATCTTATAATGGCACCAAAGATCCCGCAACCCATCTGACATCGTTCAAGATCGCGACAGCCAAGGCGCAATTTTCGGCCAAATATTGGTATATACTGCCAACTCTTTGCAGAAGGCTTGGAAGGTGTCGCTCTAACTTGGTTTTCAAGACTTCCTCCAGAATCAATCGATATTTACAGGAATTATCATGATCTTTCTTCAAGCATCATTTCGCATTCATGGACAGGGATACGTCCCTGACCAGTCTGATGTCCATGCCCCAAGGGCGTAAGGAAACCTTGTGATTCTTCATAGAACGTTTCAAGGGCATCGTCACACGCGTGGAAGTTTCGGATACCCTCGCCATCACGGCCTTGACAAACGCCATTTGGTATGAAGCTCCCTTTCATCATGATTTGTTTCTCAACAAGCCACTAACCATCGAGGATGCTCTCCATCAAGCAAGTAATTTCATAGAGCTGGAAGAGCAGAAAATAGCCCTAGCCAAGAAATTTGGCTCCACTAAGCGAATCGGCAAAAACGAAGATCGCGAGCCGAGACAGTATTACGAGAAGAAAAAAGGTGCAAAGACGACCATGGTAGTCGGAAACGCTGAAATCAGCGTCCGCCATCCAAAACTTGGACCAAGCCGAGACAGTATTACGAGAAGGAAAAAGGTGCAAAGACGACCATCGTAGTCGGAAACGCTGAAATCAGCGTCCGCCATCCAAACCATGGAACAAGTACCCTGGAAAAGATAAGGAGGAAACGACACAACCACAAGCATCCGAACAGAAGGTGGCTGCGATTGTCACAAAACCACGTCGCACAACATCTCATCGTGCCGACATCTTAAAGAGGCATTGTACTCACACTTTCAGAGCGGAAAGCTGTAAACCTCTACGGAGGAACTGAGAATCTCACTATGTGACGAGCAGCAAGACGAGTAGTCAGGCTATCAGTCACCATAACAAGTCAAAAAACAGCATCGCACATCAAACACCAATTCCCAAAAACACAACCGTGACGATCAAGACGATGAAGACGAAGCCCCGAGGGCTGTTCGACAGATCAATATGATCATGTGTGGTATAATCACGGTAAACGACTTTGTCCGATCAATCAAGGAGTATGAACGCAAGGCCATTTCAGTGCAAAGCGCTCTATTGCCAGTCACCGATGAACCGCTCGTCATCTTCACTGATGATGACCTAGCAAAACCCTAATTTCATCGCCAACCTCCGAGTTCATTACAAAGCACTTTAAGAATCTCTTAAAAAACCCTAAAACTCTTTCTATCTTTAGATAGGCCGAGTTGAGATCTTACATCTAATATTTTCTTTGGCACAACCTCTTTGGAAGATTAAAGTTTAGGAAAAAAACAAAGAACACTAGTGATTGTGTGTATGTAAATAAATATTAAAATGTAAGAAAACAAAATATATATTATGTATTATATCACAAAGTTATCAAAAAAAATAAAACACTTATGTCGGATAGCCTCTAAGAAAAGGTTTTGAAGATTGTCCATCCATGTAAGCTTATTCATCTTGGAAGGGTGCGACAGAAACTCAACATCATCACCAGAACCACCATTTGATTCGATTTTTTCGTGAACTAACACAACTTAGATTTGAACTTTTCACGGATCTTGAATCTGATCTAACTTCAAGCTTATTATTCTTCTTGGTAATCTAAACATTAGCTTGTTCAGGATTCAACTGGATTTGCTGAGGGATGCTATCATTTGTGTCCTTGTGGTTGTGATCGGTCCATAATATGGACATACCATTCCTTTTACAAGTTAAAGCTAGTTGGTAAATCTTGGCTAAGTTAGTTGCTTTGATGGGTTTTGGAATGAAACACATCACTCCACAAGTTAAACTCTCGTGTTCTTTGTTGGGGTCCGATGATATAACTTTCATATTTTAGAGAAAAAGATACCTTAGAATTATAGCAAAATATATTACAATTTATATTATGTAAGTTTTAAAAGGAAAAAACAAACTTAACAATGACCGGTAAATTGCCAAACTCATTGATTTGTTTTTTGAGTTGTAGAGCGTTCATGCCAGGCATGTAATAATCTGTGATTACGAGATCGATGTTGTTTCTTTCGTTTCTAAGAGTAGACAATGCTTCTCTTGCATCTTTTACAGCTACAACTGTGATCTCCATAACCAATGGATTATGGATCTAAAATCATTTAACCAAAATAAGATTAAAAGGTAATGTGAAAAATGCAAATTACGAAAGATTATTACTTTTAAGTAATTTAACCTTTTTACAAAGAGAAGAAAATGGGCAAAATGAAACGGCTGCTTACTAATTTGTCATTAATAAAATTATGCTAATTAATGTGTTAACCTTAATTTATATTGGTAATTTATTATATTTTTAATTTTATTAAGGAAATATACATAACCATGGATAAAAAATGAGATAATAAATATGAAATATTTAGGACGATTTTTTAAATTTTATTTTAGAAATATACATAACGTTGAATAGATGGTAAATATGAAATATCTATGAAGATTTTAATTTTATTTTAGAAATATACATAACCTTCATAAAAAATAAAAAACAATATGATAATATAAAATTATTTATGAATATTTTTAAATATTAATAAATATTATTTTGGATTTTATATAGTAATTTCGTATTATTTATATAAATTTTGAATTTATATATATAAACGGTAAAATAGTTTAAATAAGATATTTATGTATTAATTTTAAAAAATAAAAATATAACTACAATTTATTTTATTACTATTAATTTTATTTATAATAAATTATAAATATTTTTTTAAATGTATTATTGTATGTATGTTTAATTATAAGTAGACTCATATAAATTTTTATAATATTATTATTGTTGTTAAATTAATTTGATAATTTTTTATTTTTAGAAAATTTATATTTAATAATAATTTGTGTTCGCACATGGTGTGAGCAAATCATAGTAGTATATATATACTCCATTTTAGAGCTATATAAATGTATTTTTTTTGATTTTTTAGAGGTATATATTCCACTTTAGTTATGAAATAGTTCACAAATTTTGAGAATGTTAATTGTATCAGCCAAACATTTTCGTTCAAATGCCAATACATTTTAAAAGGCTAAATGGTTGATTACTTTATAAGAAATATCGATTTGAAGAACAATTAATTTTAAACTTCGAAAGAACAAAAAAAACCATGTATCAACCAAACAACTAGTTTAATAATCATAAAAATAAGAATATTTATATTAAAATTTTAGATGTGTGCATGTAGTTGGAGCTCAAATCCTAATTATTTAGAAAGATATGGTTGCATTTCAACAAAAAATACAACCTTTGAAAGGGGTAAAATTACAGTATTTTTAATCAGCTAATGGATGATAAAATATTACCTCTGTATCTGGATTTTTCAAACCTGCGTGACATAATTTGAAGGAAAACAAGATTATCGTCCACAACCATAACACGGATTTTCAAGACAGAGTTTTGGTTGTGAAGAGATTTGTCAAAAGCCATTCTGCTAGTCTTTGTTATATTTTGTGTGTATTTTCAAGTTTGTATAAATTCTTTATACTGCAGAAAGCTCATATTTAAAGGCCTAAAGTAGAAAGCACGAACAATATAAAAATTAAAAATTGAAATAGTCTTCGTGTTTGATTAAGATTCAACAACTTAAATAAAAAAATGATTGTAACAATCACCAAATCCACAAAATCGAAATGAACATTATGTTTTTGTCTTTGATTAACCAAATGAACACTCAATGAACACAAGCATGATCCTCTTATGTGATCAATTTGTTTGTGGCCGAGCTGCAAATTTACACCATACAAGAAAAGAATCAGATTTGCAGAAAAGAGAATCAGCTTATTCTAACTGTTTCATTGTTAGAAAGAATTAGATTCCATTTAACACGATAACAAGAGATGATTCAAAGAGCTAAAAAGGATCTCAGCTCACCAAGTAGAGGAGGCATCCAAAACGTGACTCATTAGATTTCCAGAGAACAAGAGATGATTCAAAGACTTCGATCGAGAAAACAGCTCCTGAAATGGCTCCAACCGCTGCTCCTCGGATGAACCCACTCTCTGTTTCTTGGCCTATCAAAGCTCTTGTGACTGCTCCAAGCAATGTGCCTACTGAAGAAGATAAAGGAAACAACTTTATTAGCTTTACATAAAAACCCAGTTGTAGATTTTTCTGCAATCACCATAGTCACATATTAAACAAAGACTTCAAGTGATCAAATCGATCCAAAAGAAAGATATACAGCGCATGAATGAGCTACATAACCGGTTAGATGCAGAGTTTCTATTGGCTTAGATATGCTCGGTCAAGTTCAAAGAATGGATAGTTGTTCTTGATAATGGTTCCTGGTGTTTTCGTAGGTTTCAATCTACATAAGTTCTCTTATTTTAATCATAGTGTTTTCAATTTTTTATTTTTAAAAAATTATATTTAATTATATTTGTGTTCGCACATGGTGCAAGCGAATCGTACTAATATATATATATATATATATATATATATGTATTTTTGTTTTTTAGAGGTATATATTCCACTTTAGTTATGAAATAGTTCACAAATTTTGAGAATGTTAATTGTATCAGCCAAACATTTTCGTTCAAATGCCAATACATTTTAAAAGGCTAAATGGTTGATTACTTTATAAGAAATATCGATTTGAAGAACAATTAATTTTAAACTTCGAAAGAACAAAAAAAACCATGTATCAACCAAACAACTAGTTTAATAATCATCAAAATAAGAATATTTATATTAAATTTTTAGATGTGTGCATGTAGTTGGAGCTCAAATCCTAATTATTTAGAAAGATATGGTTGCATTTCAACAAAAAATACAACCTTTGAAAGGGGTAAAATTACAGTATTTTTAATCAGCTAATGGATGATAAAATATTACCTCTGTATCTGGATTTTTCAAACCTGCATGACATAATTTGAAGGAAAACAAGATCATCGTCCACAACCATAATTTGGATTTTCAGGACAGAGTTTTGGTTGTGAAGAGATTTGTCAAAGCCATTCTGCTAGTCTTTGTTATATTTGTGTGTATTTTCAAGTTTGTATACATTCTTTATACTGCAGAAAGCTCATATTTAAAGGTCTAAAATAGAAAGCACGAACAATATAAAAATTAAAAATTGAAATAGTCTTCGTGTTTGATTAAGATTCAACAACTTAAATAAAAAAATGATTGTAACAATCACCAAATCCACAAAATCGAAATGAACATTATGTTTTTGTCTTTGATTAACCAAATGAACACTCAATGAACACAAGCATGATCCTCTTATGTGATCAATTTGTTTGTGTCCGAGCTGCAAATTTACACCATACAAGAAAAGAATCAGATTTGCAAAAAAGAGAATCAGCTTATTCTAACTGTTGCATTGTTAGAAAGAATTAGATTCCATTTAACACGATAACAAGAGATGATTCAAAGAGCTAAAAAGGATCTCAGCTCACCAAGTAGAGGAGGCATCCAAAACGTGACTCATTAGATTTCCAGAGAACAAGAGATGATTCAAAGACTTCGATCGAGAAAACAGCTCCTGAAATGGCTCTATGTTTGTCTATATTAACATATGATTTGTGTTTGATGAACGCGGATGCAGGCGTTGATGAAACGAACAGCGGAAATACATTTATGAAATTTAAAACATACAAATAACAAGCATAATCAACAAGCAACAATCAGAAACATCAAGCAACCATAGTAACTGTTATAAGTGAATCAATGAGAAATTCAACGTTCCATTCTAGAAAGACTAATTTATTATAAGTAAAACACAAAGAAACTTAAACATGTTTTGATACGAAGTAAACAACATAAACACAAAGACTAACTTTAACTATTGGAGATATCCCAAGAGCATATCAAACCAGGGAAACTCACTATGAAAGTGCTTGTCAATATTGCAGGGAGTACTAGTTCAAAAATACAAGGATTAGGTGATAAGTTACTTACCAATTCTTGTTGCAGTCTGTTGCTCAATTGAATGGCGGAGTTCTTTTCCTCAATAAGCCTTGTGATGAGAGAGCTCTCCCCTGAAATCACACAAGTCGATAGGTATCAATTTTTACTTATGTTAAATTAGTCCTCAGTGAGGACTCCTAAATTTACTTATGCTAAATTTCTAAATCACACAAGTCTGTCAGTCGATCAATAATCAGAACCAGAAACATTTGTTATTCATTAGGTCAGGAACTCACTTTAATGACTGAAGGCCACAAGATTTTGAAAGCTCATCACGAAATGTGAAAGAGAAGAAGAACTGAATCTGGTGGCCGTGGCACAATCCCAGCTTGAACTGCCCAATTACATACAATAAGAGAAAAAAAATTAAATATGGAACGTGAGATGACTTTATAAACATGGATTGTGAAATATATTACTTTACCTGAGGAAAGATGTTGTTATGTTCATCTGTCGAGATCTTCCGAGGTCGCAGTTCTTTGTAGTGCTTCTGCAGTCCTTTGTAATGCTAACCATGTCTTTCATACGTCGTTGATAGATCTCCTCAAAAAAATTTTAGAAGAAAGTTATGAATGGTTTGGCCATGTCTCAAATGATACAAAATTATCTTGTAAACGCTCAAACACTCAAACTTAACAAAACACATTAATGAGTTAAGTAGAGAAGTCAAACTAAATTGCGTACTAACTATACAATTAACATCCTAACCATCAGACTCTAACTCATCAAACATTCATTAAAAAAGATAATCAACTTACCTAGACTGTGGAGACCATATTGAAGCTCATAGAGGAATATAGTAGTCATTTACAACCTTTAGAACCAAATTAATTGTTCCAACACAAGCAAACCACAAGTAAATCATAAGCAAACAAATAATCAGATTAAGAAGCTGTCATGTTTCACAAGCAAAGCAAATCTGAAGCAAACTAGACGGTTTAACACACACCCAAACGTCATATCTACCTGTACTTGTAGGCATCGAATCACAGAGAGTTTCGTAATGGAGAGATTCAAGGAAGAGTTTGAGAGAGTCGATAGGGTTTTGGCCAAATTTAGCGATGAAATTGAGAGCCTCGAATAAGAGATCCGAAGAAGAGATATCAGCTGGAATTAAGCATTCCGTTCCATAGACGAGTGCGGATAATGTTTCTCCATTTGCTCATCGCGGTGTTGTCCGATGGGACCAAATGAATCCTTCTAGCTCATCTGCGCATCGTCCTTTATTTTTGTTAAGTCTTTTCTTCAATCCATGCAAGTCCGTCTTGTTAGCAGATTACGCTTGTATGTTACCTTAGGGGTAACGCGGAGTAGACTTTTGTAATTGTATCTTCCACTTTTCACAAAAAGCCTCGAAGCATGTGGAGATGAACAGCGAGCCGTTGTCTGTAACGACTTTGTAAGGCACTCCATGCCTGCATATGATACTTTTCCATACGAAGTGTTCAACCTGGGCGTCTTTGACGTGGGCGTAAGATTCAGCTTCAATCCATTTTGAGAAATAGTCTAATTAATAGGACAAGCATGAATTACTTTTGCATGGACAGTTGAAGTGGACCTACTATATCCATTAACCCGTGCATGAAAGAATATGGTGTGGAAATGGACTAAAGCAGCTCGGCCGGTTGATGAATAGTCGGAGTGTCTCTACTCTCTGGCATTTTCGCATTTCCGGGAAAACTTCTCACAGTCCTTGATCATTGATGGCTAGAAGTAGTCATGACATTTGATTTTGATTGCCAAGGCTATGCCCCCTGAATGGTTTCGGCATGAACCACTGTGAACTTCTTGCATGATACGCATTGCTTCTCTGCCTTCGACGCAAGACATTAGAGGCCCAAACAGTCTCCATTTTAAGACATAGCGAGCAGCCTGCACTTCGATTTGCGGCTGCCCATTTGTCTACCAAAAAGACACTGAGTCAAAGATGTATTATTAATAAATATCGAAACTTCTTTATAGCACTATTACACATATGTTTTAGAAACAAAATTAAACTCGTACTAAAGAAGTGATATTTCTTAAAAATATATCTTTGACTCGGTATCATTTTGGTAACCCGCAGAATAGTCAAAATCATATATGAAGAAATACTAATATAGGATGTCATTATTGTTTCACCTATAAATAGTTGATATATATCAAATTGATGACCAAACAAAAAAAAAGTGTAAAGAAGAAAAAAAACTTCTTTTAAAATAAGTAAAAATTAAAGAATTCACACCAATTCATTAAACAAAGGTATTTGCTAATTATATATTTATATGATTTTATTTTATGACTGGTCATGATTTTGTATTGTTTTAGAATTACAACGAGATTTAAAATTCTTCATCTATTATATAAAACATTTATAAACAAAAACGTAAAATACTCTATTTATTTAGCTAACTCTTCTTATTTCGCAAAACAAAATATTGTATGCAAATTTTCAATATTTTAAATTAGTGAGAAATTAAGAAGCTAATTATGCACATTTCTAACCATTACAAAACCTTAATATTTTGAGATACAATAACATGCCAATAAATATCATTCAAGATTTGGTGATTTTCTTTCGTTACGGTACCCTACTGCAAGTGGCAAATCGAGAGAAGTGTTTGGATAAAAGATCATGGTGAGTAACCAAATCATGAATGCACAACCTGAATTTTTAGGTATGATTGAGAATTTTTCGAACTCCACTTTTAGTTTTTGATTTTTTCAAGAACATCCACAATAATATTTATTTATTTGTGTAGAAACTAATGGAACCAGTGGCTATTTGAATGAGCAACTATGGAAGTTATGTGCTGGATCTTTGTTTGATATTCCAAAAGTTGGAGAAAATATTTATTACTTTCCTAAAGGACACATAGAACATGTTAGTTTTATCTATTTTTTATTTCATATTTTCCCAATGTTTTTTTGAAGCGTTTTCTATAATTTGATGGCATTATCAGCTTGCGACATCAATAAATGATGACTTGTGTCAAATAAAGCCAATTTTTGACATTCCTTCAAAGATTCCATGCAATGTCGTTAGTATTATGCTTAAGGTATGCTTCTCTGGGATTTGATGTTTTTTTTTAAAAGTACAAAAGAAAATTTAGCTTAGACTGTAATAGTATTATTTTGTATTTTTAATGTATGATTTTAGGTGGAGCCCAATACAAATGAAGTATATGCAGAAGTTTCTTTGTTACCAAATGATACATCTGTAAGTGAAATAATTCAAGATTTATTTCTAACTTAATAACAGCTCTTCATTTAATCTATTTGAAATATTTTTTTGAATATTTAAATTTTAGGAAACTGAAGTACCTATTCCGAGTTACAACGACAACATACATAATATTAACTATTTCAGCAAGGTGTTAAGTGCATCTGATATCAACGCGCATGGTAGTCTTGTTTTAATAAAAAGACATGCAATTGAATGTCTTCCTCTACTGGTATTTTTTTATAATTTTTTACATCAAATAAACTTATGGTCGACTCCAATTGTAAGACTTTTTTAATAATTTGTTTTTAATTTTTTATGATATGTCTCAGCCAACACCAACTCAAGAGATATTCACTAAAGATCTACATGGTCATGAATGGAGATTTAAACACATTTTTAAAGGTAACTAATTTTTCTTTTATGTCAAACTTGGTTAGTAGTAATTATTGATATTCATTTCTCTACAAAAACATCAACTAGGTACACCAAAAAGGCATCTTTTCACATCTGGTTGGAGTGAATTTGCAAGAGAGAAAAAATTGGTCGCTGGAGACACTTTTATATTCATTCGGTATATATTGATATTTTACATCTATTTTTCTTGGATTTTGCACTTAAACTAATTTTTTAACTCTAGAGGAGATGATGGAGAATCACGAGTTGGAATCAGGAAATCATCTTATAAGCAGGACAACATATCATCGTCACTATTTTCAAAACAGAGTACGCACCATGGTGTAATTACTACGGCTTGGAATGCTATTGAAGCCAAATGTATGTTCGTAATGTTCTATAAACCAAGGCAAGGAAAAACACTTTGTTACTATACTTAAACATTATAAGAATAGTCTATTCAACAATTTTGGTTTTCTTTATTCTTGATATGATGATTTTAGGCTGAACCAATTCATCATAAACTTTGAAAAAGTCGTAAATGCAATGAAGAAGAAGTTTCATATAGGTTTGAGATTTACCATGAGATATGAAGGAGGTGAATTTAATGAAATAAGGTAAAACTTGAACACCCATTTCTTTTTTTTTCCAACAAAATATGTTTACTTAGAATTTTTTTTCACTGCAAAAGATACTATGGGACAATAGTAGGAATGAGAGATTTCTCTATTCATTGGAGGAATTCAGAATGGCGAAGCCTAGAAGTAAACTATTCCTATATCCACTTTTATTAAATTATTTTAAATATGTTTCTAAAAAAGTAATAAGTAATATCCGCTAACTTTATTATTATAGGTACAATGGGATGAAGCTACCTCAACTCCAAGACTAGATGAGGTTTCTCCATGGGAGATTGAGCCTTTACTACGTTCATCAACCATTTTTGAGCCAACTTTTCTTAAAAGCAAACGTCAACGCGGATTACATAAGTTTGGTAAGAAAAAATTGTTTAATAAGTTAATGTTTCTTTGTGAATTAGTTCTCATTATGCTTCTCTTTATAGGTTCAAATATGTGGATTCCTACATTGTCTCAGGGTCAAGAAATTGGACAATCAAGCACAAAATCTCCAATGATTGACCCTAAACTTAGTTATCAAAATAATATTGATGATTCTAAGTTCCCATATGATGGGCAAATTAGCTATTCAGGCCCTACCATGTCCAAACCAAACTACAATGACCAAATGATTCTATCAATGAAAGATCATTCAACCACCAATGCAACTACTAGCTGCATATTTTTTAGAGTTGATCTACTGATTCCCACCGAAACAAAGGATCCTATGGGACAAACTGACTCATCCCAAAGTCAAAAATGTCCGAAATATTTGAAGAAAAGAAGCTTGACCAGATCCAAAATCTTACATCACTAAAAGAAATTCACGACAACATCAATTCTACTAGGAGTTGTACTAAGGTATGAAAGACCATCGTTTTTTATTCTATACTTTACTAGTTAATTATAAAACGATTTATATGTACAACTAGAATATTAGAAAACATTTGTTTTATTCAAAGTTTATGTCATTTATAAGATGAAACTTAATTTTTATCTAGTTGGCACCCATAGTTTTTATTATAATACGCTGGATATAATTTTAATAAGAAATATACATATTAAAAAAAGATTGAGATGACTATGTTTAGTTCACATGCTCTTGATATGGCTATTGACTATGCAAGGAGTTGCTGTAGAAAAAACTGTGGATTTAACTGTTCTTGACGAATACAATAAGTTAGTCGACGAACTAGAAAATCTTTTTGATCTCAAAGGTGAACTGCATCACAATCAATGGGAAATAATTTTTACAGATGAGGAAGGTGATATGATGCTTGTTGGAGACGATCCATGGATGTAAGTTTCCTTATATTTATTTCCATTTTTGGGAAAAACTTAATGAGTAATTTTTATTTTGTGTAGCGAGTTTCGCGACATGGCGAAGGAAATATTCATATGTTTAAAAGAAGATGTCAAAATGATGAAGCCAGAGAAAAAATCTCCCAAGGTGACCCAGCATTAAACAATGTAACTGTTTCTTTCTTTTGGAGAGTTTTCTTGTTTTGGAGTTTTGTTTGTTGGAAAACTATGTCTAGAGAAATCGTGAGAGGGGGAAGATTTACATTGCTTCGTGTATAATCAAATGACAGTTAAGACTAGAAAAGGGATGTAATTTAAAAAAATAAAAAAACTTGTTTGTTTCAACATGTAATAAAGATAAACGTGCAAATGTGTGTAACTTAAAATCGTATTTGAAGCATTAATATTTGAAGATTTTGTCTAGCGTTTGAGGTTTTAAATTCAACAAATATTTTTTTTGTTTTCAACTCGTTTGGACATGTTCATTATTGTAGGTGTTTGTAATATGTATGTTTTAATCAATCATAAATAATAAAAATCATTTTTTGTATTATATTATGCTTTTCAAATATCATAAAAGCATATATTAATTAAAATACAAATAAAGTAATAGAAACAAAAAGAATTGTTTCTAAAATAAAATATCAATACTTATAAGATATTGAGTTGAAAAAGTTAGCAATGTGTATGCTTAATCATTTTGGTTGGCATGTTTTTAGTTACATTTACATAATGTTTAATATAGAATCATTTAATAAGTTGGAGATTAAACTTTTTACCTTCTCTAGCATTTGCAAACTTAAATTTTTCATTTTCAAAACTTCAATTGCATAAGTAAGATTAAAAATATAACTCTAACTCAATATTTTTCAATTGAATTTTACAATAAAGTACTAATATGTTGAATGAATATTTAATTATATGAATTTAACTATTGTAAACGGCCAAGTTGTAAAATAGAATATTTTAAAAAAAAAGTAGAACCCAAAATATTCTATTTTTGCATCATAAGTTTCTTTTTAAAATGGAAAACAAACCAAAGTAATAAATCAATATAGAAGCTCCAATGCTCTAACTACAGATTTAAAACTTCATTTGTGTTTCTGCACATGGAAGTCTGATACTAAGAGAATGCAATTTCTCGAGCATAGTACTATATAATTTGTCCCTCGTGGTTTTGCATATCTATCATCGATCTATGTAGAATATGTAATATTATCGGCTTGAAAAATTTCTTATAAATGGCCTCATAGTTTGTAACATTAGATGGGAAAAACATAATAGTTTTCCAAGAAAACGATAGTTAAGTGGGGTTTTCCGAAACAAAAAAATTTGCCAATACTTATTTCACTCGTAATATTAAAATTCTAGAGAAAAATACAATGAAGGATTGAAAACTCTGGTTGTCATACTAATCTAACACCACATTAAAACTATTAAACAAGGAAAACCAAGTCCAAATGAGGAAGCAAATCCCAAACAAGGGACTTATAACATCATAGGTTTAAATGCAGCGGGTGCGGAGTGCGGAAATGAGTGGTTGCAATTTCAAACGTTATTATTCATACGACTGGTATAATAGTTGGAAATGAATACGGTTGTGAGATATTTATATGACTGGTTGACTAGTAAATTCAATATCGGTTAAAAAAAGAATCACTAATAAACATTATCAATAGCTAAAAAACGCAAGACCATATAACAATAAATAGTAATAGAAATCATGTGTATTACATTTTTTTTTTGTAAGGAAATTAATACTCCAATGGAGAAAGTGTTTACTTGTGAAGATAATTCTGGACTTAGAAAAGTTTAGTTTATTTGATATATAAGTATTTATATATAAAATTTTGATTGGTGCTTATTGATTATTAATTAGAAAGTGTGAAATTTATACATATTAAAATTTTAATCCAAATTTTCATTTTTAACTTATTATATATATATATTCTTATTTCTGAATAAGTTTTTTTAAATCTTTTAGTTAAAATAGTATTTTTAGTTATTTACTCGTAACCGCCGAAGCACAAACGCTAAAAAATCGGTTTTTGATTTTTAGAGGTGTGGAGCGGTATAAAACATAGAAATCTATTTATGTGATTGTCCTCAAATACCAACAACTGCTACACTTGAAAACACAACATTTGCGGAAATTAACGGGAGAACCAATCAACCCCTTAAATAACAACTAAAAGCATAGAAAAAAACTACATGAAAAGATTCCTTTAATAATGGAAGGATTCGTCGTCAAGTCGCCGCAAAAACTCATTCCCAACGCTATTGGGATGAAACTAAAATCGTCATTAATTGTTCGACGAAGTATACCGTCCATAACTTTTCATAATAATTTTGTCATTATGCCGATGCTTTTACGACGAATATATTTCATCGCAATTTTATGACTATTTGATATTTCGTCATAAAATCATCGGTAATTCGTCGGGAATTAGCGACAAAAATATTTTGTAGCAAAATTCAGTTGCGAATGATATGTTTTCTTGTAGTGTTTGGAGGTTACCAAAGTGTTTGATCGTTTTCCTTCTGTTTTTGCATCACCAAAAGGATTACAAACTTTGTGTGGGAGAAAACATGCCATTAGACTGAATTCGGGATCCGAAGGTATCAGTGTACGACCTTATCACTATTCTCACGCACATGTACGAGTCGAAACTCGCACTGTCAATTTTTGTAGAGCAAACTTTTAAGGAACAAAATAATTTGAAGTAAACGACACAACAAGAGACGACGATGATATTTTTATTGACGTTGATCAGAAACAAAGTATAAAAGCGCAAGAGCAGAGAGAAAGTCTAAGTCTAGTTGCGAGGATTTTACGAGATCCTCTGATCGTACGAAGTCCTTCGTCTTATATAGTCGCGGTGAGTCGGTGTCGAGGATGTTCAACTTTTCTGCTTGGATATTCCTCTTCTTGCTCGGATTATCTTCTCTTTTCTTCTTTGAGTTTACTCCGTTTTTGTAATTAGCCTTCCGTAATTTAACTCGATCTACCGAATGGGCCGAAAGGGACGATCCCAGTCCATTTGAGCATAAGTTTCTTGATTCGGCCCAAAGTGTAACGCCCCCTTCCCGTTTTCCGCTGACCGACGAGCTGGCTGGCAAACAATCAAACAAGAACATGACCGATCGAACCCGAGAAGTCATACAAGAAGAGTTTGTCACAATACGAAGCCCGAGACAGTCCAGTTTGAGTCAATGGCTCGAACTATACCTTCCTTAACTCCGTTTACCTCGTTTCCACAATACAAAGCTTTTCAACCTGTGCCGCTTCCACGAGTTGTATTCGGTTCGGACTAAACCGTATATCAAGGAATTATTCCGTTTTTATTACTTAAAAATTATAAATATTATTCATAACATTTACGGTTTTATACAAATCATTTAGCGGGGTCCCCACAAAATTCGAAACCGAAAATATAGTCAAAATGCATAAACAAACCGATGCCAAATGCCAACCCGAACCTTCTCCGAGTGCCCTACATGTCCACCTAGCTATTCCAAACCTGAAAAAACACAAAAGAGTCTAATGAGCAATCTAAGATTACCCAGTGAGACGGCTCCCAATTAAAAGGCTGCTAACAATCTAATAATCAAGGCCAAACCCAAAATAACAGCCAAGTACACTAGCTGGTCACGTGCTACCAAGACGTGATGAGCTACACAACACACAAGCATTCAAATAACAACATACATTATCAACGAAGGAAATCGAGAACACTGCGGCACATGCCCTCGATTAGACTCGATCTACACTAAACATATCTCTAACGCAATCTCCACACCATGGGCCCCAAACGGGAACTCGTAACTTCCACGGGAACACTTAGCTATCCCACGTTAACTAAAACCTCCCACGACTCCTAGACGAAAACACAAAGTCCTACGACTAGGACACCGTTCTCTGTCCATCGATATGCGGTGACTCTGGCTACCCCTAGATAACCAAAGCTTCCATGTGGTCCGGCACTAGGACGCGACCCCGTATTCTCCAGACCACACACCTACCGGCGTCACTCAGTATGTTAACACCATAACCAGAATCACGACCCGAAGGCACGTGAACCGATCAGGTAACAACCCGAGGATCCAATCGGGTCGGAAGTACCGGAACGCAACCTCTAGACTTGTGGGATCTAACGCACCCTATAGATTCCTAATAACAGCAATGTAAACAAGCAGACTCACTGGGACTCTATCACGCAATACCAACAAGGTCAAATATAAATACCATCTCAATCCCCAATCTATCCCGCAAGTCCTCTCTCCCACCTCCATATCACCCGACCTTACCTAGACTTACCCGGTTTCGCACCAGAGTAAGTATCTACCAGTACAGTCTACTCGGCCCAACACCGAAGTAGATACAAAATCAAGCAATCAACAATGGATTATTAATCTCGTAGACGGCTTAATTCAATTCTAATTATTACTTCTTATTTCCTTAAATTCTTATTTTAATCTCTTCGATCCGTCAGCTTGAGATTAGTAAACTTACTAATCACCTGACTTCACATTATTATTTAATTAATTCATTTAACCCGATAACCCTGATTATTGACTAATTAAACCACCTGTTATTATATTTTAAGTGTGTTATGTGTTTTAACCGTATTTTAATCAACTCATAATTGTCCATATTTAGATTCCTTTAGATATGTTCTTAAATACTTATATATGCATATACGACCTAGCATGCCATTCTATATGTATGCAACACTCAATCAAGCAATCAAGGAAAATATCAATCAGTTACCAATATAAGCTTACTAGCATGCATCTCTTTAACCTAACCATTTAATTAGTTAACCGAGTTATTAATCAACCTATCCATTCTAACCAATTCAATCATCGAGGTATGCAACCTAAATATACGGTTAATGAATCCAAGGTCTATATGTCCTAATATATATGAAACACACAATTTAGCCGACTCACAGTGATATCGTGACGATGGATGGACAGACTGACGGAACTCCGACACTAACCCGACGCTAACCCGAACCTTCTCTGAACCGTTGAATTGCTTTGACCCGAACTTGACCCTGGTAAATCTGATCTTTCCTCCACACGAACCTCTGGACCAACCTCGTATGATGTCTACTACAACCGTCTATAAGGGAAAGTCGGTACGTGGGATGAATGTTGAAATCTCCGTTTAGGAAATATTTCACCGTTCCTATGTCACCATCCCATCTCTTATCTCTCTCTAACCTCATTTTCTCTCTCCTCTTTCTCTCCTTCCTCCCTGTCTCTCTCCTTCTCTCTCTCCTCCTTCTCTCTCTCCTCCTTCTCTCTCTCTCCCCTCCGGTTCTCCTCCTCCTTCTCTCTCTCTCTCCTCCGGTTCTCCTCCTCTCTCTCTCTCTTTCCTCCTTCTCTCTCTCTGGTTCTCCTCCTTCTCTCTCCCTCTCCTCCGGTTCTTATTCTTCTTCTTCTTCTTCTTCTTCTTCTCTCTCATGATTCTTCTCTTCCTTATCCTTCTCCTTCTCCTTCTTCTTCTTCACGTTTTTGGTGATGCAAAATGAGGAGTTTCACTTTCTATTTATAGCAAAACTAAATGATCTTTTGTGTGACAAGTGTTCCCTCCCTTCTCATCTCCTCATGCCACGATCACCACACTTCATTACCAAGATTCAATGAATCAACACATTCCTTGCATTCGAAAGCCTTGGAGAACAAGTCTCCCCTCTCCATTCCACGACATCCATCTTGAGTGAGGTAAGGTTCATTGCATTTACTACTTCTTCACCTTTTTTGTTGCCACATAAACTTTTCTTTTTGTAACCATAATTAATTTGTTTTATCACTTGCTTGTTCCCCACTCCTCTTTGATCATGAATCTAAAAGAGATATGTGGCGCCAGGGAGGAGAAGACACTTTTCTCTTGAAGGTTCATTCTGGACAAAGAAATTGCACCAATAATTTCTTAGAAGCTTCTTATTCCTGAACCATTCCGACATACCGATGTTTCTGTTTTTGTGTTTAATATTTTAAAAACTCCTTATCTTCTTCTATAAATCCACCAAGCCTCATTTTCCAATTCTAGATGGTCTTAGACGAATTTAGAAATTTTAATCACCTCAAACGGATACCCGTAGTTCCCGTTATGAGTTTTACAAAAAATTTCGGTTCTATCGGTTTGCATTCCCAATAGTCCGAAAACTCATCTACGGTCCGTTTCCATCATTATTTGTCTTCTAATTTTTTTTCTTTATTTAAAAAGAATAACATTTGGCCCGTCTTAGCTTCCGGCACGCATTTGATAAATTACCAAAATGCCCCTCATATCTTGGAAATTACAAAAATGCCCATGTTGACGTTCTGATTGCCCGTTGACCAATCTTGTGATACAATGTATTACAAAAAGTATATAAAATACGAGTCTTGAGAGTTAGGACCAAGTTCATATTTCATATACTCTATTCGGCAATTCCATTAACCTCTAAGAACGTACAAGTCATTTTTCTGAGGATGGATATGGCTAGTCATGCATTCGGAGGAAGACATTGGCAAATGTACGAGCATTTGGTATAAGCAAAGTATTCGTTAGGAATATTTTTGGAATATGTTCTGCTTGGAACTTCCGAGGGAGTGTGTCATGCTTGAAAAATCAGAGGGAGTGTGCTCGGATTGTCCGAGTAGTTTGGTCTGCTCAGAATTTCCGAGCATATTTGCCTGCTCGGAATTTCTGAACAACTTGTTTGAGTGTTTGAGATTGTCCGTAGATTCCGTCAAGTGATATGCTTGTCCATGGGATCTATCCGAGCAATCTGGTTGTTTAGAATTTTGGCTAAGTGGTCTCGTATGTTTTGTACAAAAACTTTATTTATTCAAAACATTCCTTATACAAAATGTTTCCCATGCGTAAAACGTCTATTTCCAATTCCTCGATCCATTTTCGACCATTAATTTCGTCAAGGGGGATTTTGACCCAACAGTTAGCCCCCAGCTCGTCAGACTAGACTGCGATGATGACGAGTTTTAGTTAGTCGAGGCGAAAACAATTGTTCGAATGTTTGGATGTTCTTCCCTTTGGTGGTTACAGAAGGTAATATAAAAGTTCTCGTTGCAATGCACTGACGGTACGTCAAGCGAGATCGTTGTGTGCAATGGTTGCCTTGGAACATACGGCTCGCGGGAGATCGATTCTCCAAAATATATCCGATCTTAGAGTTGGCCCGGTAATGATCATTTAAATAATCATGTGAAATTATGATTCTACCCCATGTTTTGGAGAAAATCTATAAGTAATCTCCTTACTCATTCACTTCTTCACTCATTACCTTCTATCAAGATTGTTAAGGCAGCTTCTCTCTGTAGCTTCTCTCTGATTTTTTCCCTTGATTATTGAACGTTTTTGAACACTTCTTAGCTTATAACTTTTGATATTGTACAGGTTTGTGCTACCGTTTTTTGACGTTCGTTTCTCAAGAAGTGGTGAAAGCTAGGAAGACGTCTCTTCTGTTGTCTCGACGTAAAGAAGTTGGAGAAAGAAGAATGGAGACAGAGAAACAAAGAGAAAGCGGCCGGAATGGCTGAGAACGATCAGAAGAATTTGCAGGATCCGTCTTGACCAGGGCATCCCTGTCGTTGTAGGCGGAATGGAGACCGGCCAGATTTTGGTCTCTACTCATGAGTCTTTTGGAGAAATTCTATGTCTGTCGGCTCAGGGTATGTTTCCAAGCCGACACGGAAGCAACCCAAGAGGCGTGCGACATCGAAGTCCCTCGGTCGGAGCCATAACTTATCCGGAGGGGCCTAAGCGTTGGCGGTCCTATATACGACGGTGTTTCTGAGGTAGCAAAGTTCTGCTCGGGAATGTGGCATCCGGGTGATTCCCCTGTTCAATATGAGGAATGGTTTGTTGTAGTTCGCTTACTCATGCAGGCCAAGAATTTTTTAGGGTTAATGCTTTTTTCCTCTTTAAGTGATATGTATGTTTTTATTTAGATGATCAGTTTATTAACTCTCTTTACATAGCAGGCGTGGGCATCGGTAAATAGACATGCCACTGAGTCCGAGACGGAGATCCGTGGGGGCTAGAAATTGATTCACAAGCACTCTGCCGATAACCAGAAATTGGAGAGCTCACTCTCCGATTTGAGTGTTATGTTCTGAGCAAGGCCTTCTTGGATTTCCGAGCATTTCTACTCAAAAATTCTGAGCAAGATTGCTCGGATTCCCGAACATGTTTACTCGGATTTTCGAGCATGTTTGCTCGTAATTCCAAACGTGTTTAGTTCTGTGTTAGTTGGTCGAGCCTGCTAGGATGGTCTATTCTTCCGAGCAGCTGAGCTGTCAAGTTAACGTTATGTCGCTTAGTGCGGAAAAGTTTAGCAGATTTTGTTGGTGAAAAAATTTCGTTTCTCGATTTTGTTTACACTATCTGACTTGGTTTCATATAATTCTCATAGGATGTGTGATTTAGCATTCGATTCTCGATCCTTCAGGTGCGTTGCGCTCGGAAGTGTATTCGGTTTTTTTGGTAATGAAATGGTGCTAAGTATTGGCGTGCTTAGAAGCGCTTTGCCGTGCACTGAATTGAGTTTTTAGTTGGAAAGTTGGCGAGAAATACCCGAGTTACGAACCTTTTATGATTGAGACCAACGTGCTTGGAAGCGTCTACCTGGGTTTCGAGTTAAGTTCGAAGTAAGCAATATATACTCGACTTATGGACCTATTATGACTAAGACATGTGTGCTCGGAAGTGTTTAACTGGGTTTCGAGTTAAGTTCGAAGGTTAGCGAGATATACTCAACTTACCGATCTATGATGATTAAGACTATTGTGCTCGGAAGCGTTTAACTGGTTTTCGAATTAAGTTTGAATGTTTGCGAGATATGCTCGACTTACATACCTATGATGATTAAGACCAGTGTGCTCGGAAGCGTTTAACTCGACGTCGATAGCAAATTGATATTAGCAGATATCGGACCAAGGTGTACTCTGCTGAAATATCGTTAAGACCATTGTGCTAGGCTGCGTTTACTTGGTTTTGATGTTTACTGAGTTCGGTACTTTTGCAAGACACCTCGACTTATGTTCCCATTGTCAATATGGTGAATTCGAATGGTCTGAATTTAACTGTGGAGTTTACTTGGGACAGTTTCTAAGTGTAGGCGAAGTAGATTGTGGTATTGACTTGTGCAGGCTTGTTTTCAAGTGGCATACTAAAGGAAATATTTAAAGGAAATATGAGTGTGGTACTCCGGCAATGAAATGAGTTTCAATGAAGCTTCTTCTTCGTTTTTCGATGGCTGGGTTGAGAAAATGAGGTTGCTTTTGATGGGCAGGGTCAAGTTTGATCCAATACGGTGCGGCCCATAGGTTGATAACCGGTTCATGTAATTGTAAGGCATCTGGTTGAGGTGGACTGGCTCAGCTGTGTTGGATAAGAGTCTAGACTGTCCAAGACCGTGACCAGGTTTGGAATAGAATGATATATTGTTAAAACTTGTGTCGTACAATGAAGAACGTGTGTAGTTGCTATAGTACAGCTTTCTCATGTGAGCATATGGAAATATCGAGCATGTGCCTCTACCATGCAACATGCTTGAACATAAAGAACCTTTGTCCCGACTTTCCTCAAGAACAGTCGATATTTCTGTGTAACAAACAATTTGTAGTTAATTAAAAAGCGGAAAATACACAATCAATGGTTTGATCTATAGTTTTTAAGCATGGAAAAAACTAATCACAACTTAAAGAAATCACATGAAAAATTTCTAATTATCTTAGTAAAACATAAAATCTTCTAGTTTTAAGTTAATTTACTGGTTTAGACCCACTGTTAGTCAACTTTAACATTTCGCTAACTTGGACTCTTTTAAAAAAAAAAATATTCCTCGAACATTTGTTAGTGAAATGTTGACTAACATAAATTGTAGTTAAAAAATAAATAAAAAAATAATCTCATTTGAAACATAAAATCCATAAATATTTGTGAAAAGAGAGATTGATGATCAAACCTGTAAATGGCTGGCTACGTTCTCTCTTGTCAAGTATGGTACGTTCATGAACCCTAATATTTTCTTTGGCACATCCTCTTTGGAAGATTCAAGTTTAGCAAACAAACATAGAACACTAGTCAGTGTGTGTATATATAAACATGAAAATGTAAATAAAAATGTATATTATGTATTATCTCAAAAAGTTATCAAAAAAAATAAAACACTTACTATGAAGACCGATGTATCGGATAGCCTCTAAGAAAAGGTTTTGAAGATCATATGTCCATGTAAGCTTATTCTTCTTGGAAGGCTGCGACAGAGACTCATCAACATCATCACCAGAACCACCGTTTGATTTTATTTTTTTTATTTTTGCGTGAACTAACACAACTTACATTTGAACTTTTTACGGATCTTGAATCTGATCTAACTGCGAGCTTATTATTCTTCTTGGTCATCGAGACATTAGCTTGTCCAGGAAGCAACTGGGTTTGCTGAGGGATGGTAACATCTGTGTCCTTTTGGTTGCGCTCCGTACATAATATGGTCATACCATTCCTCTTACAAGTTAAAGCAAGTTGGTAAATCTTGGTTAAGTCAGTTGCTTCGATGGGTTTTGGAATGAAACACATCACTCCACAAGTTAAAATCTCTTGTTCTTTGTTGGGGTCCAATGATATAAGTTTCATATTTTAGAAAATATAAAAAGATTTATAACTTAGAATTATAGCAAAAAAATATTACAATTTTCTGGAAGTTTTAAAAGTAAAAACAAACGTATGTATGTATATATATATATATCTCATTAAACGAATCTGGAAATTTTGCTTGCTCAAAAGCTTCCTTCAGAAGATCAATAATCATAGACATATACTTATCACTTATCCTAGAGATACATTTGATGTGATATAGCTTGAGCATAAATGTTAACTTGTTGAGTGACTGTCAACCTTCATAAAGAGTTTGATTGCAATCTGACAACAATTCATCAAATGCCTTTTTGTTTCAAAGGATCCTTATATGTATTAGCATATTCATTTGGCCCCGTCTCCATGCTTGGAGTAGTTGTATCAATGCTTGGAGTAGTTGTATCCATGCTTGGAGGATCCTCATGTGTATTAGCAGATTCATTTGGCCCCATCTCCATCTTGGAGTAGTTGTATCCATGCTTGGAGTAGTTGTATCCATGTTTGAAGTAGCTGTATTCATACTTGGAAACACATCAGCAAGTAAATTCAAGGTTGAATTATCACTCTGATTTATATTTTGTTGATGATCTAAACTGACAGCTTGTGTATAGTCTTCTAAGTCTTCATCGTGTAGAAACCAATTATTATATGTGCATAGGAAACCATGACACAGCAAATCACCTTCAATATCAACTCTGCACTTGTATTTTACAAGGCAACAACGTTGTCAGGGAAATTTTAGCAAGTCTAATTTAATTTTGCCGAAGGAAAAATCTAAAAAAACTCTTGACTCCGTTTATGTAATCTTGAGTCAAACGAGATTTTGTTACCCATGATTTATCCATATTCACCTAAAAACTCATTAATTTCATAAATTTGACCATAAAAGTTTAGAATTTAGCTTGTTCGTTTATGAAACGCCTGCGTCAAGGTCAACGTCAAAGAGAAAAAAAAAAAGAAAAATCAATTAACTTCAGACGGTGTAAAAGTAGCCGCAGAAGTCGTCATAGCTACCGCTATTTTTCACAACGTCAACGGCGACACCAAAAATTTACGGCATCAACAACCGTCGCGGCTCTTTTCTTTTTATTTACCTCTATGTTTGTCTATATTAACATATGATTTGTGAGTGATGAACGCAGACGCATGCGTTGATGAAAAGAACAGCGGAAATACATTTATGAAATTTAAAACATACAAATAACAAGCATAATCACCAAGCAACAATCAAAAACATCAAGCAACCATAGTAACTGTTATAAGTGAATCAATGAGAAATTCAACGTTCCATTCTACAAAGACTAACTTATTATAAGTAAAACACAAAGAAACTTAAACACGTTTTGATACGAAGTAAACAACATAAACACAAAGACTAACTTTAACTAGTGGAGATATCCCAAGAGCAAATCAAACCAGGGAAACTCGCTATGAAAGTGCTTGTCAATATTGCAGGGAGTACAAGTTCAAAAATACAAGGATTAGGTGATAAGTTCCTTACCAATTCTTGTTGCAGTCTGTTGCTCAATTGAACGGCAGAGTTCTTTTCCTCAGTAAGCCTTGTGATGAGAGAGCTCTCGCCTGAAATCACAGAAGTCGATAGGTATCAATTTTTACTTATGTTAACTTAGTCCTCAGTGAGGACTCCTAAATTTACTTATGCTAAATTTCTAAATCACACAAGTCTGTCAGTCGATCGATAATCAGAACCAGAAACATTTGTTATTACTGAAGGCCACAAGATTTTGAAAGCTCATCACGAAATGTTAAAGAGAAGAAAAACTGAATCTGGTGGCCGTGGCACAATCCCAGCTTGAACTGCTTGATAGTCAAGGTTTTGGTCTCAGGGTGTCGAGCATTTTAGTCAAATTCCCCTCAAACTATATGCAAATTAGGGCAGATAGTCTTCAAGTAGTCATGGATTTCCGAAAACAGTGAAAAGATGCTAAGCTTAACCACAAACATGAAAAAGAAAAGGCTTCTGTCATAAGAACACAATCAGGTAAGTTAAACAATATGAGAGCAAAGCACAAAAATGGAATGCAATTAGAGTAGTTTACATCATCACATAAAGATTGAATTAGAGTCTATTCTCGCTCTGAATCTTCTTTTCTTCCTCATATGTAAGGATCCCAGAAACAATTACATCAGATTGGATGATCCAACAAGGGAAATTTCAAACAAAATTAAAAACCTACCAAATACATAAACTCTACCAACATTTTGATTTATCAGAATCACATATTTCAAGAGCAGTCACAGATTAATTCTCCGCAATAGATTTAGGATTATAGCATCAACTTAAGCAAACAAAATGAAAGAAAAAGGATTTCCCAGTGACTATACGATTTCAGGTAAACTGGACCAACAGTCTCTAGAATAGCTACTGACTTGATCGAACTGGTGAATAATTGGAACCTAGCGGAATTAAAAGAAATTGAGAAGATGAGTCAGAGAATCAGTAAAAATTGAGAAGATGATTATCATATTACCGTTCAAGCAAATATCAAATAGAGAATAGCGATCAGGCACGTGATTCACCAAATCTCCTTCTGTACCTTCGAATTTAACTTCGATTGAAGAAGATGAAGTCAGATAAGAAGAAATCTTCAAAGAATAAGATATCTTTGAATCAGCAGCTGAAGGAATCGACGAGACCAGTTCCAAAAATTATTTGAATCGATGGCAGCTGAAGAAAATCTTCGAAGAATAATTATCGTCATCTGAAGTGATATCTCAAATGGGCTTATTTCGTGAAAGTTTTGACAAAAAAAAAAAATTTCGTGAAAGTTTATTTAAGTGATATCTCAAATCACTACAAAAAAATAGCGCTTTGCGATTGCACTTTTAATCGTAGAATAGTCGTTAAACGCGGTTTTACGGCTAAATTACGATTAAATATGGTAGTTGTAAATCCATAGTCGCCAAATCGCATAATCATATTAATAGTCGGCAAGTTACGACTATTTCTACGACTAACATAGGTAATCGTAAAATAGACGTATTATTGTCGGAAGATTTAAGGACTAATTTACGACTATTTGGCTTCAGTTGTGCGACTAAAGACATAGTCCAAATGCAGTCGGAGAAATGTAGTCACTTATTAGTCGTCAACCGAAGTGACCAATTGCCGACTATTTTGCGACTGTACAATATAGTGATAATGTAGTAGTAAATATTGGTGACTAATTGGTGGCTTAGTAATGACTAGGTCAACGACAATTCATCAACTAATCAGAACACCCAAATACGTTTATTTTACTATTTCGGCCACTACTTGTCGACTATTACGTGACTGTCTTATATAGTCACAACCTAGTCGTAATATATGGGGACTATTTGGTGACTGTTTATTGACTAATTTACCGACGACTAACAGGAGAATCCCAATATGATTATGGTAAACATTTTACTATTAATTAGCGACTGTTTAACGACTATGCAACGTCTACTCGAAACATTCATATTCGACTATGGTACTGACTGGCCGACTACTGTCTGGCTGTCTAATATAGTCATAACTTAGTCGTAAGAAATGGTGACTACTTGGCGACGGTTTAATGATTAAATAATGATTATTAAGCGACTATTCGGAAAATCCAGATTCGCTGATGATAAATATTTAGCGACTACTTGTGTGTGTAGTGCGAAGAAATGACGACTGTTTAGCGACTTTTTTTCGTAAAAATAAGAATTTGGATTAATTTCATTTTCGATTTGGTAGTTGGTGATACCGTAATTTGAATGGTACAAGAAACGTAAAAGACATTTGCTTCAAAAATAACACTGGTAACATGTATGCCTATGTGTAGCATGTAAACACAAACAATCTACATGTGCAAACTTCATCATTTAAGAGTTTCCAAATCATATCCCAAAAATTTACAAGTGCAAGAGACAGTGATAAGTAACCTACGAAGCATATGGTGTTGTAGTTTTACTTTGAGCTTCCTTCAGTTGCTCTTGGTGGGCGACAACGCTGAAAAGTGTCTGGGCTGTTTGCGCTTACCCATTAAAATATTTTCTGTCAGGCTTTCGACTCCAGAAGGATTTACTCGTCCATCCTTCTCAGTGGCATGTGACAATTACATACAATAAGAGAAAAACAATTAAATATAGAACGTGAGATGACTTTATAAACATGGATTGTGAAAAATATTACTTTATCTGAGGAAAGATGTTGTTATGTTCATCCGTCGAGATCTTCCGAGGTCGCAGTTCTTTGCAGTTCTTCTGCAGTCCTTTGTGATGCTAACCATGTCTTTCATACGTCGTTGATAGATCTCCTCAAAAAAATTTTAGAAGAAAGTTATGAATTGTTTGGCCATGTCTCAAATGATACAAAATTAATTTGTAAACGCTCAGACACTCGAACTTAACAAAACACATTAATGATTTAAGTAGATAAGTCAAACTAAATTGTGTACTAACAATACGATTAACATCCTAACCATCAGACTCTAACTAATCAAACACTCATTAAAAAAAATAATCAACTTACTCAGACTGTGGAGACCATATTGAAGCTCATAGAGGAATATAGTAGTCATTTACAACCTGTAGAACCAAAATTAATTGTTCCAACACAAGCAAACCACAAGTAAATCATAAGCAAACCAATAATCAGATTAAGAAGCTGTCATGTTTCACAAGCAAAGCAAATCTGAAGCAAACTAGATGGTTTAACACACACACAAACGTCATATCTACATGTACTTGTAGGCATCGAATCACAGAGAGTTTCGTAATGGAGAGATTCAAGGAAGAGTTTGAGAGAGTCGATAGGGTTTTGGCCAAATTTAACGATGAAATTGAGAGCCTCGAATAAGAGATCCGAAGAAGAGATATCAGCTTGAGATGGGTGACTGTAGAAAAGGATTCAGAGAGAGATTAAAGAGATGATTTGAAGGAGAATTCTGAAATGGGGAAGAACATAATATAATCAGGGTTTGCCGTATTTGATGATTTCTCGGCACTTTATCGAAAATTCTTGGGTATAGGCGGGTAATTAAAATGTTTTGGGCTATCAAATTGGGTTTTGTTTTCCCGGATGAATTTGGCAAAATTTTGAATTTTTACCCCTTTGTAGGCTTAATGTAGTCGTAATATATTCATTTTTCACTGTCTCTATTTTAAAATTTTAAATAAATCTATTATACTTTAGTAAAATCAGAAAAGTTTGCTCACAATATAAGTGGGGGTTATTGGGTTATGGATTTTAATGATTTCTTAACTCCAAGCAAAATCATGTGTTATTCGATCACTAATTTTAAAATATTTATCAAATTCATGTGTTATTGGTTCTATTATTTTAGAATCCTAATTAAAATCTTATGTTATTGGTTCTATGATTTCAAAATCCTAGTTAAAATCAAGTGTTATTCAATAGTAAATTTTATATATGGATTTGATTTTATCTTGGATTTGAATGGATTTTGGTGGGTTTTTATGTTAAAAACATAAAGACTCAGATCCGAGAGAAAACCTCTGGATTTCAAAAATATTAATAACATCTAACTATTAGATTTTAAAATATATTGATTTCTAAATACACAAAAATAGACAAACCAAGAACACCCGGATATAATTTTTGAAGACATGTTTTATGAAAACCAAGAAAAAAATTCTTTGAAAGTTTCGAATATACTTCCCGGATTATAAAATTACAAAACACAAAAAATTAGGAAATAGTTTTGAAATTTTTGTAACACGGAAATTAAAATAGTACGTAAAAAAATTTCAGAAATAGTTTTGGGACTAGAAGAAAAGATGACATTTTAGATTATCAGGGTTTAGGGTTTAGGGTTCGTTTGGAGTGAGCAAAACCCTAAAACCTAAAAAAGAAACCTCAAAACCTCATTATGGGGTTTCACTGTATAAAACCTCAAATTTAAGGTTTCATTTTTCTTTTATATTGAATGATCTTAATCAAACATATATAACGAGATGAAGTGGTTGGTGTGAAATGTTATTACTAGTTTTATTATGGTTTGAAAAATTAAATTATGATTTTGTGAATCTTTCTAAATACCTGATTTTTTTGTTTGCGTATGTACAAACTTATCATGTAAAGGGAATTTAATAATATCATTTGAGAGGAACACTGAAATATTCTTCTTGTCTGTGATTTAATGTGTAAGCAATAAGCACAAAGCTACCAAATAAAACGTATAAAACAAGATTGGAGGGTGGCTGCAGCATAAATGTCCCGCCGAAACAGAGGAACTCTGCAAAAGCCTGCAAGAGAACAAAAGACCAAACCAGTATACGGCTCTAGGGCTCTGAGGCTACACCAAAGCAAACGACAGAACCAGTATACGGTTCAAGAGCTATAGGGATACAACAGAACAAAAGACAAAACCAGTGTACGGTACCATGATATTTAACCATGATTAATTGATTTGATTGGGGTCGCCAAGAGATACACTCCACGTAATAGTACGTCTCTCTCTCTCTCTCTCTCTCTCTCTCTCTCTCTCTCTCTCTCTCTCTCTCTCTCTCTCTCTCTCTCTCTCTCTCTCTCTCTCTCTCTCTCTCTCTCTCTCTCTCTCTCTCTCTCTCTCTCTCTCTCTCTCTCTCTCTCTCTCTCTCTCTCTCTCTCTCTCTCTCTCTGTTTTGATGCGCCGCTCGAGGCAAATTATTAAAACCCTCATTTCTTGTAACCTTCTTTAATTCAAGTCCATTTTTTGGTGATGGGAAGTTATTTCGTCGTAATAATCATCTTCCTCACTAACTTTTCTCCCACTATTATTCACTTTGAAACATAACCAAAACACAATGGTCCATTACAACTACATAGCAGAAATACAACCTAACAGAGCCAAAATCGGTTGGCGCTTCAGAGTTAAGATTTCTGCGTATACCCATACTATGTGTTTGTAGATGGGCCATATTGGAGTTATATCTTGGCCGACCAGAGAGTAAGTGAAAAATATTTAACGGAGTTTTTGGCATGCAAGACTGCACTGGTTCTAACTATATGATCTTCATGCTTTCACTTATGTCAAGGGAGCCAGGATCAAAATGGTCATTTATCCGGTGAAGTAAATAACTTCTCTGGACTTGAGAAAATGAAGGCAAGTGGATTGAGATATTTGGAGTTCGGGTAGTCCGAGCGGATCCAGGTTTCTGTCCAACAAAGTCTCATCACCGACTTGAAGTCACAGAAGGCACTGAGATTGAAATTATCGAGCCTTTGGACACCAAGCACTACATGGAATTTGTTAGTTTCCTCCATATCTGTGAAATAAAAACAGACAGAGACGATCATATAGGTAAAAACTATCTAAAATTTCCATCTTTTCAATGTTTTTAGCCTTTTGCCATTGAACCAATTTCTTAGGTTTGACCTAACGCTCAGTCAATTTGTAATGCGGATCTTTCATTTTTATAACGATATTTATATTCGTAGCAAAAAAGTTTTAATCTTTTTTAATCGTGAAACTCTAAATAACAACAATTATCTTGTGTAGACACCATGGGCGTGGTCTCGATCATATGCCCCCTTGAAGTCGATTTCCTTGACCTTGCAAGGACAAGGAAAGTGTTTCGTCTCAGAGACGCCCAATAAGTGCATGTTTTTGGTAATGTAGCAGTAAACACCATGAAAAAAACAATTGATTAAAGTGTATGGTATTCGATAATAAGAACAACTGATTAGGATAGTTCTCATTAACTTCTCTTATTCATAATAGGAACAGTAGTTAAAGTGTGTGGCTTATGGAAAATACGCGGTTGACTTTTGGCCTGAATATTTAAAGACTAAAGGTCCAGAAAAGATCATGGTGCCCAAGATGTGGAGGACATTCTGGACTGGAAGTAACTGTTTTAACATTTTGCATTAGTTTATATATAATAATTTAGGACAGTTCGCTAAAGTTCTTGTTTTAAATAGGTGATTCTGATGAGACATGGGTTGAGACTGTTGAAGGCTTATCGGACTACATGTTCAATACGCGACTTCACGAGGTTCAAGATCTCAGGTTCCAGCTAGAGGCCCCTGACACTGATGTTGCCGGAAGCAGTGCTATTGTCCCTATCTAAATCTCATGTATAATTTAGTGTATGTTACTTGAGAACCTTAACGTTTTATTATGCTTTTAGTTTTAACATGCTTATTGAATCTTATTAATTATGCTTTCATGTTTAATATTTTCATATAATAACGGTAATTGGTAGCCATATTTAAGTAAGAAGTGATTAATATATAGTAACATATCTTGTTTATTTTTTTTTCCAGAAAAATGTATATAATATATGATTGGAACATAACTGTATATATAATATTACTAGGTGGTCGACCCGCATGCATGTGCATGCATTGCTCTGTTTGTTAGTTAGTTTATGTGTATTTTTCGCTTAGTGGCAAGACAATACGCGATTTTAGATTTTTTTGGGTCGAGATGGTATAAGATTTAATTCATAATTTTATATGCACATTGGAATTGTTACATTCGGATGCATTAAATAATAATTATATACATATACGAGTAATAATTATAGCATTGTAGTTGACAAAAAAATATAGAATTGTGTGTATGGAAAAATTAACAGCCGTAGATAAACAACAGTAATCTTTTGACTTATTTTGGTTTCATATTTGTATATTAAGAATTTTTCAGCAACATTTAAGGTGCCTCTTCTTCGACCAATGAATGTGCCCGGCGTGAGTGGAATGCCCTGTCGCTTTAAATAAGGATTGGTTCGATAACCATTCTTTCTTCCCCTAAAAATATATAGCCTCTCTTTTCTTCATTCTTCCCCATCCTCACTTCTCCCCTCTCCTTTTCTTCTACCAAAGCTTCACTTCATTTTCTATTTTTTATCTTCATTTCTTACTTAAACATGTAGACATGTTCTTCAGTTTTCTTGTGTTCGGATATGTGTCGACCTCCGGAGTCAAGTCTGAACAACACCGTAACCAATGTACTCCCAAGATAAAGGAGCCAATGAGTCTTGCGAGGTCAAACGACGAAATTGTCTTTCAAGAAAGGCAACTTGGAGGCGAGATGATTGTTTGAGATTGATTCCTTTGGGTTCCTTTATCTTGAGAAGAACATTGTTCCCGGTGTTGATTTCATAAAAGTTTCTATCTCATCGACGGCCTTGCTTGGAGAAGACAACACAATCGTCAGTCGAGAAAGCGGTTCGGTTTCTGGCGGAAAGAAATCGATATCACAACTCAAGCTTCGGCTTTGGACGAACTTGTCTTTCAAGAAATAAGTTTAACTCTATTTACTTTTCTTAGTTCGACTTGTAATATCAGTTTTTGAGGATAAATAAAATAATTTATAATTCGTGTGTACTTGTAATATTAGTTTAGCTCGTTCACATGTGTACTCGCCTATGCACAAATGTCAGAATATATAAACCTGAATTATGGAGAATTAAATCTTATGTTACAAAGATTTGAAATTCGTGTTACAAGGATTTGCATTTCTATTAAAATCTTATGTTATATTGGGACATGTAAGGAACTACATTTTTACTAGTTACAATTTTGCTCGAAATTTACTCATTACACTTAGCTTTGAAAAAACATATTGCATATCCAACAGCTTCTTAACATCCATACTCACACTGTATTTCAAAATACCATGTATGTACATGAGAATAAAACAAAAATTTGTAATTTCATATGAAAATAAAATATTAATTATATTAAGACCCACCAAAATAAATAAAAATTATCGCGCCTAAACCAAAATATTTTGGTAAATTATCATAAACGGATAGAAATACCTTAATGATATACCATGGATTTTAGGGCTTTTAACCATGGTATATGTCTTATTTATCGAGTCTTTTGTTATGTTTTGGAGTCTTTTAGGTGTGTTTACAGGTCTAGGCACGTTTGGAGCGGAATAGGAGATTATGGAGCATTTTGGAGCATTTTGGAGATTTAACCCGAGAGATAGAGTTCACTGTCCAAAACAGAGGATTGCATCGATCGACACAACATGTGCATCGATCGACACACGAGCGAGATGGGCCTTTTCGGCGAGTTTAATGAAGAATGCTGAAATTGCAGATTTGCAAAGATGTTCCAGTATTTACAAAGAAGCCCCAAGACGTGATTAGGCTTATATAATTAGGTTTTTACATAATACTTTTCATAGGCTTGAAGGAATTTCTAGCAGTTCCTAATCCAATTAGGCAACCCTGGTCTGAATTCCAAGTCTAGGATCTAGGGTTCATGTAATTGAATCATTGGGATCTCAGAATTACCTGGTGATTAGCAGCGGAAGATTTACAGATAATCGAGATATAGAGCGCCTCAAATGCTGCGCCTCTACTGGTATCCACACGCACACAAACTGAACAGAAGGGATGCTAGTGCCTTTAGAGATCATATCTCTCAAGAGGTTTCTGTTTCTTTTCTGGTGGCTGTGTATTAGGTTAGAATCGAGTTTAGGTCGACCATATATCTTATATATGTCGACTTAAACCGCAACGGAATTAACCAACGATTAAACCGAATTAATCTTGGTAATCCGCGAGTTGTGTCGACCGACACACTCTTTGTGTCGATCGACACTGCCGATCTGTGTCGACCGACACGCTTAGTGCGTCGATCGACACTGCCCAGAAACTTAGTATTGAATGTATATCAAATATGCATTCACCCGATCATTACATTAATGATCAACCTCACATACAACGTCCAGTTTGCTTAGGTGTGTGACCCTGTAGGATCATATAACACTAGCAATGAGTTCTCAACCCATTGATCATAAGTGGCTTCTAGCAAAGCGTTATGACTGCCTAGTGTCATATGATTGTCTCATATCGACAATACGACTTTCTCTCAGAGTAAGTACAGTAGATTTTAGGACATTCCCAACAATCTCCCACTTGTACTGGAATCATCTATTCCTTTAATCCCTTCGTCACTATATCTCGATCTGGCATAAGGCAAGATCTGTGTCACCCTTATTTAGCCAAGATCATGTTCATCAAACTCCGATTTATACTGACAAGACAAACGACTGACAATCCCCTCGTTTGAGTGTGGCCACACATTTCTCAGTATCAAATCTTCGATGGGCCCTGAGATATTTATCTCCTGTTATATAGGAGGGACAAATCCCATCTTGTTCCATCCCTGTTCCTTCACACGCTTCATGATACGCCCAATCAATGCCTTTATAGTCACCAGTTACGGATGACGTTTGACAAGGTTAAAGCGGACCAATTCACATGTAAGAAAACATGATGAACTCAGGTTTAAGGACTATACTCTATAGTCGTAATGAAAACTCTCATGACACTTATATAACTATCTCGTAGAGTTCTCATCAGTGGGTCATGTCCGATCATGTGTTCTCCAACACATATCTATGTGATTGACTTTAATACTCTTATTAATGACTCCATGAAACTTAGTCATCAGTCACCTCACATACTAGTCTCACGTGGTTGTTAATGTCCCACTTTAACAACCTTGACCAGGGACCAACATAATTTATGTCATTTATTATCTATAGGGTTTCATGATCAAGTCACATACTTTATGACCTATAAAATGTCATAAATTACTTTGGGACTATTATATAATAACCATTATTAGATAATACAGATGTCAGATTTCAATAACATAATCAAATTATGTTTATACGAACATCATATCATAACTAAAATTAATAACAACGACTCCCACTAAAATTAAGATCACATCTTAAGACATCTAATGCCTTTAGCAGTAGCCTGACCCTCATTCGCCCTTGCTCAGCGTGTGTCGAAAGACACTGCGTCTTGCTAAGAGTAATACCAAGAGTCATTTGCACGAAGCCCTTCTTGGAATCTTGCGTACTGGACTTGTGCAAGGCCTTATCACCATAAGTATCTTGACACAATCCAATTAGCTTGTCCAATCTATCTCCATAGATTCTTATTCCAAGAATGTATACGGTTTCTCCCATATTTTTCATCGAAAAACAACTTTCGAATCAAGTTTTAACAGACTGAAACAATGGAACTTCATTTCCGAGAAGTAGTATGTTATCAACATACAATACCAGAAATGCAACTGCGCTCCCACTAGTCATCTTGTAAACACACGGTTCCTCTTTGTTCATGACGAAGTCAAACCTTTTGACTGTTTTATCAAAACGAAGATTCCAACTCCGAGATGCTTGCTTCAATCCATAAATGGATTGATGAAGCTTGCATATCTTCCTAGCTTCATTAGGATCAATGAAAACTTCAGGTTGTGTCATGTACACAACCCTTTCCAGAATTCCATTAAGGAAAACTGTTTTCACATCCATCTGCCAGATCTCATAACCATTATGAGTGGCGGTTGCTAGGAAAATCCGAATGGACATAAGCACGGTGTCTGGGATTAGGTTTCTTCACAGTCAATACCATAAATTTACTTGAAACCTTTTGCCACCAACCTTGCTTTGTACATCTGAAAATAACCATCCATGTCAACTTTTCTTCTTGAAAATTCATTTACTCACAATGGCTTCTACACCATCGGGTAAATCAACCCAAGTCATTTGGTTCTGTGACATGGATCCCATTTCGGATTCAGCGGCTTTCAGCCACTTTCGGAGTCAAGGCCCATCATTGCTTCTTCAAAATTCGCAGGCCCGTCACTTTCAATGATCAATGGATCACGACTATTGGTTACGAGAAATCCACATTTCTCGGGTTCGTGACGGATCCTTTCGGATCTGCGAGCTTCAGTTTTGTGTAAAAGTCGCGCACATATCTCATATGTATACTTTTACCACGACCTAATTAACCAAGATTTGAACCGTAGTTAATTAAGTCATAAACCAAAATATTTTGATTCGCGATCTGTGTCGATCGATACAACTTTTGCGTCGATCGACACTTCTTCAGAAACTCGCATTTGAATGTATATCGAATATACATTCACCAGATCATTGCAAACCTCAGGCACCACACTTGCAGGTTCTACAAATCTTTGTAGATCCAACTGCTGCTCTTCCTCATCAGGTTGAGCAGTCTACTGTGATTTTCGAATTTCTTCGAGTTGTACTTTTACTCCCATTGTTCTTCTTGGAAAGAAAGTCTTTCTTAAGAAAACATAGTTCCAAGCAACAAACAATTTGTTCTCGAACTGGTTGTAAAAGTAACATGCCTTGGTTTTGTTAGGATAACCAATGAAGTAGCACTTATCAGATTTGGGTGTGAGCTTATCAGAGATTAAACGTTTTATATAAGTCTCACAACTCCAAATCTCCATGATGGATAAATCAGAAACATTTCCATTCCACATCTCATGTGGTATCTCTGTAACTGATTTTGATGGAACTCTATTTAATGTAAACTCAGACATTTCTAGAGTGTATTCTTAGAAGGATAATGAAAGATCTAAGTGACTCATCATTGATCGAACCATATCTAATAAAGTCCGATTCAGGAGGAGTGAATTGTGAAACACTTTCACAATCTCTCAGATGATCACTAAATTCTTGACTTAAGTATTTACCTCCATGATCTCATCATAGAGCTTTAATACCTTTGTCAAATTGATTATGTACTTCATTTTGTAAATTTTTGAACTTTTTCAAAGATTCTGACTTATGTCTTATAAATAAGACATAACTGTACCTACTGAAAATATCAGTAAAGGTAATGAAGTACTGAAATTTTCCTCTAGCACTAGTGCTCATCGGCCCATATACATCCGTATGTATAAAGCCCAATAAGCCTTTGGCCCTTTCATTTTGTTCGTTCGCAACCTGTATCGACCGACGCATCGTTTGTGTCGATCGATACTACCTTTGTTGAAAGGAGCCTTCGTCATTTTACCCAATAAACAAGATTCACTTTACTCATTACGATTCATAATCAGATGAGCCCAAAAGCCCATCACTATGGAGCTTCTGAATCTGTCTCTCATTTATGTTGCCCAAACGACAATGCCAGAGAAAAGGTTTGATTCGTATCATTTGACTTGAATCTCTTGGTATTAATGTTATAGTTAGGCACATTCTGGTTTAGAACATAAAGTCCATTCTCTAATGGATTGCTACTATAAAATATATCATTGTAATCAAATGAATAACACTTATTCTTAATTTGAAAACTGATATCCTTCCATATCCAAACAAGGAATAGAAATAATATTTCTGCTCATAGCAGGTACATAGTAGCAGTTTTAAGTTCAAAACATGCCATAAAAGAAAACAAATGAAATACTCCTACGACTAATGCAGCAACTCTTGCTCCATTTCCCACGCGTAGATCCACTTGTCCTTTCTCCATAGTCTTACTTTTGCTCAGGCCCTGCACATTTTCACAAAATATGAGTACCACAGCTAGTATCAAATACCCAATAAGTAGAACTATAAGAAGTAACATTTACTTCTATAACATAAATACCTGAAGAAGAAGTCTCGTACGTCTTCTTCAGCTTCTCATAATCTTCCATGAATTTATTGCAGTTTCTTTTCAAATGCCCATAACCATTACAATAACGGCACTTAACATCTTCAGAAGGACTGGTTTTAACCTTCGGAGCATGGCCAGACTCGCTTGGATTCACAATCGAGCTCGTCTTGCCATCACCTTCGCTCTTACCAAGTTTCTTAAACTTTTTACCCTTTTGTACCATAAGGACATTTGGGGTGTCCTTCTTGATGTTAGGTTCAGCAGTCTTAAGCATCCCATGCAATTCAGTCAACGTCTTCGTCAAGTTGTTCATGTTATAGTTCATAACAAATTGATCATAGCTTGACGGCAGTGACTGCAGAATGATGTCAGTAGCCAACTCTTGGCTAATGGGACAATCCAGTTTCCCCAGGTTATCAATATAACCCATCATCTTAATGACATGAGGACTAACTGGTTCGCCATTTGGTAGCTTTCACTCAATCAGATATCTTACCGTCTGGTATCTCTGAGTTCGTGCCTGCTCCTGAAACATACTTTTCAGGCCAGTGATCATCTCTATTGGCGACTCCACGTACTCATATTGCTTCTGCAATTCCGAGTTCATGGTAGCCAACATGAGACAACTCACATCCACCGCATCATTAGAATGCTTATCCCAAGCATCCTTATCTGACTGCCAGGCATTGGCTCGGTACTTCTTGGGGAGAACTTTCTCAAGGACATAGTCCTTTTTCTCCTGTTTGAGAACAATTCTCAAGTTCCGATACCATTCAAGAAAGTTTGATCCATTTAACTTGTCCTTCTCAAGGACGGATCGCAGGGAGAAATTGTTACGATGGTTTGTGCTAGACATAGCTGGAAAAACAAGGGAGGTTTAGTTATGATGTTCAAGAAATGAGAAGTCTTAGCTATTAAGAAAACTCGCATTATATTCAAACAATGTTTCCTCAGATGAATATAATGATCCAAGACTCATACTTCACTAAACTTGAGTGAGCCACTGGCTATCACCCAAATTTTAGCTATCTAGGTAAGCAACAACTTTGCTAGTTATATCCAATATAACTCTTGGTTGTGGATCGACATCTCATGCCCAATCCACCTGATGTCTCTGAGCCCAAAACGATTTTGATGGCCCAGTCAAGTAAATCAATCTCTTCAGTCATGAAATTGTTGATGTCTTGCACTGCAAATCCATCAACACGATTACCTCTGTCTTACTCATGAAATTATGGACATCTTTCGCTGCAAGTCTATCGCACAATTAAATGGGTCTTGACAGTTGACAAGATTGGAAAGACATCAAGTATCACTTGATATTTGGTTGAGGAACGAAACCATTTAAAACGTTCAGTTTTATTATGTTTTAATTCTTCTAATTAATTGATTTATCTTGCTTTGGTTCTGTGATTTCAGGTTCCATAACCTAAACCATCGAATCTGATGTCGACCGACACTACTATAGTGTCGATCGATGTAGAATAACCAAAAGCAATCCGCGATAACCGATCAATCCAATTGATCCGGTTTTGAATACCGGTCAGTGTCGATCGATGCTACACTAGCATCGGTCGATACCAACCTAATCAAACCAATCGCAATTAAACCGTTCTTAGCGTTTAACCATTATTAACCAAGCTCGATAACCGATCCAATCCAATTGAACCGATTTATCAATTTCGCGAGGTTTGTGTCGACCGACAACGCTTGTGTCGATCGACACTAGGCGAAACCTAAGTTTTATTCGGGTTATCCTTCTGTGTCGACCGACACCGGATTGGTGTCGATCGACACAGGGCGATAAACCCTAATCGATTTTCAATCAAAAAACCTAAAAACTTAGATTTTTCATGAAAACGAATTTTAGCATGTTTGTATCAACTATACAGAGATCCAGATTCAACTAATCTAATCATCATGCTACAGATTCAATGGAACCCTAAGGCTCTGATACCACTGAAGGAATTTCTAGCAGTTCCTAATCCAATTAGGCAACCCTGGTCTGAATTCCATGCCTAGGATCTAGGGTTCATGTAATTGAATCATTGGGATCTCAGAATTACCTGGTGATTAGCAGCAGAAGATTTGTAGATAATCGAGATATAGAGCGCCTCAAATGCTGCGCCTCTACTGGCATCCACACGCACACAAACTGAACAGAAGGGATGCTAGTGCCTTTAGAGATCAGATCTCTCAAGAGGTTTCTGTTTCTTTTCTGGTGGCTGTGTATTAGGTTAGAATCGAGTTTAGGTCGACCATATATCTTATATATGTCGACTTAAACCGCAACGGAATTAACCAACGATTAAACCGAATTAATCTTGGTAATCCGCGAGTTGTGTCGACCGACACACTCTTTGTGTCGATCGACACTGCCGATCTGTGTCGACCGACACGCTTAGTGCGTCGATCGATGATATATCATGGTTTTTACTAGTTTTAGACCATGATATAAGTGTGTTTTAGTGTCTTTTTGTGTTCTTTTAGAGTCTTTTACAGGTATAATCAGGTTTGGAGCATACTTGGTGATTATGGCACTTTTTGTAGATTTTTGGAGTGTTTGGCCGAGGGATAGAGTTCACTGTCCGAAACAGAGGAATGCGTCGATCGTTGCACTCTAGCATCGATCGTTGCACCAGTGAGATGGGCCAAAACTCGGCGGTTTATGAAGAGTCAAGATATTGCACTCTGATCCAGAAGTTCCTGATATTTACAAAGAAGCCCCTGGCCGAGATTAGACCTATATAATTAAGTTTTTGGTGTTTTATTTACGGAAGCTTTGATAATTAAGAGCAGAGGATTTTTAGAGCTTTTGGGGCTGATCTGAACCTTTACTTCATCTGTATTTGGAGAAGATTTCGAACCCCTTTTATTCTTTATCTTCTATGCAATTTATTCATCATATGATTATGTTTTCATTATCTATGTCTGAGTAGATTCCTTGTTAGGTTTAGGGTTTCTCACATAGGATTTCATGACTTGCTAGACTTGTTTAATTCAGTTAAGGATTCATAACTATATATGTTCTTCAATCTAATTGTGCTTAAAGCTAGTTCTAACCTGATCAATTAGAATCTAGATCTTAGGTTGCTAAATACGTCACGGAAGTGGGGTTTAGGAATATGAACTAATTAGGTTGAGCAATTAAACTTATCGCAAACGAAAGTTTGGTTTAGGATAATTGTGAACATATCAAACTGTTGGGGATGTCCTGATATCTACCGTACTATCTCTAGAAAGTATGATAAATGTCGAGATCAGACATAAGTCATAAATACTGGGTGATCATGATGGCTTGCTAGAGTCCGCTCTTGATCTATAAGTTTAGGACTTATTACCAGTATTGTATGATCCCAAAGGGTCACACACCATAGCTAACGGGAAAGTTAAGATGGAATTAATACGGTAAGATGCTAAGGCATTTACTGTATTTGTACAGCGAGTTGGGCAGACAACAAATGGGCTTTTGTCTGATTTGTGTCTTGGGCCCAAAAGACTAATGAGCCATTAGTTTAATTAATTAATTAAACTTGGGCCCATTAGTGAAATAAGATTGCAACAAGGGTTGAGAAACCCTGGCATTCATTCAGTCTGCGATTTTGGAGCTGGTGGCCGCGGCCCTCTCTCCTCCCAATCGTCTCTCTCTCTGTCTTGATTCCATCCGGTCTAGCAGCCATCCCTGCTTGTAAGAGTGTGGATACCAAAGGAGGAACAGGTACTCATCTGTTCTAATCTGATCTTGTCATTACCACCAATCATTCCGCTGCAAAGGTAAAGATCAGGTTTGCTTTTATGATTCGATTACAAGAACCTAGATCTGTTTAAGATTATGTGCTAGGTTGCAATCTGAGAATTGAACCATGGAAAAACGCATAATCCATCAGTGGTATCAGAGCTTAGGTCATTAGATTCTTGTAATTTGGATCTTTGAATAAATGATAGATGACAAAAACGTTTTTTGTCTTCTTGTGTTTTGTCATGAATCGATAAAACAATCGCTTATTGACGAGGTTAGCCATCGTTTTGTTTTTGTTTGATTGAACGTGATCGATTGTTGAGTTAGTGATTGATTCAATTAATTATCATGCGATGTTGAAAAGGTCAAATCGTTTGATTGTCATTGTTAAAAATCGCACGATGACTTTGTTAGGGTTTGATTATAGTCAAAATCGTTTCTTGTCATTATGTGAAGATCATGTGATCGTGAGCAATGAAATCTAAATAATTTTGTTGAAATTATTTTGTTGTTAAGCAATTTGTCTTGATTTGAATTGTTAAAAGCGATAATCATTTGATTGACTTTAAGTGAATACGATCGTATTGTGAATGGCATGAATCATTATCAAAATGAATTGGAATAATGACAAAATGGTTTTGTCTTTAGTGCTTGATATCGATCATTGTTTGATAATTAATTGAGAATCGTTTGTCTTGTCGTGAAGCAATTAGGGTTCGCTTGTTGGAAATTAATTATATGAATCAATCGTGATCAATCGTGATCTAATATATGAAATCGATTTGTTTAATTATTGTTTGGTTTAAGCGGTTAACCCAAAATCGCGGTTTGCTGGAAATTATTTAATACATGGTATTATTTAATTTCTGGTTAAACCGGATTTAAATTCAAAATTGAATTTTAACCTAAACCGAAGGCTGGTCTAAGTTTGATTTGGTTGGACCAAATAATTTAGAGCTGGTCTGGTTTAGTGAATAACCAGTTGGATTAAGTAGTTAATTTGGTCTTGGACCAGAATTAATGAACCGACTCGGTTATGTCAAATTATTGGGCCAATTGGAATTCTGTGGTCTTGGGCCAAGAATTGGGCCTATAATTTGTGACCCAACCCAAAATATTAATAAAATATTAAATTAGAAATTTCTACTTTTAGAATGTTTCTAAATTTAGAAAGTTTCTAAAGCGAAAGTAAGTTTCCCAAAATAGTAATCTTCTATTTTTGGAAATAAAACTTAAAATCCTCAAAACCAATATCAAGCTTGGATGTCTTTCCAATCTTGTCAGCTACTTAACGCTTATTCGATTACAGATATGGCTTACAGTGTGAGGTGTCTGTTTTCGCGTAAGTAAAGTAGTATATAGTCACTAATTTCATTGGGAGTCCCAGACTTTAGTGATTATTTGGCTGTAAGAGATTGGTTTCCTTGACTGGGCCATCGGGAGTCCCGGGCCTTGAGACATCTGGTGAATTGGGCCTTGGGCCCAATCCACAACCGAGAGTTATATGGATATAACTAGCTGTGTGTATGCTTACCAAGTAAAGCTAATTCCGGGTGACGGCCAGTGGCCCACTTTGGTTTTGGTTGAACATGGGTCTCGGAATCATTGCATTCTTATGAGGTTAAACAAAGAAATTTTGAATGCAATGCGAGTTTTCTTATAAGTTATTAAGATTACTCTTTTATGAACTAAATAACTAAAACTCTATTTATCTCTAAATTTCAGCTATGACGAGCACAAACAATCAAAACACTTTCTCGATCCGGTCTGTCCTTGAGATGGACAAACTGAACGGATCAAATTTCTTGACTTGGTCGCGGAACCTGAGGCTAGTCCTCAGGCAGGAGAGAAAGGACTATGTCCTTGAGAAAGCTCTCCCCGTGAGGATCGGGTCCAATGCCTCTCATGCAATATATGATGCTTGGAATAAGCATTATAATGATGCGGTAGATGTGTGTGGTCTGATATTGGCTACCATGGACTCAGATTTGCTGAAGCAATATGAGAACATGGAGTCGCCAATAGAGATGATCAGCAGCCAGAAATTGAAATTTCAGGAGCAGGTAAGAGTGGAGAGATACCAGTTGGTTAAATCTCTCACTAGCTGCAAGCTACCAAATGATCATCCAGTAAGTCCTCATGTCAGTAAAATGATGGGTTACATTGATAACCTGAGGAAACTGGATTATCCAGTTAGCCAGGAATTGGCAACTGAGATCATTCTACAGTCACTGCCGTCAAGCTATGATAAGTTCGTAAGGAACTATATCAAGAAAGGCTTAACGAAGACGTTGACTGAACTGCATGATATGCTCAAGACAGTTGAGCCAAACGTGAAGAGTACCCTGTACAATCTCATGAATGAGAAGGGTAGGTTTACTAAACCTAATGCTGACAAGGGTGAAGACAAAGTTGTCCAGATTTTGAATCATGGCAAGCGTGTGTCTTCTGAGCCCGAGTCAGATACCTCTTACGTTGGTAAGTGCTGCTACTGTAATGAGACTGGGCATTGGAAGAGAAATTGCATTAAATTCATGGAAGATTATGAGGAGTTGAAGTTGATGTATGAGACTACTTCCTCAGGTATTCATGTTATTACTTCAAGTTATACCTTATAGGTATTGGATACTGGTTGTGGCACTGATATTTGTTATAATATGCAGAGCCTGAGCAACAGTAGAACGTTGAAGGAAGGGCAAGTGGAACTGCGTGTCTGGAAGGAGCTATGGATGCTGCCTCAGCCGTAGGGTTCTCACTTGTAGATGCCATTGAGGCTTGGTTTTGTATTAATAATTGCTACAATGTACCTGCTTTAAGCAGAGTTGTCTTTCATTTTCTTGTAAAGAATTTGAATGTTTTCATTTTGATAAAGACAAGTTTTGTTCTTTTGATCTTAATGAAATGTTAATTGTAGCACCCTATTCAAGGAATGGGTTTTATATATTAAACCAAAGAGTGCCTAAATGTAACATAAATACCGAATTGGTTTAAATCTGATGAATTAAACCTGATTTTTCTTGGCATAAATGTTTTGGTCAAAGAGTAAGTCGGATTCAGAAACCCCATAGTTATGGACTTTTGGGCTCATTTGAATGGAAATCTTATGAGACTTGAATTCTGCTTACTAGACCAAAAGACAAAGGGCCCATCTTAGCCGAGCTAGAGAAAAGGCCCAAAGGCTTATTGGAGATTGAACATACTCATGTATGTGGTCCGATGAGCAGTAATGTCAGAGAAAATTTCCTGTACTTCATTGTCTCTACTGATTGCTTCAGTGAGTATGACTGTGTTCATTTGATGAGACACAAGTAGGAATTCTTTGACATGGTCGAAAGAGTTCCAGAATGAGGTATAGAATCTGAGTGACAGAAGTATTAAGACTCTTGATTAGATCACGAGTGAGAATACTTAAGTCATTGATGGTGTGATCATCTGAATGAGTGTGAAATCGTTTCACAGCTCATTTCTCCTGAAAACCTTGAGGTATTTCTGTGAGAAAGAATCAGATCTTATTAGAAATGATTAAAAGATGAGTCACACGAATCTTCCATGATATTCTTTAAGAATAACGCTCTAGAAATATCTAAGTTTACGCTGAAATAGTTCCACCAATATCAGTTGAAAGACACCACGTAAATGTGGATTGGAATCGATCCAAATTCGTCTTTACTGAGTATTTGTAGTTGTGCTACTTCACTGGTTGTCCTAGGGAAACCAAGGCTTGTTACTTTTACGTCCATTCTGTTTTCTAAGAAGGGAAGTTACTTTCCAAGAAGAACAGTGGGAGTAAAAGTATAACTCAAAGAAATTCGAGAAATACAGGAGGCTGCTCAACCTGTTGAGGGAGAGCAACGGATGGATTTACAGATTTCTGTAGAATCTACACCTGTGGAGCCTGAAGTTCGCAGATATGAATGAATCAGTTACTAATCCGAGAGTGATTTCTCGTCATTAGTTGAACCTGATGATCATTGAAAGTTCGCATGATCTGATGATCATTGAAAGCGACCAACCTGCGAAATTCAAAGAAGCGAAAGTAAGCCAGGACTCCGAAAAATTACACTATGTGTAAGTTAGCTTCATTGATCCATTCATGGATGGAAGCAAACACATCGGAGTTGGAATCTTCGTTCTGTTGAAGTAGTCAAAGGTTTTGACTTGAACAGGAACGAAATGGAACTGTGCGTTTACTAAAAGATAAGTGGGAGCAATATTGCATTTCTCATAGTGTATGTCGATGACATACTGATTCTCGGAAATAACGTCCCAATACTGCAGTCGGTAAAGGACTGGCTTGGGAGTTGGTTTTATGATTGACATGGGTAAAGCCACATAGTTCTTGGATTTTGGATCTAAAGATAGAAATCCAAAAGAGCTGGTAGGACAAAGTCAGGATTCTTAAATTGACAAAGTCCTACACGTTTTCAGCATTCCAAGAAGGGTTTTATGCCAATGTCACATGGCATTACGTTAAGCAAGACACAGTGTCCTACGATAACTGCTGAGCTTAAATGCATGGATAAGATTCCATATGCGTCGGCAATTGGATCTATCATGTATGCCATGAAACGTACTTGTTTGATGTTGTTTTAATGTCAAGCAAGACAAGTAAAGACCAGTCAAATCCAGCAAAGAATCACTGGATTGCCGTAAAGAATATCCTAAAGTATTCAAGGAATACTAAGGATAAATTCTTGATTTACGGAGAAAGTGAGGTGCTACAAGTCGATAGAGTCTGAAAGGCAAGTTTCCAATAGAAAAAGATAATTCCCGGTCACAGTCCGGCTATATCTTGTGTCTGACTGGCGGTGCAAGGCACTGTTGCTGACTCCATGACTTAAGCTGAACATTTCGCAGCTTGAGAAGCGGCGAAAGAGGTTGTTTGGAAAGAAAAGTTCATCACTGAACTTGATGTGATTCCCAGCATAGATGAGACTAGCTGCACATCAGAGGTCCAAACACCTTGAGGGTAGGTATAACCTATTCCGTGAGATAAATGACAGAGGTGTTAAGTAGATAAGCAAGTTTCATCGAATGAGAACGTTGCTAATCTATTAACGAAGCCACTCCTTAGGCCTAAGCACGAGTCGCGGACTGTAGCTGTAGGATGAGTGAAATTAAGATGTAGTCTTAATTTCAGTGGGAGTTTGTAAAGGGCTTTACTTAGTTGTTTTGAAAGGTTCATGTAAACATAATATTTTATGTTTATGAAATCTATGATTTCTGGATTATTTTAACTGTGATATAAATAATCGTTCCAAAATGATTCATGTCATTATATATGGGCCATCGAAGTACATGAGTAGACTTGATCCTGAAACCCCATATTTGACGAAATGACATAAATCATAGTGTCCATAGTCGAAGGTTGTTGAAATTGGAACACCAACAACCACTTGAGACTAGATTGTGTTGAGACTTATGACCAAGTTTCGAGGGGTCATAGATGCGCGGCATCAAAGTCGACACATAGGTATATGTAGGGGAGCATATGACCGGACATGGCCCGCTGATGAGAACTCTACAAGATATTAATATATGTGTCATAAGAGGTTCTCATATACGACTATAGAGTATAGTCCTTAGACCTGAGTTCGCATGCATGTGGCTGCACATGGAGTGATGCGCTTTGATCATTGTCTAACGCTGTTTCGTAACTGGGAGCTATAAGGACCTTGGTTGGGTGTATTATAAAGTGTGTAGTTCATAGTGATGGAACAAGATGGGATTTGTCCCTGCCGTATAACGGAGGAAATATCTCTAGGCCAATCGGAGACTTGATAGCTGGTAAGAGAGTGGCCACTCCCAAACGGACTTGCCCAAGTCGTTTGAATTGTCAGTATCAAATCTGTTCCGATAAACATGGTCTGGCTATATAAGGATGACACGCATCTTGCCTTATGCCAGATCGAGATATTGAGACAAAAGGATTAGGGAATGTAGGATTCCAGTACAATCGGGAGATTGTTGGGAATGTCCTGTGTAGGATTCCAGTACAAGTGGGAGATTGTTGGGAATGTCCTGAAATCTACCGTACTATCTCTAGAAAGTATGATAAATGTCGAGATCAGACATAAGTCATAAATACTGGGTGATCATGATGGATTGCTAGAGTCCGCTCTTGATCTATAAGTTTAGGACTTATTACCAGTATTGTATGATCCCAAAGGGTCACACACCATAGCTAACGGGAAAGTTAAGATGGAATTAATACGGTAAGATGCTAAGGCATTTACTGTATTTGTACAGCGAGTTGGGCAGACAACAAATGGGCTTTTGTCTGATTTGTGTCTTGGGCCCAAAAGACTAATGAGCCATTAGTTTAATTAATTAATTAAACTTGGGCCCATTAGTGAAATAAGATTGCAACAAGGGTTGAGAAACCCTGGCATTCATTCAGTCTGCGATTTTGGAGCTGGTGGCCGCGGCCCTCTCTCCTCCCAATCGTCTCTCTCTCTGTCTTGATTCCATCCGGTCTAACAGCCATCCCTGCTTGTAAGAGTGTGGATACCAAAGGAGGAACATGTACTCATCTGTTCTAATCTGATCTTGTCATTACCACCAATCATTCCGCTGCAAAGGTAAAGATCAGGTTTGCTTTTATGATTCGATTACAAGAACCTAGATCTGTTTAAGATTATGTGCTAGGTTGCAATCTGAGAATTGAACCATGGAAAAACGCATAATCCATCACAAACTTGGAATTAATGCTAGTTTAATCTGTTAGTTCTCGCAAACGAAAGTTTGGTTTGCTGCACTTAGACTTAGAGAATTATCGCAAAGGAATTTGGTTAATTATATATCTGTGTTTTGAGTTCTAGAACTGTGCTTAATTAGATCCTTGCTGAATGAACTGTCTGCTTGTCTGATTTCCTGAGAACGCCCTAGACTTAGCGCTCTTAATAACTTGCTTTCACAACCAACAATCTCTGCTTTTTGTTTACTTTCTCGCATTGCTTTTAATTCAATCACATTGCTTTCTTCCTAGTTTAATTTCCTGTTCTTGAGCTATTGAATACGGAGTCCCTGTGGATTCAATACATATATACTACGACTACTGAACTGTGCACTTGCAGTTAGATATAGGATAAAACCTGACAACCTATCAAGTTTTTGGCGCCGTTGCCGGGGACTCTTTGAGTCTTCGATAGCTTAGAACTTAGGGTTTTACTAGGATTTTTCGTTTTCTTTTCGTTTTTATTTTTATTTTTTTAGTTACTAATTTTCTCTGTTTTTCTCTCTGTCGCAGGCACCAATATCGCACTGCGTCGATCGTTGCACTCTTAGCATCGATCGTCACTAGGCGATTCAGAGATTGAAACGATCGTTGCACTGATAGCATCGATCGTTGCCCGACGATTACAGACAGTTTATGCAGACGCAGAAAACTAGAAGTAATCCGAACTTGGACTTAGTTAATCTCGATCTTGAAGAACTTGGACGTTTAGAGAGAACCAACAGAAGAGAAAGAAGAGAAAGGATGGTGCAAGAGCGTTTGATTCTTGTACGTGATGCTGAAGGTACCCTGAGGAACGAGATAACAACCCATACAATGCTGCTTGGCAAAGGGTTGATGCTGAAGGGAATGTCATCCCTGATCCTCCTGAGCAACAGCAACAGGAGCAGAACCAGGGTCAAGGACAGGCCCAAGGTAGACAGATGGTTGTCCATGAGAGGACTTTAGCTGACTACAACAGACCGGATGAGTTTCATAGAAACCGGTCAGCTTTAGTGCTTCCTACCTTTGAGAGGAATGATTTTGAGATCAAAACCATCTACTACTCGCTGATGAGACAGAATGCGTTTCATGGTTACCCAACGGAGAAGCCTATGGATCACATTGATTCGTTTGAGGACGTAGTCACTGGCATGAAGTATGATGGAGTGTGCCCGGACTATCTGTTCCTTAAGCTCTTTCCGCACAGTCTTGCTGGAGACGCTAGTGCATGGCTAAAGCAGTTGGCACCTGCTCAGTACACTACTTGGGCAGCTTTAAAGAGTGAGTTCCTGCGTCACTTCTATGATGATGCGCGCTCAGACCAGTCCAGACATGACATACTCACCTTTTCTCAAGGAGCTGTGGAGCCTTTAAAGACTGCCTGGATGAGATTTAAGCAGTATCAGCATGACTGCCCACACCATGGATTCACTGAGGTTCAGTTGCTTGGCATCTTCTTCAGAGGCATAGATCTTCCATATCAGTCTGCGATGGACAATTCCAGTAATGCTAACTTCAACACCAGGACTCCTACGCAAGCTAAGCAGTTGATTGAGAATCTAATAGGCAGCAACAGCTGCAAGACTATGGATGAGAGGAGGAAGAAATCTGGTGGAAGTGTAGAGAATTCTGACATAGCTGATATTAGACCTAGGCTGGACACAGTTTGCAATCTCCTAGCAGGTAAGAAAGCTGTCCATTTTGCCCAAGATGTAGAGGTAATTCAAACTGAGGAGGACACTCAGCAGGAAGATGTGAATTACATAGGAGGTTTTGGATTCCAAGGTAATAGATTTGGCAATCAACAAGGAAACAGATTCTTCAATGGAGGGCAGAAAAGTGGTTTTCAGAAGACCTTTGGACAAGGTACTCAGAGAACCAATGAACCTGAAAGTAGAGTGGAGATGATGCTGAAACAAATGATGGAGAGTCAGACTAAGAATGCAGCAGATGTCAACGAGAAGATGGAAACAATATACAGGGAGCTGAATGGGTAGTTTGAGTATCTGAACACGCACATGAAGGAGCTTGATGCTAGAGTTGCAAGAACTGCTGGACATGCTAAAAGGGAAGATGGATATCTCCCAGGACGGACTGATGCTAATCCAAAGTACCCATGCAATGCAGTGACGTTGAGAAGTGGTAAGGAGCTGTCGTCTGGCCAGAAAAAGCAATTGAGTGTTGAAGAACTCGAGGAAATTGAAGAGCTGGAAGATGAGATCCGCGATATTCGCAATGCGTCGATCGATGCATCTGAGCAACGACCGATGCAAAGCGAAATCAGGGAACCGGAAGTCGTAACACAGTCGCCTAGCATCGATCGATGCGATAGGAGCAACGATCGACACAAGGTGACTGCAGAGAGTTCGAAACCAAAGAAACCGAAACAGCCGACCGAAAGGGTATACAAGCCTAAGGTACCTTATCCCAAGAATCCCAGAAAGGCTAAGAATGATAGGCAGTATGCAAAGTGGAAGGAGTTCATAAAAAAGGTGAAAGTTGAAGTACCTTTGTTGGACTCCATGGAAACCTCTCCTATGATGAAGAGATGCCTTAAGGATATGATTTCTGGGAAATGGTCTGATGAGGAAAGTATAATGATGCTCAATGAGGTATGCAGCGCAGTGGTTCAGGGCAGAATTCCCGAGAAGTTAAAGGATCCAGGAAGCTTCGTGTTAGATTGTGCTATCTACAAAGAGAGATTCGAAAGGTCTCTATGTGATCTTGGTTCCAGTGTGAATCTTATGCCCCTCTCAGTTGCTAAAAGGCTCGGAATGACAGACTTTATACCCACTAGGATATCACTGGTTCTGGCGGATAGATCAATCAGGATTCCCGAAGGAGTAATAGAGGATGTGCCTATAATGGTTGGCAAATGTGTGATCCCTACTGATTTTGTGGTTCTACAATATGGACAGGAGCCAAAAGATCCATTGATTTTAGGCAGGTCTTTCTTAGCTACAGCTGGTGCAATGATTGACTGTCAGGGAGGTAAAATAGTTCTGAATGTGGGTGATCTGAAGATGAGTTTTGATATGAACAAGCTGGTAAAGAGACCAATCATCGACGGGCAGACCTTCTATGTGGACACATTGGGTGATTTGGCTACCGAGTATTTTTACCAATCACATGTTGAGGACCCACTAGAAAGGGCTTTACTGAGCTCTATATTGGAGTTGGAGTACCTGCAGGACGAGCCAGCAATGTGCTATACGAGGATGATGGATTCTGTTGAGTCTACAATGCAAGTAGAAGTGTCTGACGCGACCTTGCAACGATCGACACTACCCTTGCATCGATCGTTGCAAGTCGACAGAGATTGGGCAGAGGAAAAAGCTCCGAAAATAGAACTGAAACAACTCCCATCCGGGCTAAGGTACGCGTTTCTTGGACCGAATTCAACTTATCCAGTGATTGTTAATGCTAGCTTGAACAACGCAGAGCTCACCTTACTACTAAGCAAGCTGCGCAAGCATCGCAAGGCTCTTGGCTATTCTCTTGCTGATATTTCAGGTATCTCACCGGAGCTGTGCATGCATCGGATACATCTTGAGGATGAATCCAAGACATCTATCGAGCATCAGAGAAGACTTAATCCTAATCTGCAGGAAGTGGTTAAAAAGGAGATTATGAAACTCCTTGATGCTGGGATTATCTATCCTATCTCTGACAGTGATTGGGTGAGTCCAGTCCATGTAGTGCCTAAGAAGGGTGGAGTTACAGTTGTGAAGAATGAGAAGAATGAGCTGATACCTACTAGGACTGTGACGGGGCACAGGATGTGCATAGATTATAGGAAGCTGAATGCTGCTACCAGGAAGGATCACTTTCCCTTGCCTTTTATTGATCAGATGCTTGAGAGGTTAGCCAATCATCCTTACTATTGCTTCCTCGATGGTTACTCAGGTTTCTTTCAGATTCCCATCCATCCAGAGGATCAGGGAAAGACCACTTTCACTTGTCCATATGAGACATTTGCTTACCGTAGGATGCCTTTTGGACTCTGCAATGCACCAGCCACTTTCCAGAGATGCATGGTGTCCATATTCACAGACATGATTGAGGACTTTATGGAGGTATTCATGGATGATTTCTCAGTATATGGATCATCCTATAATGAATGCTTAGATAATCTGTGTAAGGTTTTGACAAGATGTGAAGAAAAGCATTTAGTTCTTAATTGGGAGAAGTGTCATTTCATGGTCAGAGATGGCATTGTACTTGGACATAAAGTGTCTGAAGCAGGAATAGAGGTGGACCGCGCTAAGATCAAGGTAATGACCAACCTTCAGGCGCCTGATTCTGTTAAGTCTATTAGAAGCTTTCTTGGACATGCTGGCTTCTATAGACGGTTCATCAAGGATTTCAGTAAGATCGCTAGCCCACTAACTGCTTTGCTATGTAAGGATACCAAATTTGAGTTCACTGCAGATTGTCAAACTGCATTTGAACAGATCAAGCAGGCATTAGTGAGTGCTCCCATAGTTCAGCCACCGGATTGGAATATGCCTTTTGAGGTTATGTGCGATGCAAGTGATTATGCTGTGGGAGCTGTTCTTGGGCAGAAGAAGGATAGAAAGCTTCATGCTATCTATTATGCCAGTAGGACACTGGATGATGCACAAAGGAACTATGCCACTACAGAGAAGGAGTTGTTGGCAGTTGTCTTTGCATTTGAGAAGTTTTGCCCTTATCTTGTTGGCTCAAAAGTGATTGTACACACTGATCATTCAGCCCTGAAGTATCTGATGCAGAAGAAAGATGCTAAGCCACGACTGTTGAGATGGATTATGTTGCTTCAGGAGTTTGACATTGAAGTGAGGGATAAGAAAGGGGTTGAAAATGGAGTTGATGACCATCTTTCAAGGATGCTGGTTGAGGAAGACGTGCCAATTAATGACTATTTGCCTGAAGAGAACGTCAATATGGTTGGTACAATGTTTCACACAGATTTGGACAGAAACCTGCAAAACTGTCGGATTAATCGCATTGCGTCGATCGATGCCATCTCGGCGTCGATCGATGCACCTATCGGGACAGCAACGATCGATGCGCTCCTCTGCGACGATCGTTGCAATGCGGATGCAGATCCAGAGACTTTTACAATTCAGATTGGAGGCTACGAGTTCGAGATTAATGCTGTCACAACAACTGATCGACCATGGTATGCAGATATAGCTAACTACCTGGCTGCAGAGACTGAACCAGATGATCTGAAAGGGTATGAGAAGAAGAGGTTCTTCAGAGATCTTAGGCGATACTATTGGGATGAACCTTACCTCTATAAGCACTGTTCAGATGGCCTTTACAGAAGATGTGTTGCTGAATCAGAGGTTCCAGATATCCTATTCCACTGCCATGGATCAGATTATGCAGGATATTTTGCTACTTTTAAGACTGTGTCTAAGGTCTTGCAAGCAGGTTTCTGGTGGCCTACAATGTTTGTAGATACTCACTCCTTCATTTCTCATTGCGATGCCTGTCAGAGGAGAGGAAAAATCAGTAGGAAGCATGAGATGCCTCAGAATTTCATTCTTGAGGTTGAGGTTTTTGATTGCTGGGGCATAGACTTTATGGGTCCTTTTCCTTCATCTCATGGGAATAAATTCATCTTAGTTGCTGTAGATTATGTGTCTAAGTGGGTAGAAGCAATAGCTAGTCCAACCAATGATTCTTCAGTAGTCATTAAGCTGTTTAAGTCCATCATATTCCCTAGATTTGGAGTACCTCGGATAGTGATTAGTGATGGAGGATCTCACTTTATTAATAAGGTCTTCGAGAAGCTCCTAAGAAAGCATGGAGTTCATCACCGAGTTGCTACTCCTTATCACCCTCAGACTAGTGGACAAGTCGAGGTTTCTAACAGACAGATCAAGGAGATCTTAGAGAAGACAGTTGGGAAGACAAGAAAAGATTGGGCAGCTAAGCTTGATGATGCTTTATGGGCCTACAGGACTGCATTTAAGACACCATTAGGGACTACTCCGTTTCATTTGCTGTATGGAAAAGCACGTCATCTGCCAGTGGAACTTGAGCACAAAGCAGCGTGGGCTGTAAAGCAGATGAACTTTGACCTTAAATCAGCTGCAGAAAGAAGGTTGATACAGCTTAATGAGTTGGATGAGATTAGACATCTTGCCTATGAGAACTCAAAGCTGTACAAAGAGAGGACTAAGGCTTATCATGACAAGAAGATTGTTTCTAGACGGTTTGAGCCCAATGATCAGGTACTCTTATACAATTCTCGTTTGCATTTGTTTCCAGGGAAGCTGAAATCAAGATGGTCTGGTCCCTACACAATCAAAGAAGTGCGTCCATATGGAGCTGTCATTCTAGTCGGCAAGGAAGGTAATGAGTTTGATGTAAATGGAGAGAGGGTAAAACATTATTGGGCTAAGGCCGAGATTCTAAGAGGTCAGATTCTGCCTTTGGATAATGCACCCTCTGCCTGAAAAATCTTGTCCGTCCGGTCAAGCTATTGACCTTAAACAAGCGCTGGGTGGGAGGCAACCCACCATTAGGTACTGGTGTTTTTCTACTTAATTTTTGGTGTTTTTGTTAGGATTTTACGTTTGTTTTTGTTTCTGGTGAGTTTATGTTTGCAGGTCTCGGACAGATTTGCAGTGCGTCGATCGACGCACTTCTGTGTCGATCGTCACAACACGATCGGAATCGCATTGCATCGATCGTTTCAGTTCTGAGCAACGATCGACCATACACGAAAATCGCCAAGTAACGGTCGATGCACTTAGTGCAACGATCGATGCTCGAGCGACAGAGGTAAACCCGACAGAACTCAACAGAACTTTAACAATTTTTATTTCTTTTTACCGATCCTTCGCTTGACACTACTGGGGACAGTGTGTTTTAAGTGTGGGGGAGGTGCTACTGACTTATATCTTTCTGTTTTCTTAAGAGTCAGTCCATTTTTCAAAATTTTTTGTTTTATTGAGTGAAAATTGTTTAAGTAAGAAACTATGATTTTCTGAGAAGATTTACAAGACTTGCAGGAACTTAAGTAACCATTGGGATGAAGTTGCATGATCTATCTCTGACTATTAGAAAACCCCATCACAGATCAACCTACTGGGAACACCCACATCACTTCAGGTATCAGAGGATCCTTTTACTGACTTCAACTTAATACTGACTTAGATTTCTCACCTAAGGGCTTGGTATACTCTGTGTCGGATTCCCTGTTAGTTCTGACAAAGCCTGTAAACCTGTCCTATTTAGTTCCCTTCTCCCCTTCTATAAAGTAAAAAAAAAAAAAGATAATAAACTGAGGATGAGTTAGTAACTCCGAAGTGGTCACAGGAGTGGTAGAGACCCCTATTATCTCATGTGCTATCCATGGAATGTGTCCAAAGTACACCCCATAACGGGAAGAATACTGATAAAAAAAAAAAATGATACCCAAAGTGGGAAAAATCAGTTGTTAAAGAAGGGAAAGAGAAGAAAGGGACTAGAGAAAGATAGTATGGTGGTCTAGAGCTGATAAGGTAAGAATCCATGTGCCCTTTGATCGATACTCCTTAGGTGAGACCGCACTTAAATACTTGCAGAAGTCAGTAGGGAGAATTTGAATGCTTGAATGTGATTGTGGAGTTTACTTAGGACAGTCGCTAAGTGTGGGGGAAGTACATGTTGGTCTTGATATCCTGGGATTGATTCTTTCAGTGGTTTACTAAGGGGAATCTGAGTATTGTAGCTTCTAGGATGAAATGAGTTTCTGAAGAGTTTTCAAACCTCTTCACCAAGCTTTAGTTCTCTGTTTTGCTTGAAGGCAAGCAAAGGCTAAGTGTGGGGGAGTTGATATATCATGGTTTTTACTAGTTTTAGACCATGATATAAGTGTGTTTTAGTGTCTTTTGTGTTATTTTAGAGTCTTTTACAGGTATAATCAGGTTTGGAGCATACTTGGTGATTATGGCACTTTTTGGAGATTTTTGGAGTGTTTGGCCGAGAGATAGAGTTCACTGTCCGAAACAGAGGAATGCGTCGATCGTTGCACTCTAGCATCGATCGTTGCACCAGTGAGATGGGCCAAAACTCGGCGGTTTATGAAGAGTCAAGATATTGCACTCTGATCCAGAAGTTCCTGATATTTACAAAGAAGCCCCTGGCCGAGATTAGACCTATATAATTAAGTTTTTGGTGTTTTATTTACGGAAGCTTTGATAATTAAGAGCAGAGGATTTTTAGAGCTTTTGGGGCTGATCTGAACCTTTACTTCATCTGTATTTGGAGAAGATTTCGAACCCCTTTTATTCTTTATCTTCTATGCAATTTATTCATCATATGATTATGTTTTCATTATCTATGTCTGAGTAGATTCCTTGTTAGGTTTAGGGTTTCTCACATAGGATTTCATGACTTGCTAGACTTGTTTAATTCAGTTAAGGATTCATAACTATATCTGTTCTTCAATCTAATTGTGCTTAAAGCTAGTTCTAACCTGATCAATTAGAATCTAGATCTTAGGTTGCTAAATACGCCACGGAAGTGGGGTTTAGGAATCTGAACTAATTAGGTTGAGTAATTAAACTTCTCGCAAACGAAAGTTTGGTTTAGGATAATTGTGAACATATCAAACTTGGAATTAATGCTAGTTTAATCTGTTAGTTCTCGCAAACGAAAGTTTGGTTTGCTGCACTTAGACTTAGAGAATTATCGCAAAGGAATTTGGTTAATTCTATATCTGTGTTTTGAGTTCTAGAACTGTGCTTAATTAGATCCTTGCTGAATGAACTGTCTGCTTGTCTGATTTCCTGAGAACGCCCTAGACTTAGCGCTCTTAATAACTTGCTTTCACAACCAACAATCTCTGCTTTTTGTTTACTTTCTCGCATTGCTTTTAATTCAATCACATTGCTTTCTTCCTAGTTTAATTTCCTGTTCTTGAGCTATTGAATACGGAGTCCATGTGGATTCGATACCTATATACTACGACTACTGAACTATGCACTTGCAGTTAGATAGAATAAAACCTGACAACCTATCAATCGACACTGCCCAGAAACTTAGTATTGAATGCATATCAAATATGCATTCACCCGATCATTACATTAATGATCAACCTCACATACAACGTCCAGTTTGCTTAGGTGTGTGACCCTGTAGGATCATATAACGCTAGCAATGAGTTCTCAACCCATTGATCATAAGTGGCTTCTAGCAAAGCGTTATGACTGCCTAGTGTCATATATTGTCTCATCTCGACAATACGACTTTCTCTCAGAGTAAGTACAGTAGATTTCAGGACATTCCCAACAAGGCTTTCATACTTTGAGCTGAGAGTTTTTAGAGCTTTTTGGGGCTGATCTGAACCTGTATTGCTTCCTGCTTTTGGAGAAGATTTTGAACCCCTTTATTTCTTTACTCTCTTTAATGCAGTTTATTTATTCATTGATTATGTTTTCATTAATCATGTCTGAGTAGATTCATAGTTAGGTTTAGAGATTTTCGTTAGGGATTTCATGACTTGCTAGATTTGTTTATTCAGTTAAGGATTCATATCATATTTGTTCTTCAACCTGAATTATTCTTAACACTAGTTTCTAACCTGATCACTTAGAATCTAGACTCTAGGTTGTTAAATTGACACGAAAGTGTGATTTAGAATCTGAACTATTTAGGTTGAGCAATTGAATTACTCGCAAAGAAATTTGGTTTAATTGAATTGTGAACATATCGAACCTGCACTTAAGGCTAGTTTAATCTGTTAGGAATTGCAAAGAAATTTGGATTTCTGCTATTAGACTTAGAGAATCCTCACAACGAAAGTTGGTTAGTTCTATATCCGTGTTTGAGTTCTAGAACAGCGCTTAATTTGATCCTGACTGATTATCTGATTTGCTTGTCTGATTTCCTGAGAACTCCCTAAACTTAGCGCTTTTAGTTGATTGCTGACAAACCACTCCTGCTATCTGATTTACTTTTCTGCTTGTTATTTAGTTTCTCATTACTTTCTCCTAGTTTAACTTGACCGTTCTATAATCTATCGTGCGACCGAGAGTCTTTGTGGGATTTGATACCTTTTATACTATAATTGCATTACATGTGCACTTGCAGTAGAATAGGATTAAAACTTAGACCCTATCACTTAACCATCATAACCTCTCTCAAAATTGGACAGTCTTCTCCTTTCCGCCGTCGTGTTATTCATCCGTTGCGACAAGGAATTTGCCTGAGGTATTTCTTCTCATTTTATACCTGATTTATGTCTATAAGTCTTCAATAGTTAGATTCGCATTTTTGTTAGATTCACAATTAAGTGCATGTTGGTGTTATCAAGTCTGACTGATTTCATGGTCATTTTCTGAAGTTTCCTTTATTATTTAAGATTGTGTTTCTGATTTTTGGGTGATTCATGTTGGTAGAGTAACTTCGCACTACTAAAGGCTTCACTAATGGGAAACCCTCATTTCTTCAAGCCTCTCCTTCCCGGATTCCTAACGAGTGTGGTATGTAATTAGTGATTCTTCTCTCTTTCTCTCTATATGTAATGCTTACTTCTTCTTAGTTAGGTTCTTTTGGAAGTTGCAGAGTATCCCAATACAGTTCTACAAAGACCACATAGATGGAAAAACTAATATTACATCTGGTGAGATCACTTCAGATGTGTGTAAGCTAAAATTTCCTATGAAACGTGTTGGTAACAGAATAACTGAAGGCTGGAAAGAGTTCGCCCAGGGACACAATTTCAGAGTTGGAGACGTTTCAATATTTAAGAACTTTGGAGATTTAAATTTTCATTTACAAGCATATGAACCCAGTGGCTGTGAACTCCAATGGGTAAAGGCTCCAATGGAAAATCGGCAGGAGGACTTGAGTAAGTTAGCATATACTTCCAAGAGTAATAGTTTTTGTTTTGTTTTGGTGTTAGTACTATCTAACATTTGTATGATTTATTGCATGAATTGAAGAGAACTTTGTAGCACTAAATGTCATAGCAGAGACTATCAAGAGTAGCAGAATTTTAATAAACTTTATTTCGCTTATGTTTTCTTATTTTTGTATTATGTAACTGTTGGAATTATGTCCAGTAATCTCTGTACTGTCTCTAGAAAGTAAGAGTATGTCAATGATCAGACATAAGTCATATAATACTGGGGGTCATGATGGCTTGCTAGAGTCCGCTCATGATCTATAAGTCTTGGACTTATTGCCTTTATTATATGATCCCATATGGGTCACACGCCTAAGCTAACAGGAAACTATGAAGGAACGGTTTAGCAGAAGTACGGTAAAAGTGCTAGGCATTTACTGTACTTAGAGAGATTAAAGGGCCTGATTAAATCTAAGGGATTTAATCAGACTGAGACTTGGGCCCAAAAGCCCATGAGAACATAAAGGGGTTTTAATGAATAAAACTTGACCTAGCTCTCTATTTTTTCTCAGCCTTCTGCGCCTCTCTCTCTCTCTCTCTGCGCCTCCCACCTCCTTGGTCTAGCAGCCAACTTCCTGAAGTGTGCGTGTGTGAACCTTTGGAGGAGCTGTCTCTTGGCGGTTCTGCTGATCTCTGACTCATACCTCTCCATTCCGCTGCATAATAAGGTATTAGGTGAGATCTTTTATGATTCAGCAAGAGAACCTAGATCCAAGTATGTTTAGTAGGATAAATCAATGAGAAATTGAATCAGGATATACTAAACAATCCTTCAGTGGTATCAGAGCCATTGGTTCTATTAGGATTTCTTGTTTAGAATCATGTTTAGTTTGTTTAGAAGTGTTTGAATCAATCTATGATAAGAAAACACTTAAGAAACAAAAGAATTAAAACCTAAACTAGAAAATCGCATGATCCAATCTATAGTGAATTGGTATGCGTCGGAGTGTGATCGTCGAAGGATCGCACGTCCGGATCGGCATGACGCACGGACCGATCATGGATCGTGTCGCGTGGTCATTACCGATCAGCGATGAAGCGCACGAGCGGATCGACCGAGCGGATCGCATGGATCGATCGCTGCGATCGCGTCCCACTCTCATGAGTCTCTCGTCCCGATCGCGTCATGATCGCACGACCCGAGCTCGCCGATCGCACGTCCCGTCCCGTCCCACCGTCTCGTCCCGATCGCGTGAAGCCTGCGGCTGTCCGGATCGCGTCCCGTTTCTCGATCGCGTGAAGATTGCGACTCGGTCCTGATCGGTTCACGTGATCAGTCGGTTCGGTTCGGTTAATGGTTCGGTTTAAGATAATTAAAATCTTAATCGTCACGGTTTAATGATTACAAATTTAATAAAATTTATTAGATCTGGTTAATCCGTGATAAGAAATCCAAAGTCGTAAAATTGGATTTAGTGCCTAAACCAGTGGTTTTCTAATTTGATTTGGTTGGACCAAATAAATTGAGAAAATCCGGTTTAGTAAATAACCGGTTGACAATTGTGGTCATCGTAGTAATTAATTTTGGTTAGACCAATTTTAATGAACCAGACCGGTTATGTCATTTAATTGGACAATTGGGTTATGTCTTGGACATAGACCAATTCTTGGGCCTTGGGCCAAGAAGTTAAAACAATTGGGCCAGTTATTTGAGTCTTTTCTTCAGATTTATTTTAAAATTCATTTAATAATTAAAATTTGATTTTAAAATTAATCAGTTTCCAAAATTTCAAATTAGAAAGTTTCTTAGAATAGAAGTTTCTAGATTTGCATGTTTTGGATTATAGGAAATTTCTATAGTTAGAAAGTTTCCATTTTTAGGAAGTTTCCAATTTTAGAAAGTTTCCAAAATCAGTAGGTTTCCCAAAATGGAAAGTTTCCCAAAATAGTAATCTTCTATTTTGGGATGAATTTTAAGAAAACCTACAAACCTCAAATAATATCAAGCGTTGGATGTCTTGTCCAGATTATGTCAGCTGTTGAAGCCCATTCAATCGTACACACGGCCTTACAGTGTGAGGGTGTCTATCTTTTGCGTGGGTAAGACAGTTTGTGATTCATTGATGTCATTGGGAGTCCCAGACATTAGTGATTACATGACTGTATAGTCTGGTTTTCTTGACTAGGCCATCGGGAGTCCCGGGCCTTGAGACATCAGAGTGGATTGGGCCTCGGGCCCAGATTCACAACCAAGAGTTATATCACGGATATAATTAACCGAGATAGGGCTTACCGATATAAGCTAAGGTTGGGTGACGGCCAGTGGCCCACTTTGATCTTAGTTATATGTGGATCTTGGAATCATTATATTCTATTGAGGGTAACTGATGTTATTGAATATAATGCGAGATTAATCATATTAAATATAATGCGAGATTAATCATATTGAACATATTAACTAAAATTCTTTTATCTTAAATTTCAGTTATGACTAGCACAAACAATCAAAACGCTTTCTCGATCCGGTCTATCCTTGAGATGGACAAGCTGAACGGATCAAATTTCTTGACTTGGTCGCGGAACCTGAGGCTAGTCCTCAGGCAAGAGAGAAAGGACTATGTTCTTGAGAGAGCTCTCCCCGTGAGGATCGGGTCCAATGCCTCCCATGCAGTATATGATGCTTGGAATAAGCATTATAATGATGCGGTAGATGTGCGTGGTCTGATATTGGCTACCATGGACTCAGACTTGCGGAAGCAATATGAGAACATGGAGTCGCCAATAGAGATGATCAGCAGCCTGAAATCGAAATTTCAGGAGCAGGTAAGAGTGGAGAGATACCAGTTGGTTAAGTCTCTCACTAGCTGCAAGCTACCAAATGATCATCCAGTGAGTCCTCATGTCAGTAAAATGATGGGTTACATTGATAACCTGAGGAAACTGGATTATCCAGTTAGCCAAGAATTGGCAACTGAGATCATTCTGCAGTCACTGCCGTCAAGCTATGATAAGTTCAGAAGGAACTATATCAAGAAAGGCTTAACGAAGACGCTGACTGAACTGCATGATATGCTCAAGACATTTGAGCCAAACGTGAAGAGTACCCAGTATAATCTCATAATAGAGAAGGGTAGGTTTATTAAACCTAGTGCTGACAAGGGTGAAGACAAAGTTGTCCAGATTTTGAATCATGGCAAGCTTGTGTCTCCTGAGCCCAAGTCAGATACCTCTTACGTTGGTAAGTGCTGCTACTGTAAAGAGACTGGGCATTGGAAGAGAGATTGCATTAAATTCATGGAAGATGATGAGGAGTTGAAGTTGATGTATGAGACTACTTCCTCAGGTATTCATGTTATTACTTCAAGTTCTACCTTATAGGTATTGGATACTGGTTGTGGCACTGATATTTGTGATAATATGCAGAGCCTAAGCAACAGTAGAATGTTGAAGGAAGGACAAGTGGGTCTACATGTCTGGAAGGAGCTATGGACGCTGCCTCAGCCGTAGGGTTTACACTTGTAGATGCCTTCGAGGCTTGGTTTTGTATTAAGTAATTGCTACAATGTACCTGCTTTAAGCAGAGTTGTTTTTCATTTTCTTGTAAGAATTTGAATGTTTTTCATTTTGATAAAAGACAAGGTTTTGTTCTTTTGATCTTAATGAAATATTAATTGTAGCACCCTATTCAAGGAATGTGTTTTATATCTTAAACCAAAGAGTGCCTAAATGTAACATAAATACCGAATTGGTTTAAATCTGATGAATTAAACCTGATTTTTCTTGGCATAAAAGTCTTGGTCACATAGAGTAAGTCGGATTCAGAAATCCCATAGTTATGGACTGTTGGGCTCATTTGATACGATATCTTATGAGACTTGAATTCTGCTTACTGGACCAAAAAGGCAAAGGGCCTATCTTAGCTGAGCTAGAGAAAGGCCCAAAGGCTTATTGGACCTTGAACATACTCATGTATGTGGCCCAATGAGCAGTAATGCCAGAGAAAATTTCCTGTACTTCATTGTCTCCACTGATTATTTCAGTGAGTATGACTGTGTTCATTTGATGAGACACTAGTCAGAATTCTTTGAAATGGTCGAAAGAATTCCAGAATGAGGTATAGAATCTGAGTGACTGAAGTATTGAGACTCTGGATTAGATCACGAGTGAGAATACTTAAGTCATTGATGGTGTGATCATCTGATTGAGTGTGAAGTCGTTTCACAGCTCATTTCTCCTGAAAACCTGGAGGTGTTTCTGTGAGAAAGAATCAGATCTTATAAGAAATGATTAAAGATGAGTCACACGAATCTTCCATGATATTTTTAAGAATAACGCTCTAGAAATATCTAAGTTTACGCTGAAAAAGTTCTACCAATATCAGTTGAAAGACACCACTTAAATGTGGATTGGAAATGATCCAAATTCGTCTTTACTGAGTATTTGTAGTTGTGCTACTTTGCTGGTTGTCCTAGGGAAACCAAGGCTTGTTACTTTTTACGTCCATTCCGAAAACGAAGTTAGGTTGTTCGGAATTCTGTTTTCTAAAAGGAAAGTTGCTTTCCAAGAAGAACAGTGGGAGTAAAAGTATAACTCGAAGAAATTTGAGAAATGCAGGAGGCTGCTCAACCTGTTGAGGGAGAGCGGCGGATGGATTTACAGATTTCTGTATAATCTACACCTGTAGAGCCTGAATTTTGCAGATTTGAATCCGTCACTAATCCGAGAGTGATTTCTCGTGATTAATTGCCATGATCTGATGATCATTGAAAGTGACGAACCTGCGAAATTCGCAGAAGCGAAAGTGAGCCCGGACTCCGAAAAATTACACTGTGTGTAAGTTAGCTTCATCGATCCATTCATGGATAGAAGCAAACATATCGGAGTTGGAATCTTCGTTCTGTTGAAGTAGTCAAGGTTTTGACTTGAACAGAAACGAAGTGGAACTGTGCGTTTGCTAATAGATAAGTGGGAGCGATATTGCATTTCTCATAGTGTATGTCGATGACATACTGATTCTTGGAAATAACGTTCCAAAGCTGCAGTCGGTAAAGGACTGGCTTGGGAGTTGTTTTTTAATGAATGACATGGGTAAAGCCACGTATATTCTTGGACTTTGGATCTAAAGATAGAGATCCAAAAGAGCTGGTAGGACAATGTCAGGATTCTTAAATTGACAAAGTCCTACACGTTTTCAGCAATCCAAGAAGGGTTTTATGCCAATGTCACATGGCATTACGTTAAGCAAGAAACAGTGTCCCACGATAACTGCTGAGCTTGAATGCATGGATGAGATTCCATATGCGTCGGCAATTGGATCTATCATGTATGCCATGACACGTACTTGTTTTGATGTTGCTTTAATGTTAAGCAAGACAAGTAAAGACCAGTCAAATCCAGCAAACAATCACTGGATAGACGTAATGAATATTCTCAAGTATTTGGAAAATACTTAGGATACGTTCTTGATTTACGGAGAAAGTAAGGTGCTACGAGTCGGTAGAGTCTGAAAGGCAAGTTTCCAACGGACAAAGATGATTTCCGGTCACAGTCCGGTTATATCTTGTGTCTATCTGGCGGTGCAAGGCACTGTTGCTGACTCCATGACTTAAGCTGAACATTTCGCAGCTTGGGAAGCGGCGAAAGAGGTTGTTTGGAAAGAAGAGTTCGTCACTGAACTTGATGTGATTCCCAGCATAGATGATACTAGCTGCACATCAGAGGTCCAAACACCTTGAGGGTAGGTATAACCTATTCCGTGAGATAAATGACAGAAATGTTAAGTAGATCAGCAAGTTTCAACGAATGAGAACGTTGCTAATCTATTAACAAAGCCACTCCTTAGGCCTAAGCACGAGTCGCGGACTGTTGCTGTAGGATAAGTGAAATTAAGATGTAGTCTTAATTTCAGTGGGAGTTAGTAAAGGGCTTTATTTAGTTATTGATATGTTCTTGTAAAACATTTTAAGATGTTTAATAAAATTATTTTTATGATTATTTTAACTGTGATGAAATAATCGTTCCAAAGTGATATAAACCATTTTATAGGTCATCGAAGTAAGTGACTTGATCTTGAGTCATCAAAGTCATTTAGCTTGATCATGAGACCCTATATTTGATAGATGGCTTATATCATCATGTCCCTAGTCGAAGGTTGTTGAAATTGGAACACCAACAACCGCGTGAGACTAGATTGGTATGTGACTTATGACAAAGTCTCAGGATGTCATAGATGCACGGCATCAAAGTCAGTACATAGGTGTATGTTGGGGTACATACGACCGGACAAGACCCGCTTATAAGAACTCTTCAGGATATTTATATCTGTGTCATAAGAGATTCTTACTACGACTATAGAGTATAGTCCTTAGACCTGAGTTCGCATGCATGTGACTGCACATGAACTGATGCACTTTGATCATTGTCTAACGCTGTCGTTAAGCGATAGTTATAAGGACCTTGTTTGGGTGTATTATGAAATGAGTAGTTTACAGTGATGGAACAAGACGGGATTTGTTCCTCCAATATAAATGGAGTGAATATCTCTAGGCCAATCGGAGATTTGAATACTGGAAAATGCATGGCCATGCTCAAACGGACTGTCCCGAGTCGTTTGGATTGTCAGTATCAAATCAGAGTCCGATGAACATGATTAGGCTTTATAAGGATGACACTCATCTTGCCTTATGACTAATCGAGATATTGAGACAAAAGGATTATGAATACAGAGATTCCAGTACAAGTGGGAGATTGTTGGAATTATGTCCAGTAATCTCTGTACTGTCTCTAGAAAGTAAGAGTATGTCAATGATCAGACATAAGTCATATAATACTGGGGGTCATGATGGCTTGCTAGAGTCCGCTCATGATCTATAAGTCTTGGACTTATTGCCTTTATTATATGATCCCATATGGGTCACACGCCTAAGCTAATAGGAAACTATGAAGGAACGGTTTAGCAGAAGTACGGTAAAAGTGCTAGGCATTTACTGTACTTAGAGAGATTAAAGGGCCTGATTAAATCTAAGGGATTTAATCAGACTGAGACTTGGGCCCAAAAGCCCATGAGAATATAAAGGGGGTTTTAATGAATAAAACTTGACCTAGCTCTCTAATTTTTCTCAGCCTTCTGCGCCTCTCTCTCTCTCTCTCTGCGCCTCCCACCTCCTTGGTCTAGCAGCCAACTTCCTGAAGTGTGCGTGTGTGAACCTTTGGAGGAGCTGTCTCTTGGCGGTTCTGCTGATCTCTGACTCATACCTCTCCATTCCGCTGCATAATAAGGTATTAGGTGAGATCTTTTATGATTCAGCAAGAGAACCTAGATCCAAGCATGTTTAGTAGGATAAATCAATGAGAAATTGAATCCGGATATACTAAACAATCCTTCAGTAACACCATATTTTGTTTGTGCAGTTTCTTCCCTAGTCATCCAGCAGTGCCAATGAATTAGAAAAAGCTGCAGGTAAGACCATAAATATGGTGAATGAGGATGGAGTGAAATGGTCTGTCAAACTGGTGATGACTGTTGAAAGTAGGATGTGGCGATTGCGTTTAACTGGTGGCTTGAGAGCATTCCTCAAGGCGAACGAAACCAAGGCTAACAACACTGTTGTGTTGAAGCTACTTTGGGAAAACTCCACAAATCCAGTCTTCAAGTTATGTTCCAAAAAATATTTTGATTTTCTTTTGCTATTTTGGCTAATACTCTGCCTAGTTAAATTACTTGAACGCTTGAAATTTAACATTTTACCTAAAAAACCACGAATGTTTGAAATGATATATAAATGTTTGGGATTGGCAGGATTAATTGACGAAATATAAAAAGATAATAAATTACACCGACAAAGTTAATAGGCATATTACTAGGGCTCTTCGTCCTGTTCTTCATCGTCATCTTTATCCTCATCATTAGAAGAGGATAAATTACAACGAAATTCATCTTATGGTTCGCATCCCCGACCTCTTAATCAAGATGTATTGGGTTTCTTACTTGTACCAAGTTCTCAAAAACGAGATCTTTGATTCTACTCATCATCACATGATCATCATTTATTTGTTGCAAAAGAATCGGTTTCATGTTACTATAATCTCCTGTAATATTTCCCCTCGGGGTGACTTGAACAACATTTAGCCACAAATGCTTTGGTTTCTTCGTGTATGGATACGGGATATAACAAACTTGATCCGCTTGTGAGACTATGCAATTTGTATGTACTGAATGAAGTTATATACATACATATATTTAAAGGAATTGAGATTTACAGTAAGGAACATACATACCTAGAACAAATGGCTCGTCTTTATTGTATCTTCTTAATGAAAGAACGTCTACAATGCCAGCATTAATCCTACGAGTGCCTCTACCGATCATAGGGTCGTACCAGTTACACTTTAAATGTGTGATTCTCAAATTCACAATTCCCTCATACTCGAGCTGTATGATGTTATTTAAGATCCCTTGAAAATCAGCCTCATCAGATGCATCAGCATAATTCTCTCCTTTAACACGTACACCATAGTTACATGTCTTCCGTCCCTCGCCGTGATTCTCCGTATGAAACAAATATCCTCTTGTATAGTAGATGGGCCAGGTTTTAGCATTATGCACGGGTCCATGCACTATCTCTCGCACCCAAGGAGGAAAAGGATATGTGTTTTCCAATAAGTAACATGTATATAGAAAAGAAAATATCAAATATAGAGTTCGACAAAGATAAATTCATATAAATATATTATACATACATAATCTTCCACTCAGACAGAATATTCTTCGGGTCTTTTTGCGGAGACTTCTTCTTCGGAGAGTTCTGGAAATTTTGTGGACATATAATCTTCGAACATCCTTTAATTTCAACCAAAAATTATATAAGAAATCATATATATATATATATATATATATATATATATATATATATGCCAAGTTATATATATACCTCTCTAATGGCTAAAAAATCCACAGTTTGGCAGAACATATACATGTGCGCATCTATAGTCTTTCTTTGAAAGCCAGATTTCTTGCATTCTTCCACTTGGACGACCTACTTGAGTAAATATATTAGGAACATCGACATGATATACATGGATTTCACCTTCAGCGAATCTGGTTAACCTGACCAAATTAATTGGTTTAGAAAATTTATAATTAATTAATAGCTACAAAGCCTACAATATGTGTGTCTTACAAATGGCAAAGTGAACATGTGATTGGCCATAGCGCGTTTACCTTGGTTTCGTTTTTATATTCGCATCAAAGTAGTGCTCTGAGAAATAAGCTACCTCCTTATTGATATATGATTGAATAATGATCATGCCGCATATCTTTTGTTCTTTACTTTCCCTTTCAACTTTTTGAAATACCTTTCAAAAGGGTACATCCACCTATATTGCACCGGACCTTCTAATTCAGCTTCTTATGGGAGATGTATCGGTAAGTGCTCCATCACGTCGAAAAATGATGGTGGAAAGATCTTCTCCAAGTTTCATATGATTAAAACTATGTTTTCTTTGAGAATTTGAACGCGAGTTTTTGTAAAGTTCTCGAGGTCACGGAAAAAAACTTCCAACCCTTACAATATATATATATATATTTAAAACTGTTGGTAAATATAAAATACTATACTCATATTTATTATCAAATATTCATATTATATATACTATAAGTAAAATTAAATAGAACCTGCTAACGCAAGGTGGACGTTCCGGTCTAAGAGTTCGACAAAGATAAATGGAACTAGCCGCTACATAAAACGTGGCAGTCATGACTCTTTATCCCTGAATTATCGTTTTCCATATCAGCACAACTAGATAAGTAGGCCGCATAGGGAATTTGACTGCATGTTTCACACATCTAGTAATTTTGTTCTAGCATCGTCTGTCACTCTGTACGTGGGGAAAGGAGCTTCGCCCTCACCGTCAATATGTAGGTGTGGTCGAGAACAGAATCGTTCTATATCAATTCTTGACATGATGGTGTCTTTGGATTGACCCTTCATACTCAAAAGAGTATTCATGACATTGTCAAAAACATTCTTCTCTACATGCATCAAATCAAGATTTTGTCGGAGATTGAGGTCCCTCCAGTACGGAAGCTCCCCAAAATATGCTTTCCTTGTGCCAGTTATGCAACTTCCCATAGCCAAGCTCTTTCTTTTCGTGACCGTTTCCACCGACGTCCTTTTTCCGGTGGATTCACACCTTGCAATCGCTTGCTATAAACTTTCTCACCACTCAAAGCATTAGGTAGATGCCCTTTCGGGCGTCTTTTCCCTTCAAAAAGTCTTTTTATTCTTTCTCAATGCATGACCAAATGGAAGAAATCTTATGTGAAAATCAAACCAACACGTTATCCTTCCCTTAGGCAGAAAAAGATTTTGTATCTTTCATGCAAATAAGACATGACAATCCACCATGGGTCGTACATCCTGATAACATCCCATATGCCGGGAAGTCGCTTATCGTCCACAGCAGCACTCCTTTTAGTTTAAAATTTTCATTCAACGATACATCTTATGCATCGACTCCAGAAGACCACAATTCTTTTATCTCCTCAATAAGAGGTCGGAGGAAGATATCAAAACTAGCGCGCAAATGATTTGGCCCAGAATTCAAAATTTTAAGAAACAAGTATTGTGTATTCATGCACATATCAGGGGGTAAATTATATGGAGTCAAGATCACGGGCCACAACGAATGATTATGAGACATGCCAAATGGATTGAACCCATATGTACATAATCCAAGATAAACGTTACGGGGTTCTTGGACAAACAGAGGATGTTAAGCTTGAAGTGATTTCCACTCCGCCGCATCAGACGGATGACACATTTCTCCCTCCTTCGTTTGGTTGCTCGGCATGCCATCTCATTGCCGTTGCAGTCTTCTCGCTTTGATACATTCTCTTCAATCTGTCAGCAATTGGTAGATACCACATACGACTGTAGGGTACTCTGGTTCTACTTTTCTCTTGTTTGGCTTCCACCTTGGTTTAGCACAAAACCGACACTTTTCTTCCTTTTCGTCTTCTTTCCATAAGATAATACAATTGTTCATGCAAACATCAATTGTATGATAGGGGAGGCCTAAATTGTGCATCAGTTTCTCTATCTCGTAATGTGAGCATGTTGCCTGGTTTCCTTCTGGTAAATACTCTGTCATCATTTCACATATTGAATCCACTAACATTTCACTCATATTGTGTTCTGTCTTGTTATGCAGGACCCGAGCAGCCAAGGATAACTGGGAGTGACTTTCACGACAACCATCATCTAAAGGATTATTGGCTCCTTCTAACAGGTCATAACACTTTTTGAATGATTACGTACAGGTTCTTCACTATTACTCGCGTAATCACGAAATGCATCATTCACCATATCCACATATCTATCTTCAACTACATTACGAACATGATTCGGATCAACATAACTCGTTCTTATATCCAACCCGATTTCTTCTCAATGCTTATACCAAACATAATAATCAGACGCAAATCCTCGACTAAACAGATGACTCCAAATTCCTTTTTCCGAGGTTTCCGGTTTTTCGTTCTTGCAAACACTACAAGGGCAGAGAAACTTACCGCCATTGCTCAGGGCTAAAGGCTGGTTTTTGGCAAGTTTCATGAATTTTGCCACCCCCGTTGTGAAGGCTCTCGATAAATTGTTTGTGGCATCATCGAACATATTATACATCCACTCCCGATGGTAGCTATAATTATTGTATCCTCACGCCATGTAACTAGATTTCCAAATTCTTGATGTTTCTACAAATGAAAACGGAGATAGAGCTGAATTTGGACTATGTAAACATAATTGGCCACTACCATTAATTGTCATAAATGCATGTCGCATGAAACCGATACACCTACCACAAATACGTAAATATAACCAAACTATATTATATTATTATTACTAAATCATACTATATGATACGACTCATACATAACTACTTTGCGACATGAATAATGAATTGCATATTAGTCGTAATAATAGCGACAAATAAACGATTCACTTACTACTATACACAAAGTAGCAAATTAGTTGTCCATATAGTGACTAATTTGCGACTTTTCTACGATTCTTTACATCAGACGCAATATTACCGACTACACTGCGGTTATTGTTTCCGGTCTTGACAATGGTCGTTAATCAGTCGTAAATCGGGAACTAAATTGGCAACAATGATTTTTGGACGTATATTAGCAACTAATACACGTCCATATATCTGTAGTTGCAAAATAATCGCAATATTATTTCCAATAATTGCCAAATATTACGACTACAAGTATAGTCGCAAGTTCCAATCGCAAAAAACGCAGTTTTCTTATAGTGAATGGGCTTTACGACGGTTTAAAAAGTAACGTTAATAAACCGTGCCTTAATTCTTGTAGTGGTTACATATATTTGTCCCAATCCTAAAAAAAATGTTAAATGTGATGAAATATCAATTGGAAAGCAACAAAGAGAGATTATTATGTGTGTTGTATCAAAGTTCTTGTGGAAAAACTATGTGAAAACAATATATAACAAAAGCAAAGACATACCAAACGCAAACACCTTCATCACCTTCATCATCATCATCGACATCTTCAAATCATAATGGCGGGTTATGTATTCTTTTTCGTCATCACCATCTTTTTCATCTTCATCTCCAGACCAAAGCTTCTCAAGCCAACTCCAACAACATGTATATTCACATTGAGCGACTTCAGGTTCATAATATTCATCTCCATCTGTGTGGTTGTCAATGCTGCCTCCAGTATCAAAGTAATCCACTTCGCTACCATCACTACTCTCTGTTTCCTCACTCAAGATCTGTACACCGCACTCAAGAATCTTGAGGTTATCCATGCAGCTAAATTCAAACAGAATCTCGTTCGCAATCACATCCACTTTACGTGTTTCTTGAACCAAGTTACCCCCACATATGAAGATATGCTCCGTTAGAAAATGAGAAACATTCATTGAATCCCAGTTAAGTTCCATAATGATGACGCCTCCTCCGGTTATTAGACGACAACTTATATCAAGATATGAGTACTTGACTGGTGAAAGCAGAAGACACGCCTTGAATCTTGAGGATGCAGAGAAAGTAACCTTAGGGATGACTATGGAGTTTCCTTTAGCTTTGTGAGTGAACTCCACAGGAACTTCTTTACCCGGCAAACATACATATTCGTAAACCCTTTGTTGTATGATTTCTCTTCTTGATTCTTCATCCAGTTTCAAACAGTTTTGGAACATGAGTTCCCTGATTGGATATTGGAACATGAGGTTCCTCATTGGATCATGGAAATAGATACATACTCTCTCAAGTAATCCACAATCGGTCGCATCTATGTACTTGAGGGAAGAGGGAAGACCTTGTAGTGACACAAGTTTTCTGCACTTGAAGACGAAAAGACTTTCTAGTCGAGAAAGGCCTATGACACAATCTGGAATCCTCACTATATCACTGTTGCTTAAGTCGAGATGTGTTACACTTTCAGGGACATGTGTTAATCTCTTGAGGTTTCTGCTGCCTATACGAAGCCACTCAAGACGAGGCAAACGTTGAACAATTGATGGATGAACTTCCAACTTGGTGTTTCCAACATCGAGGTCCTTGATGTTCATAGAAATATCTGGATAACTTCGCAATTGTGAGCAATCGCTCATGTCTACTTCTTCAAGTGATGCTAAGTTGATGTTGGTTGGAACAATTTGTAGCTTTGCACACCCCATCATCATCAGCTTTTTCAGTTTGTGTAGATTCCTAATTGAAGAGGGAAGCTCCACTAAACTTGTGCAAGAAGTAAGAGTCAATGTCTTGAGACTAGTAGCCTTGGAAAGATCTGGGATTTCTATCAAGTTTTTGGAATGTCCCAAATCTATCTCCTTGAGATTTGTAAGGGGCTGCATTGGCAAACACAAGAAGTTAATGAAAATATCTTATTTAATTTAGATCCAATCATCCAATCATATAACAGTTAAGAAAAAATAAATTTTCTCTTTAAAAAAAAAAATATGCAGTTCTTTCATATAAACCCTTTTGTATATTAAAGTTCAGATTTTAGTTTTTTTTTTTATTATGGTTTTATTTACACATGGGAAAAATACATAGAATCAAAAAAGAATTGAAAAAAGAATTGAATCCGAACATGAACCGATAAAATAATCGAACAAATCCTAAACTTCTGAAGAACCGGAACCAAACCTAAACCAAACAGAGAACTAAATGGTACTAAAATATAATTATATACCCAAAATATTAATTAATTATATTTAGATTCGATAAAACACAATTATCCAAAATTACAATTATAACTTAAATTTATTGATTATTTTTATAACTGAAAGAACCAAAATAAACACAATATACGATTTTTATTATTTATATTTGCCAAATTTTATTCAAATGTAATTAATGTTAATTTTAATTTTTTTATTTTTTTGGTTATCCAGAACCGAACGAAATATGAACCAAAATTCTAAAATACCCGAGTGAGTGTTATATCTTTGAATCCAAAACCTAATAAATTCGAAAACCCCAACCGAATTCCAATAGGTGACTAAACGCCCATGTTAGTTTCATTATAGACAAAAATATGACATATTTTATTAATTTAGGTATATAAATGCATAAGAGGTTGAGATGCTTCCCAATCTTCTTGAATCATTGTAAACATATTTAGAGATATAAGATACCAACCTGGATACCTCGCCAAAGCTTCTGGAGCTTACTGTATGCCATATGGAATTCGACAAGACATTCTGGTCGAAATGTTGGAGGAAGAAGTGTTCCTGGGTATGAATCCCAATGGAGTAACCTTAGACGAGGTAAGTATTCCATGTCTTCTAACATCCGTAATGTACTAAAATGTTTCCCATAGATTCGTAAGTATCGGAGATTACGCATTCCTTCAAACGCTCGCCCACTTATGGAGAACTCACTTACCTTAGACATATCAAGTGATATACCTAAGACAGATCCAGTGCCCTAACAAAAATTCCAAACAAGACAGGCGAAACTGTTATAACAGACCAAATACTTGTTGATCAAGTTATCTATATAATACATATGGAAGAAGAACTTACAGTTTCATTAGCAAGCACATTACGAATCTCTCCGGCCTCTACTAAAATCTGACGTTTTCCAGGCTCGTCAGACTGTTCATAAACTACTTGCCTCCCCAGTTGTCGCAGTAAACAATGCATTGTGATCCACCCATTGCTCGATATATACATGAGAGATTTGTCCGAAAGGGTCTTCAATCCAATTCTGACATCCAAGTCGCTATCAGAAAGCATGGTTGTCACATGATCAATGGATTCATTGTTAAAGAAGAATGCAATGTGGAGAAACAAAGATTGTTCTTTCTTCATTAGTTTGTCATATCCCACTCTTAATACGTTCTCAATTTTCTTATCAAGGCAAGATTCTAGCCTTGATAGTTGACCTTCCCACTCGTGCCTACTCTCTCCACGCAAAGATGAACCGACAACACGAAGGCCTAACGGAAGATTACCACAAAGATTTGTTATTTTCTTTGCAAGATCATCAAAACCATCCCATGGAGAACTTGGCTTGATGGCATATAGACATAAGATCTCACGAGCTTCTTCTTTGGATGGATAACCCACATGGTAGATATCATCTACCCAGTGTGCCTTCAATATCTTTCTATCTTCCGTAGTAACAATAATTCGACTTCCTAAACCAAACCAAGATGGTTCTTTAGCCAAGGCGTCTAGTTGTTCAACATCATCTACATCATCAAGAACTATAAGGACTCTTTGGTCTTGTAGCCATTCTTTTATTGTGCCTAAGTGATGTACCCTCATATCCTTTTGGTTCAAAATCTTGGACAGAAGCTGGGTTTGTAAATACAACTTCGAATCATGGTCATCCATACCAACGCCACCATAACTTCCCTTGAGGTTCTTGATAAAACATTTAAGTTGAAAATCAGCAGAGAGCTGGTTGAATAAAGCTCTAGCAATGGTTGTCTTACCGATCCCTGCAGGACCTTGGATTCCAATCATCTTTACTTCATCACACTCAAGGTGTAAATAAGAGTTTACTTTTCTCAAGTGATCTTGCATTCCCACCATCCCGTCAAAATCATTTGATGATGTAACATTCAGTTTGTTTGAAACATCAACAGCAAGCTTTTCGATCATCTCAGCTTCATCATCCCTAACAAAAAAATGGAGTCTAAATTTACAGATTCACCACCCATGAAGCATTTATTAAAATAACAAGTTTTTTTCTACAAACACTTCTAGATATGTCAAAATCCATATGAAACTAAATCCTCACTAAAATTCATTAAAAAATTTATCAATAACACCAGATTTCAGTTAGTACTAGATGACTACCTACACCATACACGGTTTGAAAACATTACAAATATTATTGAATACTAAGAGAGAATCCGCACAAATATTATTTTAATTTGTTAAGATTTAATACATATGTTTTTAGATTTACATTTTGACTACTAATATTTTCTTACATCGTTTTTATAATGTTTTAGTTTTTATAATGTTTTAGTTGGTGTTAGAAATGATATGTTTGTATATGGTTATTTTGAGTATCAATATTTTCTTGTATTTTTTATGAATTTTTTTTTTCTATTCTTGATCATCTTTCTTTTCTCTGCTATACATCATTTTATAAATATTTACTTGTCAAACTTTCTTAACCTATTGTTTTCATTTTTGGTTTCATAACATGTTTTTTCTTCACTTATATTGAGAATAAATTATATTTATAATTTTGAAATAATGATTAAATCCCACCATAATATAAAATCAAAAGACGAATTAAAAATTATTTTATATTTATGCGTTAATAGTGCTCTTAAATTCAGAATAGTAGTTTATGTATGCATAAAGATATATCATGGTCATGATTTTTACTGGTTTTTGACCATGGTGTATGTTTTGTTTATAAATTCTTTTTAGTTTTTTTTTAAGCCTTTTAGAGTTTTGTTGGTTTATGTATGATATTGACTACTTTGGAAATTTTGAGAGCATTTGGAACCAAACTGAAGAAGATGGAGAAAATATAAAGTTAAAGTAAAAAAAAAAAAAGAGTCTGATTTCTGGACTGGTGCCAGTCGACACTCAGCTATGGTGTCAGTCGACAACAAAAAAAAGACGAAACAATGAAGATTTACAAGACTGGCTCATAAGTTTATGATATTTGCAATTTGGTCGCAAATCGTGTTTTAGACTATAATTAAGGTTTTAAGCCAATTGTATATGTTATGCTTTATTTTACCTTTGATTTTAGAAAGAGATTTGTTCCAGAGCTTTTGGGGAGACAATTTCTGAGACTCCATAGAGAAGAATTCAAACCCTTTTGTTTCTTTGGTTGATTTATTTTATGCAAGCTCTTTATTTATGATTTATATTCTATTAATCATTTTGGAGTAGTTTGCTAGTTAGATTTAATATTTTGTCAAAGAGATTTCATGGATTGCTAAGTTGATTGGTTAGTTGAGGAATCAAATTTCTAGTTCTTCATCTTAGTTTGTGTTCAATGCTTGATCTAGAGTGACCACCTAAAATTAATAGCATAGGTTGGTTCTCACAACAAAATTTAGTTAATTAGCTAGAAAAAAAACTTTAAGCGAACAAAATAACTATTCACAAAGAAATTTGTTTTAGGTATTTTGTGAACTAATCGAACTTGTATTAATTATTGTTTAGTTACTTGAGTTTGCAAAGAAATTTAGAATTCTAGATTGTTAGACATATTCGCAGTGAAATTTAGTTGACTATATTATTGTATTTCGAGTTCTAGAACATAGTTAAATTATGACTAATTAATTGAGTTTCAATTCCGATTTCCTGAAAAACTCCACGAGCCTAGCATTTTCTCTCATCTGATTTACATCTCGTTTAGTGTTTGCTTTGTTTTAATTCGAATCAATATATATATATATATATATATATATATATATATATATATATATATATATATATATATATATTGTGGTATTTGAGTCTCTGTAGGATTTGACATTATTTATACTACTTATGTGCACTTGCAAGATAAGTCTAATTAAGGTTAAAATTAGAGCACATCAAATTAATAGTTGAGACACATGATAATTTGTTATTTGCTCTAAAATGATGAGTAGTCAATCCGTGGAAAGCTCGCATCAACTATTATATTATATAAATCAATTATTAAGAATTAATAATGTGATTTGAATATTAATATTATTATTTTAATTATGTACAATGCAAACATATGCTAGATAAAATACAAGAAAACACGCGCATTAGCGACATAATTTCCAACGGAACATTGTTCATCAGTAAAAACTGACAGGTTCTGACGAAATAACGACAAAACAGTATGTATGTATCCATCAATAATTCATCGGTTTCTACCGAGAGAAAATTTCCATTGGTAATTCCCGATGGAATTCCGATGACTTATATCTTTCAGGTAGAATCCATAAGGATTTCGTCGAGAATAGTAGATAATTTGAAATTTCCAAAGGATTACCGTCAAAACAAAAATTCTTTTATTAATTATAAATTTTGTGAATTTGTGTATTTATGAATTTAGGAATTATAATATTTATGAATTATATGAATTTAACTTTAAAATTTAAAATAATCCAGTAGTAATATATACAAGCAATGTAAAAAATCTTTGAAGAATACACATAATGTTCCCTTCCTACTTCTTCAAAAACTCGTGTTCGAGTCTGGTCGAACATGTTTTTGAGTTTAAAATTTTCAAAGGGATTACCAACGAAAATGAAAATTTCTTGACGAATTACCAAAGAAAATGAAAATAACTACGCACTTAATTCCCAACAAGTTTCCGACCGAAATGAAAAATGGTGTAGCCAAAGTCAAAATGAAAGATCCGTCGGGAATTACCGACGAATTACCAACAATTTAGTATTTCAAAATTCAAAAATATTTTTTTAAAAAGAAAGTTATGCATATTCTAGTGATGTTTTTATGCATACATTGAAACCACTAATATCATGATTTTTTTTTCAAATTTGAAGACTTTGTATGAAATTTTTTTAAAGGATTATAAATGTTAAGTGTTACTTCTTGATTATATAAGATAAATGTTTGGAAATTAATAAACTATTTATGAAATGTATTTTAAATCTTATAATGTATCTATTTTCCAATTTATACACCTTTAACCGTCTCTTCTATCTAAAAAGTTGCGAAAATGTTATAAATTCAAGCCCTAAACCTAAACCGTATGGAAAATATTAAAATGTCAATGTCTGTCGGAAATTTGTCAGAAATGTTTTTGGGAATCAGTCGGAATCTAACCGCCGACGGATTACCGACTAATGAAAAAGTTATTAAAATATTTATGTCAATCAGGAATCTGTCAGGAGCTTTTGTCGGGAATCTGTCGGGAATTTAACCGCGTAATATTCTGATTTTTTTTTTACGGTGACTGCGAATCAAAATTTCAATGAATTCAATAACCGGCGGTTAATGAAAACTGACGAATTTACGACAGATAATTATGTCATTTTTAATAGATAATCCACGCGAATCATCTTCTTCCTCATTTGGTCGAATCTCTCTCTTTCTATATTTTCTCCATCTTCTCTCTAGATTTTCTAGCGAAACAACCATCAACAACCTCTGTTTTCTGGTGAATTCCAACTCTCATAGCCTAAATCTATGTAAGATTCCTAGTCGTACTTGTTTTTAGGAAGTTTATTGAATTAGGTTGATAGGTTTTGTAATATATAAGTATTATATTAGGTTGTTAGATATTTTTTTGTCTCTCAAATTCCTCTAAGTTATTTTTTTCATTATCATAATTACATATTAATTCTGAAAAATTAATTTTAAAAATGTTTAAATCTTTATATTAATTGAGAAGTGTCTTTGGATTTATATTTTCTCTCAAAATGGTTGATTACTATTTTGCCATTAATAAAATTAAGCTAATTACTATGTTAACCTTAATATTTTGAGTATTTAAATTAAACATGAATATTATTAAAATATTAGAAAATTATATATCTTACACTTTTATTAATAGATATATATCGTACATATATCCGACAAGCGCACTAAAATGGAATTAATGACAAATAATTTTATTGATAGATATATATCATATCGTACACAAATATACACTAGATATAGTTCAAATATTGATAAGGACAAATATATCTACAAGATATATATCCAAATTATAAAAAGTTATAATATTTATCCAAATTTAAAATTCATATAATTAAGACGAATTTACTATATAAATTTGTATTATCCACAACAATCATAGTTATCAATACAAAACACTTATAATTCAAAAAATATTTTTTCGTATTTTTCGTTTTATCTTTTTATTTATTTTTTATACGGATGATATATATCTCTAAAATAAAATAAAAACTAATCTTTAAATCTAATATAATAAATAAAAAATTATAAATATAAACTAAGGTTAATATTCTAAAAAGCTTAATTTCATTAATGACAAATTAGTAATCAACCATTTTGAAAGTATAAGGCTAAAAGAACTTCTCAATTAATATAAAGTTAAAAAGTTATAATATTTATACATATATAATTATATTTATTTTTAATTTTATTTATGAGATATAAATAATATGGAATAAAAAATAAAAAATATAATAAATGTGATAATATTTATGAAGATCTTTAAATATTAATAAATATGGTTATTATAGATAATACAATTTTGTAAATTTTTATTATTATTTATATAATTTTTAAACTTATATATAAACGATAAAATATTTTTAATAAAAATTATATATTGATGTTAATACATATAAATATATAATTATAATTTTTTTTGTTGCTATTAACTTTATTTTAAATAAACTATGAAATACTTTAATAAGAGTTTAAGTGTAATAATATTTCTATCTATATTTAATTACAAATATTATGATATGATTTTATAGAATATTTGTATTGTTAAATTAAATTGATGATTTTTTTTTTAAATTGTGTGTTAATAATTTTTGTGCTCGCACATAGTGTGAACGAATCATACTAGTTATATATGAATTTAAATGTATAATTGTTATAATTACAAAATCGTTTTTAATAAGTTTAGGTTTTGTAAAAATAATTTTCTATTTTTGGTGTTTTCTTTTGATTTAAAAAAAAAACTATTTCACTGTTTGTATCAATTTTTTGATTATATTATTTTTAATGAACTTTTTACTATTATTATAATTTTCATAGAATTTTATACAATTTTCCAATTTAAAAATTTTAAATTTAAATAATTTTAATCAATTTTATTCAATAAAATTATAATTTTTATATTTTTTTATACTTTTATCAATTTTATACAATTCTATTTTTATAATATATTATTATTTTGATAATTTAATATATAAACATATATATATTTAATTTGTAACATAGTATCTGTAAGGGATTCATACAAACGTCTTCTAACTTAGTTGATTTTTCAACTATCGTTCTCGAGGTAAGAATATCGTTCTCAAGGTGGAAAGACAATTGTCTTTATTTACTAGATTTTTTTTGAAATCATTTTCTAGAATATTTTAAAACTTGTTTATATAATTAATTTTTTAATAATTATATTTTTTTTAACTAAGTTTCAGAAAACGAAAAAATTCTCTCTGGTTCTCACCCCGAGGTTAAAACAGCCGCCGCCTAGCTTGCTCTTCCTCCTCTCCGGCGACAGTGGCGCTCCTCGCCGGCCGCCGGGAGAGGCTCCCGTGTCGTCTCCATGTCTTTGTTTTGTCTTCTTGACCTATCGGCGAATCGATGTCAGCTTCCTCCCTGTGGTTTCGTCGCTGGATTGTCCTGTATAGTCGTCGGCTTCGTCGCTGTTGGTGGTGTCCGGAGTTCAGGTGGTTCTGGTCTTCGCTTCTGTTTGGTGGTTTTGGCTCGCTGTTGCTCCCCTGCTTCTGTGCCGGTGAGCCTCTTCTCCTCCCTGGTGCTCTTTGTTACGGCGGTGCGAGTCTTCTGACTTCATGGCGGTTCGGGTTTTGCGGTTTGGTGTGACGGTGACGCGCGTGGCTTTACCATATCTCCGTCTTCTAGTAATGGTTTGTCGCTTGCGAGATGCCTTCATTATTTGTAGATTTGGGATGGTTGGCTTTGTGTACGGTTTATGCCGATTGTTCAAGGTTTTGATCTGGTTTTTAGCTTAGGTTCAGTGGTTTGGATGGTTAGTGTTGGTTTAGTTAGGTAGATTGGGTTTGCTTCAGCTGTGTGGTTGGCTCGGTCAGATCTGTTACTAGAAGTTCAGCCTCGTGGATGGGAGTCTCTTGTCTTCCGGTTCTGGTTAGTCTAGTGGGCTGGTTGTCTTTGGTGTGGCTGTGGTATTTTTAGATTATTAGGCTTTGGGTGGTGATTTTCCTTGGCGTAGGGAGTGTGCTTTTCCTTTCTATTGGTTGCATTGGTATAGTTCATGCGGTTCTCTTTCTTATCTTCTGCCTCTGGTCTTCTACCTTTGGCAAGGGTTCTGCGGCATAACCTTAAGGAATTGGGCCTTCTGCCTTATTGCATCTAGTCGTTCAGTGGCGAATGGTAAGCGGTTTAGTCCTTCGTCTTCCTTGGTTCGGTCTGCATACGGCGTGCTCGTGGGTCCTAATGGTGGAAAAATATAATGAGCGTCGGTAGGTCAACCTGAATAATTTTCGGCTTCAGATGTTTCGCTCCTCTTCTCTCTTGGTGCTTTGTGGTCGCTGCCTTCTCATTGTCTAGTCGGCTTGTTCTAGATCTGATTTGTGCTGGTCCTTAGGCGGTGGTAACTTGGTCTATCTAGTTGTGTTATGGTTTTATGTTTGTTGTTTTTCTAATGCCTCCTATATGTGGGCTTTTGGCTCCGGTATATCATGTGAGATAGCCGGCTTTGTCTTAGTTATCCGTATCCGATCTTTGTATCCGAACTTGTATTCCAACTTTGCATAATCAAATGGTAATCTTCCAGTGAAAAAAAAAAATACGAGTCGTATCTTCCGGATAGGAGACATCAATCGTAGGGTGAAGTCGTCTGCCTCTTCTTTGTTTACTTCGATGCCGTTGTGGCCCATGAGCATAGAGAGAAAGATGAGCTTATATAATCATTGGAGCGGACGCAAGAAGAATTTGCGGGTCTCTTGGCGGGGATGCCGACAAAGCTTAAGGAACTTTGAGCTTCCCGTAACGATACTATTTTGTATAAGGACTTTTTTAAACTAGATTTTTAATATTATTTTGAATATTTTTAATATTTAATATACATATTTTTAATTATTATAATAAAATAAACTATTTAATTTTAATTATAATAATAGTATTAAACATAATATTATGAATTTATAAATTAATTAACATTTTGTTGGTAATCCATCATATCATATATATTTTTCAAATTCCCGTTGGTTATTTTTCGGTTTTTAGCCGACAAAATTCTATCGGTATTTATTCCATTGGTTTTTTGTCAGTATATTCATCAGACAAGTTTGTTGGTTGAGTCTCAGTTGTTTCCGACAGGTTGACTACATTGCTGATGATATTCTCGACAAAAACATATGTCGATAATCCATCGGTTATTGTTGTTTGTCGATAATCCGTCAGTAATTGTTAATAAATTCCCAATAATTTGTTTTTTTTAGACAAGTTAGAATCAACAGGCGTTTCTCGTCAAGAACCTGCTGTTAAGGCTTTTCCCGGCGGATTTTCCGTCCAATATTTTTTTGTAGTGATAATGTTTAGAAATTATCAACTGTTGGATTTACTAACTATAGTTTTTAATTTCTTAGATCTCATAGAGCATATTTATAAAGTATTTAAGTCATATACAAAAAATCAGCTATGGTCAACAAAATTAGGGAGCTCTAGTAAGCCACTAACAAAAGAGACTAAATTATTAAGAGACGAAAAAAGAAAGATACATACCAATTTAGAGAATAATCCCCTTCTATGTTTGCAACATCAGTCAAAGCTTGGCTCCATCTCAGCTTTACCTCCTCCGTTTTCCCTTCACAAGTTCTCTCAAAAGTGCTTCCGAAATCACCGGTCTGTTTCCGAACACATGACGGATCAACTTTGTAAAATATCGTCATTACTATCTTCCCCTGAGCTTCTTTGCATCTCAAGATTTCCACCAATTCATCTAAACACCAGCTTGAAGAAGCGTACTGCTTCGAGAGCACCACCATCAAGACTCTCGATTCACTAATGGCTTGTACGAGTTCAGGTCCGATCGTGTGGCCTCTCTCTATCTCGTGATCCTTGAACATTGTGATCCCTTTGCTTGCAAAGTGTTTATGTAAATGACTAAGGAATGATCTACGAACATCTTGGCCATGGAAGCTCGGGAAAACATGGTATCTTCTGATCGGAGTCGAAGAAGAAGACGCCATGAGAGAGATTGAAGAAGGTATATTGGCTTAGGACAAACTATGTACGGAGGAGAACTGGGCTCTAATGAACGTATATGTATAGAAAAAAGAAAGGAGAAACGTAGAAGTGGTTTGAATGCTGCATGGTTCCTCATACTCACTCATATAACAACATTATAATTATAAATCTTGCAAATGGGTCTTCTTAATTATCGTACACTAGTTGAATCCATCCATTGACTTATTGGTTCTTTTATTGTGTCGTTGTTAGTTTGTCATAGTCCTCCCAGCACCTTTAGTTTTATGCACTAGATTGCAATAGAAACTAGAATAGTTTAAAAAATGACATGCTAAATATTAGTGTATATATGTTTTTACGACAAAACAAAATGAATCTATTTTTAAATACACACTTAATAAAACTAGGCACTAATAAAAATATAACCAGTTGTCGTACTTATAAAAAAAAACATTTACTACAAATCAACTCAACTTTCTTTAATAATGCCTAGTTAATCAGAATGTCTTATTAGACGACTAGCTAGGTCAATATTTGATTTTACGACGACTAGGTCAATAATCTAACAAAGATATTCTTATTTATGTAACAAGAATTGTGACAAAAAAAAGAATAAACTTAATGTCCATATATACAAAAATATAAGAAGTTTATAAAGTTATACAGTTCAAAAACGCGGTCGAGTTACCATGTTTGCGGCCGCTGAATCGGTGATCGGAGGTTAACCACCACGATTTTGATCAAGTCGACAAAATTAATCGGTGAACAGTTAATGTCCGCTTTAACATCCACCTAATGAGATTAAACGCTATAAATCAGATTAATTATCGATTTATTTATGCTTTAACTAAGATAGACCCAACAAAAAATATGGGCATTGGCTTAATTTGAAGCATGTTAGACAATTATGAATGGTGTATAAAACTCTTTACGTATAGGAGGAGTTTCTGGGGGTGAATTGAATCCACTATATCTTTATTAACTTTTTATTGCAATCTGATATGTTCTTAAAAGAGTTTACATTGTTGTATCTTTTTGAGTGATTTGACCATGTGAAAAGACTAAAATGTCCCCGATCAATGGCATCCAACTAGATGTACATAATTTAACTTGTAATGGTTGAATCACAACTAAATGAACTCATATCTGTCTTTAACTGTTATATTAATTTGGTTATGTTTATTTTAGAGCTTTCTTCCTGCTTTTTCTACTCTGTGTATTCGATTCACTTCGGCCGTTAATCGTTTGAGGTGAGATGGTCGTCGATGAGGTTAAGAGAATTGTTGGGCTGAGTCAAAGATGGGTGTAAATTGTTAGTCATCTCGGGATCTACGGCGAAACAACCAAACTGTTTTTGTTGGAAGAAGAATCGATTGGGTGTGCCTTGAAAAGAAGAAGGTTGCTTTTATATCTTTGGTTTCCGTGGTCGTTTGTCCGCAAACTCAACAGGCGTCTTCTTTCCGCCGCCCAGAAGAAGCTTGTTTTTTCTGGATCCGGCTTGCAGGTATTAGAATGATGTAGATGATTGAAGATACCAGTTACAATCACGAGAATGGATAAACATCTAAAGAAATTGCGACATTGGCTTATGGATTATTGATACATGGATAAGCTGTACTTTCGGAAAAATATGTATGGATACTTACGTATAGATTAATTTTACCACAATCCATGTGTATATTAGAGTGACAGTAATGTAAGAGTATGGATTATTTTTACCACATTCTATGTGTATGGATAGAAACATATGGATTATTTTTACCACAATCGGCTTTCGTGGTCATGTATGTTATATAAGAGTATATTAGAGTGACAGTAATATATTGTTAGGACGCATGTATATTAATAATATGTAGCACTGGTTTTATTTACATATGTAAATGAAATTGTCCGTATCCATTATAAGAAGTCACAATGGATAATTATGATAGAGAAGGAGTTGAATGGCAATGGTATGTAATGAAACATCATACTAAACTGTGTAATTTGTTTTTAGAATGAACGTTATATGTTTAACAAAGAAGACCTGATGTTTGGTTTGACGTTTTAGTAATATTAAACAAATACCGCAGTGGATGTGGATAGTTTTTGATCCGAGTAAAATTTGAACGACAATAATAAATAATTAATTTTCTTAAGTAAGATGAAATTAAATAAAATTTAAAGCTAGTTTTCATTGTGTAACAGAAGGCATGCGCCGCTTGCGTTGGGACTGTAAAACTGGTAAAAATAATTGATTTGACTGTGAAGTAATGGCTAGGAGCTTTGCATGAATAAAGAAAATATAATTTTGTGAATTAAATTTATTGGCCTATTATAGAAGATGTGACCGATGAATTTATTGTGAGAAGACATAACATCGATGGTGAGGTTTTAAATTTCAAGTTAGTAATTGTAGGATTTGGGGGGGTTCGTGGATAGTATAAGTAATAAACGATATAAAAATATATGACTTTGTGTGTTGAAATAAACAAATAGGTGGATAGGTATTGAATAACGTGCAATAGCGGAATAACGAAGCGTTGCGCCCTATCCAAGATGTATAAATATAATGTCGACGACATACACGCTGTCCAGATAATAACATATAAACTAAAACGGGTAAAAAATGAGCAGTTTAAATCTTCTGGATCTGCCAGCAGAAATAAGAAGGATGATCATCATCAAGAATGCTAGTGAGAATATCAGGGAATACTTCAGGGTTCGTGCAGTATGCAGGAATCTTAGGGACAACGCTAACCACGTGGATACTCTCTCGAAGATTGATCTTGTCCAGGAAGTCCCCCAAGAGGAAGCACGTGATGAGGTGACAAATTTATACAACTTGTGCTTGGCTGCGAACAACACTTCTGCTGTTTTTTTAGAGGAATAGGAGATTTCATGTACACACAGGGATGAGAAGAGGGTTTTATAAGAATCAAGGAATGCGCCGCCAAGGGCTACAAACCGGCCATATATTGCTACGAAGTAATTCGTCGGTCTATCTCCCCCAATTACAAAACGGATTCTACTGCTCCTTTGCTTAAGCGGGATAGTGTACGTTGTCTGAGGAGGCACGTTAGGATTTTCGAGAAGCACCCCTGGGCTGTCCCAATATCGGAGGAGCTTGGGAAGATAAGGAATGAATTTGATGGGGAGGTATTAAGGACTTTCCCGTGCGCGGTTCATCGATATTGGTTAAACTATCTTAGCGAGAAAGTGAAAGAGCATGGTATGTGGGATGTTTGCTTTTGGACAATTGAAAGTTTAGTCTTTTTCGAGATCATTCCGCGTACTTTTTTCGAGTGGCCTGAGATAATTGAGGCAGCGCAAGAGGGAGTTGACGATGTTTGGGACGACGGACTAATGCAAAACGAAAGAAATTGGGACGAGGTTGAAATAAACAATGGATACAATGGAGGATGGGGCAACGGCGGATGGGAAAACTATGACGATTGAGCGGGTTGTAGACTTGGTTTCTTTGTTTTTAAGTTTGTTGTGTCCATTTGTACGAAATTAAGGACCTATCTACTTATTCAGATCTTTGTTGTTTAATGATAAATCGTTTGGGTATTGTAATATAATTTTTTAGTGAAAACGATAATGAATTGTGGTTGTCGCCGTAGTGTATAAGGGAAAAAAAATAAAGTAATGAAAGAAAGAGTACAACAAGCAGGTAGAGACTGTTAAAAGTATACAAAATGATACAGTGATGAATATAAATATGTCTTATCTGATCCATTTAAAAATGTAGCTATATTGGTGGATAGTCAGACAATGGATGCGCTGTAGCTATAGCGAGGAACTAAATAATACAAATGCAATGAAACCTAGAGTTTGGAGATATCAAACTTGGGAATGGTTTTTATGGGGTAAATGGATATGTGAGACATGACATATTTGCATGTTAAGTGAATGATTGGACTAATGCAGATAAAGCAGCCTTGAACAGTCCAAAGTCTGACACTTAAGTTAAGTAGGTGGTTAGGGTAATGTTTTTTAAAAAGGAGTGACAGGTGATTGTGAGTTAATGTTCTTTTTGTTTAATTAAACGAGACATTGAGTATCGAGAGGAAGATTGCATCGAAGAAAGTGCAACAGACTAGATGGTGGGTTATACAAAAATATTAAAATGAATTTAATCTATACCTATTCGTAAAGTGAACAAGTAGCGAGAGGAGAGTATAATAATGAGTAAAAAATATAGTAAGCAAGGTTAATGATGGTTTATTACTATCCTATATACAAACTAAAGTACTTTTACCAGAATTTGTGGTGGATACGTGCTAACAGAATGAATTGAGAGTTGTGTGTAGCCGGATTTAGAAAGAAAAAATGATGGATACCAAAAACAGAGTGAGTGTGCAGGATAAAGCAATAAGGCGGAAAAAACTAAAGCGTTTGGATAAGTAAACAAAAACAACAAGTAATACAAACAGAGTACTTGCATCGTACGTTAGCCCTTACAGCATTTGGATAATTAAACAAAAGTACGGACATTATAATAAAATATGTAGTCTAAATTAAGAATCCAAAACAACGCCGTTTTATGCTCCGCCGTCGCCCAAACCGGAACCGTTTTGCATTGCCGCTTCGTGCCAACTGCCTGTGTAATCAACCGAGTCGGCGTTTACTGGAGTTTCAGGGATCTCAGGCCACTCGAGGAATGTCTGGGGAATTATTTGGAAGAAGCAAAAAGTCTCAATGACCCAGAAACATTCATCACACATAGAGTGAGCTTTGACATCTTCGTGCATGATATCTAGCCAATTGCGAAATACGGAGCAACCGCATCTCTGTATTATGTCTTCGTCAACTGCATCCTTGATCACAGACAGGTCGAGGGACATACATGCGATAGGGCAGGTAGTACGCTCAAACTGCCTCACATGCCTTCTCAGAGAACGAATAGTAGCACGAGAAAGGAAAGGAATTGAGGGACCTGTATCCAAAGCAGGATAAATAGATGGACGGATGACTTCGTAGCAATAGATAGCCGGTTTGCATCCAGCAACTGCGCAGCGTTTGATCTGATGGAAGGCTTCTGGACCTCCATATATGTATTCTGTGTACATAAAATCGGAAATTGATTTCAGAAACAGAGCATTAATGTTATTGGAGGCCAAACAGGCGTTGAACAATAATGCGACACATTCGCGATTGTCATCGGGAGAGGGTGCCTGAATAAGATTAATCTGAAGAAGAGTGTCCAAATGAGACACGTTAGTTCGAAGATGATTACGAGGATTCCTGGTAAGGATTGAACTCCTCAGATTAAGAGGAAGATCTTCACGATTGGGAACCAACCGGTTAGGCCTGGATGATTCACCAACAGAGGGGGTTAGCCTTTTCATATTGAGAGGTTTGTTTTGAGAGCGTGGATAGGAAGCAATGTAGACATGTACTATTTATAGATGCAAAAGAACGCGACGTTTCGGTGTCGTTGCAATGTTTCGGTTTGATGGCTTTATGTTATAGAAATAGACAAAGAGAAATATTAAAAAGGACTTCAAACGACTCTTAGTTGGATAGTAGTGTGAAGAAAGAAACTTAAGAATGGATTGATGGTGAAAAGAATTATAATTATGGAGGCTGGTAATAAATATGTTAGAGGGTGACGTATGTATATAGTGAGCGTATATGCTATAATGGATAGTAGTATAACGTGATATAATAATGGATAGTCAAATTACTTAGTAATTATGTTTTTTTTATTGAGATAAAACATGAAGGAGGTTTTAATGGATAGTGTATTATAGATACATACCCTGAAAAAATATGGGCACGAGAGTAAGACATTAAGAAAAAGCGATGTTGTAGATTTTTGTTTTGGAAACAGTGACATTAATAAAATGTGATGGATAGTTGAGATAGAATTAATATTGGTGGATACCGACGATGATCTGAACTTAATTTAAACATGACTATTAAATAGAAATGTATATTCGGTACAATTTATTAGGATTTTACATTACAACACACAAAACGACACCGCTTTGAGCTACTCCTCAACCCGAACGACCGCCGACGATCTGGATTCAGGCGTAGTGCCAACCGCCTTCGTTAACCGAATCTGGTTTGTAAATGTCAGGCCACTCTAGGAATGTCTGGGGAATGATTTGGAAGAAGGATAAAGCCTCAATAGCCCAAAAACATTCATCACACATACCATAAGCTTTGACCTCTTCGTGCAAAAAGTCTAGCCAATATCGGAAAAGAGAGCAGCAGCATCTCTGTATCCTTGTTCCGTCAATCTCATCCCTGACCACATCCGCCAAATACATGGAGATTCCAATAGGCCAGAGGTTTCGCTCAAACTCTTTGACGTGCCTTCTCAAAGAACGTATAACAAATCGAGAGAGGAAAGGGATGTCGGAACCTGAATCCAAGGCGGGGGTAATAGAACGATGGATGACTTCATAGCAATACACAGCAGGTTTGAATCCAGCGATTGCACATCGTTTAATATTTTGAAAACCTTCCGGTCTGCCATCATCTGTGTACATAAAGTCGGAGATCGCTTTGAGAAAAATAGCGGTTATGTTGTTTGCGGCTAGACAGGTGTTGTACAACCTTATTACGCATTGGGGGAATGGGTCCAATGCAGCAGTCTGGATAAGATTTATCTGACGGAGAGTATTCACGTGATCCGCGTCGTCTCGAAGGGTCCGGCAGACAGCGTGAACCCTGAAATGTTCCAGAAGGTGGTCACTTGCATTTTTGGCAAGGATAAATCTCCTAAGCTTGGGAGGCAGATCTAGAAAGTTGAGAACTGGCCGTGGAGAGCTAGAAGATTCAGCAACGCGGGGGATTGTTCCTCTCATTTTTGTGTGGAATGTATTGAGACTGTCGACGGATAGTTGGGGTCAATGGACAATTATTTATACAAGCGAATGGAAAGTGCACACATAACTAAGGAAGAGAAGGAGTTGAGAAAATATATTTAAAAAGAGTTGGATGAGATGGATGGTTTTATTTTGTTGTAAAAATGGATAGACAAAACTTCTTAAAGACTTAAAATGGATAGGCATAATAATGGGATATATGGATACAAATATATATTTACCAACTTGCGTATATAATGTCACGTATAGATCGAATAAATCGTAGGCAGCAGAGTAGCCATAATAATCTATGATTAGACAATTTCCTAAAAAGTTTTGTTTTTTCCGAAGAGCATCATTAAGTAGAGTCAAATCTGTCTGGCGTGGATTAAATGGACTAAATAAAACGAGTGAAATGAATCTATAGATACACAATATAAAGAAGAACTGCTTGTAATATGATATGATTTGACAGTCATATGATTGAATAAAATAAAATATTGCCGAATAAAAACAGAAGAAAAACACTGGGCCTTAATAATAATATATCGCTTCGAAACTAGAATCTATGATTTGACAATATACCCCTACGAGGTATAGATTTGAGACTTGGTTGTGTTATTTATTGGAAAGGTAAATGGAATAAGGAAAAACTAAACTGTAAGCAAAAGTTTTGTTTGAAAGGATAGGGGCTAGGGTGGATAGAAAGAGTACAGATACTAAACGGTGGATAGAGATGTACAATAGGAGTAAGTTGATATCCGTCCATACTACACATTGATGAAGTAAGTACAATAAACGAGCATTCAACCATGAAAATGTAACTTAAAATGGCTAAATGTCCAACCGATTGAGAAAAGAGAGATGAAGACGATCTAGATAATCTGCATCATGTTCATCCGGGTGGGTGTATGGCGCGTGGCGCAAGAAGCCTTATTATTTCTTGCAACATCAACTTCGATTTTTCTTGTTATCTTGATTTCCATTTCGTCACCAACAGAAGTCGACCAATTTTGTAGAACTTTGATGTCCTTTAGAATTTTCTTGAGATCTTGGGCAAGCTTATCAACCTCTTTCATAATAGAGTCGTCCACCCACTTGCTTAAGTGACCTTCATCTGGGTGCTGTTTGGAAACTAGGAGTTTAAAAAATACAAACTGAAATATAAAGTAAATCTAGAAAAAACAAAGGAATCCGGTTTTAAACTAACCCGGATAGCTTCGGGACATTTGAACCACCTGCGATTAAGATTGGAAGGAGTTGTACCATATCCTACTTCGATGTCTTTGCCACACCAGCACATGGTTGGTGCTGCGACGCCTATACACCTAGAAGGTAATGGTTCTTCAGAAGGAGGGGCAGTTGAAGTAGACGTCAAACTCATTATTGGGAAGATTGTTTCGAAGAGCAGGGTGGACAATTTGTTTTATCCATATTAAAAGTTAGATGAACATATAGCATACGTATATATAAGATATGAATGTTTAAAAGTGTTGACAAGATAGGTTTCTTTACTAAACTGGTTGAAAAGACTGTTTTAATTTACTAAATATACGGACTAATGGGAAAGTAATATGGATAAATGAACCTTACAAATCTAAACGTATTATGGATAGGAATGCAGGACCAAATGGACAACATTGGCAAAGGTTGGATCAAAAGTGGATGCTATGCTTGACAAACTTATAATTGCAATACTTATAGATACAAAATCGCTATCCATATGGGCTAGAAATTGAAAATCCATCTAAATTGGGCAAGAGTAGTTTTGATGACATATAAAACCCACAAGTTAGAAAATAGATGTGACCATGTAAAACAGATAGTAATAAATAATAAAAGTTAACAGAGGTGGAGATAGAGAAGAGTAATAGAAATAATAACAAAGTGGATAGAAAGACCGATGATGGATTGTTGGGAAGATTGTTTCGAAGAACATGGTGGACAATTGGTTTCATCCATATTAAAAGTTAGATGAACATATAGCATACGTATATATAAGATACCAATGTTTAAAAGTGTTGAGAAAATAGGTTTCTTTACTAAACTGGTTGAAAAGACTGTTTTAATTTACTAAATATACGGACTAATGGGAAGGTAATATGGATAAATTAACCTTACAAATCTAAACGTATTATGGATAGGAATGCAGGACCAAATGGACAACATGGGTAAAGGATGGTGGTAAAATATATAAAAAACAATAAAAGATTGATAGTTGGATCAAAAGTGGATGTTATGCTATGAAAAAGAACAATATATTCGTACATAGGATAGTGACAAACTTATAATTGCAATACTTATAGATACAAAATCGCAATCCATATGGGTTAGAAATTGACAATCCATCTAAATTGGGCAAGAGTAGTTTTGATGACATATAAAACCCTCTGAGACATTGACGTCAAATTAAAAATCAACCCATCTCGAAAAAGTCCTAGGGATCATATCGAAGAAGACATAAGTCTCGAGAGACCAAAAACAGAGATCGCACATGCCTAGACCTTTTACATTTTGGTTCGTCAAATCAAGCCAGTAACGATGGACAGCGCAAGGGCATGTGGAAATTCGTTCAATGTCGACAGAGTCACGGATGGTTCTGATATATTGGGGGGTATAGTGAGGATAACTTACTCCCTGAAACGCTTTGACATGCCTCCTAAGGGCCCGGATAGCAGTGCGAGACAGATGAGGGAACGTTAAATCAGAAACCAAGTGGGGGCATATGGAACGCCGGATGACTTCGTAGCAATACGTTGCGGGTTTGATTCCAGCAACAGCGCAGTTTTTGAGGCGGACAAGCGCGTCAGCTCGTTCTTCTGCGGCCATTCCTTCTGTGTCCATAAAATCCGATATGGCTTTTAGAAAGACCGCTGATGGATTGTTGGCAAGTAGACAAGCATGTTGCAAGCGACGAAAACCAAGAAAGTTGTGACTCGTTCGTATAAGATCAATCTGGGACAGAGTTGTGACTCGTTCGTATAAGATCAATCTGGGACAGGGTATCTACGTGGTCGGAATCATCTCGGATGGTTTTGCAGACTGCCTTAATTACGTAGTACTCGCGAACGACTTCGCTAGCGTTTCTGACCAAAATCGATCTCCGAATTTCATCCGGAAGATCGAAGAAGCTGGGAGGAGAAGGGGCGAAATTATTGTTATCTTTTGTATTCATGCCTAGTTAGGGAAATAAGGTTGGCATCACTTATATTTATAGATGATTTTAGGACGCAACGGTTCATATGCGTAAAACGATGGATAGTTAAAAGGTGAAAATACATTAATTGTGTACATGCTCGCGGATAGTTATAAATAAATCGAGAAAACACAAACGGATGCATAGTTGAAATTGGATTCTAGATCTTATGCAATTAGACGCTGCTGAAGGTGGAGTAACATTAGATACTTGTATTAAGCTAGCTGTTATTATAGATTCTTGGGCAATTGTATTCTAGATCTATACAGCTATCGCAAACGGCAGATAGTTATAAATATATCGAGGGAGACAAAAACGGATGGATAGGTCAATTGGATTCTAGATCTTATGCAATTAGACAGAGCAAGGTAATTGTACGTTAGATACTTGTATTAAGCTAGCTATAGTTTGAAAATCGTTCGCCATCTTCAAACCTATACAGCTATCAATCGGCGAAAACATATACAACCATCTTCAAAATCGTTTGAAAATTGTATAATCATAATCGGCGGAATCTTGTTCTAACGACTGCCATGTTCGCCATCTTCAAACATATACAGGTACACACAAAGCGGCGGAAGAGCTTCCAGGTGGCCAAATCTCAGACGAAAGGGAATTACTTCATCGGCGGAATCCAAATTTACCATAGCTAGCAATCTTGCTTTAGTGGGAGAGGATGCAAATTAAATGGAGTTAGCCATCTAACTTGACTCTAACTAACTAGTGCAATTCAAAAACAATCTTTAAAACTAACTAGATTAGAAGCTGGACAATCACTTTAGTTGGCTTTCTAACTAGGGTCAAATTGGTAATAGCACACCCAAAAATAACTTAAAAAGATACATAAATGCAAGAAGATTTGTAAAGATATAAGATCGCTATTACTTTCTAAAAAAGATACACTGGGTGCAATTAATCCGTTATCATTTTTTCATATCATGTTTCGATGTGGGAGGTTTAACATCTCCATTTTAAATTGCAAGTTTGCAACTATGTGGGTCTCATTTCTAAAACTCTTCATTATTTATGTTTCTTAATAGACCTAACGAGTGGTTAGTGGCCAATGGCATTTTTTATCAACATAACTCCATATATTAAATTAATGTTGGTCGGATCGGGTTATCGCCCTGAAGGGTTAACCGATCCAACTTGTAATGACTTACACGAGAAAATGTTTTGCCACGTGCTATCACCCCTTTTACAAGGGAGTTGACACCGATATTAGCGTTCCTAGGTACTAAAACTAACTCAAAAGAACTAAAACTCTCCTGAAGAGAATGAAAAAAATCCATATATGCCTTAAAACTCGGCCAGTTGTGAGGATCTCTAATCATGGTGATCAAGTCCGAGCAATCCGTCTCCATCACAACTGAGAGAATCACCCCCCCCCCCCCTCCCCCGTGTAGCAGGCATGACATTTCCCACAACATCCCATCAAGTTTTGCGTGTAGCGATGATAAGCTCCGTATGCATCCATGTGCTTCAAAAAACTTCCATCCTGAAGCATATTTGAAAACCACCCTAATCCATTGATCGTCCCATGATCAACCGAAGAGGCATCGATCTGGCACATCAGGAGATGGGGTTATTTCGGGTATTGCATATCTCACCCCTATTAATTAAGAGGCACTCTTCTCCCGCTTCCATATCTTGGTATTTGTATTAGCAAGTCTCCAGCTTTCTACCTTCAAAGTGGCTAATTGGAGAGTTTCCACCGGTGAAACCTCTTTTTCGTCGAAAACTATCTTATTTCTAGCTTTTCATATATACCATAGAATCTATAGGTATATGTTTTTTTTTGTGAACCAGGGAAACCCATATTTATCCTCCAAAAAAGAAAATCAATATTGCAATAGATAAATGTACTTGGAAAGAAATTCGGAAGGGACAAAAAATTCGAGAGAGTCCATACTTGTAAAGCAGAAAGGCATTCAAAGAGGAGGTGATTTATAGTTTTCTCTGGCGCTCTACAACTGGGACACGTCTTGTTTGTCCCTAGGTGTCTAAAGACTAAGACTATCAACAATGATTTTTCCAGTCAACACCCTCCACATCATCTCCTCTCTCTTTTCCACCTAATAATTTAACATCTACTCAAATTTTTTACTCTACAATGGTTTGTTTAATAAAATTCAACACCCTACCCCGACCATTTTAATTCATTATTTTTATTTTCTTATATGTTTTTAAATTTGTGATTATAGATTAATACTAATAACCGATTGAAATTAAATTATTTAATTGAGAGCTAAATAATTTTTTTTAATTTCTTTCTTATTTTATATTTTTAATTAAAAATTGCAAATAATAAAGATGAAATAGAGAGAGTCATTACCAACACAAATAAAATTACGAAAAACTTAAAATACAATACCTTAATAAGCACACAACATAACTAAAAAAAACACACATAACTTAATTAGTACAATAGACTTAACATACAAACTTAAAATTCTCTGACGAATAGAAGTTGGATCATCTGAATCTGGAACGGCTTCATGAACACCACTCATACCACCAAGAGCCATTTGTGTAGAAAATTCTGGAAATTCAGCTGCTTTGATATTTTGATCAGTTACATTATCTGTTGGAGTAGAAGAATAAAAGGGTGTTTGAGATGAATATGACGACATGAACAAGTTTGGTGGATAGTTTGGAACAACTAACAACATGAAAATATTTGGTGGATAGCCATAGTTTTGTATATTTTGGGGTTGGTTAGAAGATTGATTTTCAAACTGATAATTATTGGGGTTTGGGTAGTTAAAAGGGTAATTAGAAGAATTTTGGATATAAAATGTGTTTTTGTTGGGATCCATTTCACTAAAGTTAGAGTTAAAGTTAAAAACAAAGTTTTGTTGAAAACTAATTAAAAGACTATAGTAAAAAGACGATTTTCTGTCTAAATCAAATGAAACGAGTTTCTATTTATAAAGTATGAAAATTGATAAATTTTGATATAAATATTTATATATATATATATTTATGTATATAATTATTATAAAATAATTGAAGTTAAATAATTGAGGAAAAAACAAGAAATCTGAACAATCAATCACAATACACTATCTATTTTTATCTCTATATATATATATATATCATTATATATTTTTATTATGGCTAATAGGCGAATGACACATGGTAGAGAAGGACCAATGTTTCTTGTTTTAACTTGGTTGAAAGAATTCAACAACGATTTTACCACCTAGATTTTTTTCCAATTTCAACAAACCACTGCATTTAATTCAACTGTTGAAATATTAGTAGGTTGTCACACATCCCAAAATTGTTTGCCACATGATGTGTTTTAGATTTTTTGGGGCTCAGATCTTCCATACAAAACTCTTTAGGCGTATGGCATTTTTTTCTCTTTTTTTTGATAAAGAGTTATTACATAATTGTTCCACAAGAAAATAGGGACGTGTTAAAAATACTCCATTGCTCTGAAATACTTGTTGTCAGCTTTGCCAATACCATTCTTTTTATGATATTTTAACTATATACTAGATTTTGACCCGCGCTAAAGAAGCGCGGATTTATGTTTTTTTTTTAAATATATTTTTATTTTCAATTTATTTTTTTATAAATTAAGTTTGTTAGCTATTCAATCCAATCTATATTAAGTGAAAAAAATATGATGAGATGGTGCTAAATGTGAAAATAAATTTAATAGGTTGTATTTTTGTTTTGATATTGTTAAGTTATATTTTTAGTAGTTGTGACTCATTGTTATTTTTAATTAATACATAGTTAACTTATTGTTATATCTAATTGGTTGTTTAAAATAATATATTTAACCCGTGATTATGAATTTATAAATAATTTTAATATTTTATAAAATTAACAATATAACAATTTAAATTGACTAATACATATTACTATCACGTATTCTAGTATTCAAAAGCCAGTGAATATAAATATTTTTAAATAATTTTTAATGAAAAATTAATTTATATTTCAACGCATTTTATAGTAGTGTAATTATTTTGAAAACTTGTTAAAACAATCTTTTAAAAACAGTCATCTTAAAAACATTAATTGAATCAAACTTATCATATATTTTAATAAAAATATTATTTTTTATTCTATTTTTTCAGAATAAAAATATTTTATATTTATAATTTTATAATAAAGAATAATATTACTTATCGAATTTATATAAATTCATAGTTAAATTATATTATATATATGTAGATATAGAAAAGAATATTAACAATACTTAACCCGTGATTATGAATTTATAAATAATTTTAATATTTTATAAAATTAACAATATATCAATTGAAATTAACTAATACATATTACTATCACGTATTCTAGTAGACATTTCTTTTTTTAGTAGTATATATAATTAAATTTGGTTCATCTATTTTTGACCCGTTTAATAATGGTCTAAATATAAAGATTTTAATGTTTATTTTATAAATCAAAATGTAACTAATATATAATAACCCGTTCATTTAACATTTTGGATCGATTTAAGTTCATTTTAATGTGTTTTTATAATTAAAGTTAGTTAATTCATCTTTTTAACTTTTCTTCCATTTTTTCAAAAAGAAATTGTCTTCCAATGAATATAAATATTTTTAAATAATTTTTAATGAAAAATTAATTTATATTTCAACGCATTTTATAGTAGTGTAATTATTTTGAAAACTTGTTAAAACAATCTTTTAAAAACAGTCATCTTAAAAACATTAATTGAAAAAAACTTATCATATATTTTAATAAAAATATTATTTTTTATTCTATTTTTTAGAATAAAAATATTTTATATTTATAATTTTATAATAAAGAATAATATTACTTATCGAATTTATATAAAGTCATAGTTAAATTATAATATATATATGTAGATATAGAAAAGAATATTAACAATACTTGGTTACATTTATTGTAATAGAAAAAATAAAATATAATAGATTATGTTAAATATATCGATTATCAATAATATTATTAGTTTAAACTATTATTTAAATATTATATACTACTTTCTTATTTTAATAATAATTTATTAATTTTAATTATTATATAATTTATAAAATAATTATGTATTAAATTATATAATTATACGTACCAATTGATTTAGTAACTTAATTATGCTTTATTTTATGTTTTTAAGTTAAATTTTAGTTAAGAATAATTTATAATATTTATTTTAATATTAATTTCGAAATTAATCATTATTTTATTAAATTTTTGAAAAAGATTTTTGTTAGATATGATTAGGATATAAAAAGGAAAATAAAAGATATTATAAGATATTATGAATAAATCAAATATAAATTGTTTTACAGTTTTACCCTTAATGAAGGATACAATTCCTAATAAAATAAAGGGCAAATTTCGGAAACAACATTTATGTACCATGGTCAAACTCCATTTTTTTAATAGAATAGATATATATATATTTCAACTTTTAACAATAAAATATTAATTTTTTATTTAACAGTAAATTAATCCTTTAATCGATTATATATATACTCTTTATTTAACATCGAAATCTAACCACAATAAAATCTATATTATACATTTATTATTACTATTTATGATTTTTTTTTAATTTTGTTGTATTATAGATAAAAATATATAGAAATAATAAATTATTATAAAATAAATTGCTCCAAATATTCTACGAATTTATCCTAATTTTTTTATAAGTCGTTAAATTCAGATCAACTGTATCGATAGCGCCTAACGCGTTTTCGAACAAGAGTTATTCTATATATACATGAAGACGTATGTATCAAGGTTTTTTGGGTCAATTATGTATCAAGGTTGAAAGTTGAAATAGGAGCTTCCTACAGGTAAATCTGAAACCTACAACATTAAACTCAAGTATTTGATATAAGTTTTGACAAAATATCCGGATCCGAATATTCGAATTTGGATCCGAAAAAAATATCCGAATTTATAACCGAACTGAAATAAGCATTTTATCTCATTGGGTATTTAGGTAGCATATTCGTGGGTATGGGTATGGATATAGGTATTACCCGAGATCGAACGGGTACCCGAGCACCCGAATCAAAAATACTAACCTACTAAGAAAGTTTATCCTTAACATTATTAGCCACTAATTAAGATTATTCATTTAGTTTCATCATTCGTGTTCATGAGCTTTACAGTTAAAGAACTTGAAGTATGAGATTATTTTTTGGACTTAGTAAGATTTGTGTTACTATATGTTATATATATATCAGTTGTATAAATGATTATAATACATTTTTACACGCAGATGGTGTAAAATAGCAAAGATAACCTCATGTATGGTGCTAGTGAAAACTCTAATTGAACAACAGATGGAGATTCTTTACTTAATTTGATTCAATTAATTTTTTCGGGTATTTTGGGTAAAAATACCCATAAAGAAAACAAAAATATCTGGAACCGAACCGAACCCGAAATATACCCGTTTATTTCAGGTATTTTATAGGTATAATAATTTAAGATCCGAACAGACCCAGACCCGAAAAGATCTGACCCGAACCCGAACCGAAACTTGGTCGGAACATGTATGGATACAAAACTTCCTTACCCAAATATACATGTATTCGAATAAACCCGAATCAGACCCGACCTGAATACCCGAACGCCTAGACTACTTGATGATGGTGTAGAAACTTAAAACTTTATAAAAAGATAAAAATATATTATATGATTCGGTTGTTCTTTCTGGAAGAATTCAGTGTGAAAGATAAAGATATTGTACACAGTTGCTGCACTCTTGTATTGTTTTCACTAGAATTTTTTCCTTTCATTTCATAAATAAGGCCGAATTGGTAGAATACAAACACAAAAGTCTAAAGCCGGTATCATTACCCGTTTGCTGCACTCTTTCATAAAACACTTCCAGTTTATTAAAATTGAATTAGAAGGAAGATCCACCAAACTCATACAAATAATCAGAAGCACTATCTAAAGTTCTGTAGCATTTGAGAGATTCAGATTTTTTTAGTCCAGATTAGGAAGAACTCCATATCCATCTTCTTGAGGTTTAAATAGTATATACTGCTATCAGATATTGTATATCTAATCGAATTCATACCCGATGGAAGTCAGCAAATCAATATATACTTCATATTAAAATTCAAATGGAAAAACACCATTAAAGAGAGAAAAATTAGCAAGAGCAAACATATACATACACAAACACCATCATCATCATCGAACCATAATGGATATCTTGTCTTCTTCTTTTTCATCATCTTCTTCTCCAGACCAAAGCTTCTTAAGCCAGCTCCAACATGTATATTCACCGCCTTTACTATTTTCAAATCGAGAGACCTGAACGTCTTCAGGTTTATAGTCTTCATCTCCATCTGCATGATAGTCGCAGCTGCCTCCAGTTTCAAAGCAGGCCACTTTGCTACCACTACTATTATTTTCTTCCTCACTCAAGATCCTTACACCGCACGCAATAATATTGTGGTTATCCCTGCAGGTGAATTCAAACAGAATCTCCCTCGTAGTTACATCTACTTCAACCAAGTTACAACCACAGATGAACAGATGTTTCGTTTGATAATGAAAATAATTCACTGATTTCCACTTAACTTCAGTAATGATGACACCTGCTTTGGTTCTTATACGGCAAGTTATATCAAGTAATGCATATTTCTTGGTTGGCGGAAGCACGAGGCAAGCCTTAAATCCCGAGTACGCTGAAAAAGCTCCCTCACCCTCCAGAACCATAGGGATGATAATGGAGTTTCCCGTAGCTTTGTGAGTGAACTCTGCCGGAACCTCTTTACCAGGTAACCATACATTGTTGTATGATTACTCTTCTTGATTCTTCATTCAGGTTAAAACAATTGCGGAACATGAAGTGTGTGATTCGATAATTGAAAGAGAAACATAATCTCTCAAGTGATCCACAATTGCTTGCATCTATGTACTTGAGCGAAGGGGGAAGACCCTGCAGTGACACGAGTTGTCTGCACTTGTAGACGAAAAGACTTTCTAGTTGAGGGAGACCTAGAACGCAATCTGGAATCCTCTCTATAACACTATAGCTTAGGTCTAGATGCCTTACGCTCTCCGGGACATGTGTTATTCTTTTGACGTTTCTGCCGCCTAAACGAAGCCACTCAAGAAGAGGCAAACGTTCAACAATTGATGGATGAACTTCTTCCATTTTTGTGTTTCCAACATCGAGATACTTGATGTTCATAGAAACACTTGGAGAACTACTGAATCGTGAGCCACTACTTTTGTTGACTTCCTGGAAAGATTCCGAGTTAATCTTGATTGGAACTACTCGTAGCTTTTTGCAGTCACTCATCCTCAACTTTTTCAGTTTCTGTAGATTCCAAATAGAGGATGGAAGCTCCACCAAACTTGTGCAATACGTAAGTGTCAATGCCTCTAGATTAATGGCCTTGGAAAGATTTGGGATTTCTTTCAACATTTTAGAATATCCCAAATCTATCTTCTTGAGATTTGGAAGGGGCTGCATTCTCAAACACAACGTATGCAACATCAGAAACATATTTAAGAATATATCAAATACCGACCTGGATTCCTCCCCAAAGCTTCTCAAGATTGCTGAATTGCATACGAAGCTCGATGAGACATTCCGGTCGAAATGTTAGAGGAAGACGTTTTCTTGGGTATGAATCCCAATGTAGTAACCTTAAACGAGGTAGATAATTCATGTCCTCTGACATTCCCAATGTAACATCTTTACTAAAATATCTTCCATAGATTCTTAAGAATCTAAGATTACGCATTCCTTCAAAGGCTTGCCCACTTATAAAGAACTCGCCGCTGATCTGATACGAATAAAGTCAGTATCTCAATCACACAAGAACCGAAGGCTAATGTTCATGAACAAACAGAAACCTCCCTTACCGATAGAGCTTCCAATCCTGGAAAATGGAACTCAGATCAGAGAATCAACACTCAAGAACAATAGAGAGAAAGAAGAATCTGAGAAATCTCATTAAAATCGAGTGAATGTTTTTACAACGAATACATTTCTGTTTTAACAACTTTTTGGCTCAGTTTGAAAGAGTAAATCGTGGCCATCCACGTGTCATATATCTAAGTATATATTTTTATGTATCAAATCTCCCTGGTTTGCAGAACCTTGACCACAAGGTTTAACCAATGAAATCTGGATAATCCTTCTGCAAGTCATAGAAGAATTCCCAAGAAGCTTCATCCAAAGGCTTGTTCTTCCACTTCACCAAAACCTTTGTAACAGCCCTGCCCTGACGCTGAACCATTTTTCTCTCTAAAATAGTCTCTGGTTCCTTCACAAACAACTCATTGATGTTATCAGGCAGATCAGTTGCAACTTCATTATACCCAACACGCAACTTAAGCTGAGATATATGAAAGACGGGATGAACTTTCGTAGTAGATGGAAGGTCCAGCTTGTACGCCACTTTTCCTACTTTGTCAATGACCCGATAAGGTCCAAAGTACTTAGGAGTGAGCTTCTGATTAGTTCTCAGCACAACAGAGTTCTGACGGTATGGTTGAAGCTTCACGTAAGCATAGTCTCCAATGTCTAATTCACGGTCAGTACGGTGACGATTAGCCACTTGAGTCATACGATGTTGTGCCCTGAGCAGATAGAACTTTAACAGTAGCAACAATTTCTCTCTTTCTTCTAAACTCTTAGCGACCACAGCTATCTTCGACTCACCAGGAAGGTAAGGTAGATGTGTTGGAGGTGGTTGGCCATAAACTGCTTCAAATGGTGTAACATGAGTGGCTGTGTGGTAGTTGGTATTGTACCAATACTCAGCTAAGGATAACCATTTACACCAATCCGATGGTTTATCATTACTCATGCATCTCAGGTAAGACTCCAAACACCTATTAACAACTTCGGTTTGCCCATCACTTTGAGGGTGATAGGGTGTTGAGTAGTTCAGTGACACTCCTTGTAAAGCAAAGAACTCTTTCCAAAACTCGCTAAGGAACACTGCATCTCGGTCTGAGACAATAGTAGCAGGTAGACCGTGGAGTTTAAAAACATTGTCTAGGAAAGCCTGAGCAACTGATGAAGCTGTGTAAGGATGGGCCAATGCAATAAAATGAGCAGCCTTGCTTAACCTGTCAACCACAACAAGGATCACGGATTTACCAAAAGATACAGGTAAGCCTTCGATAAAATCCATGGAAATGTTAGTCCATAACGACTCAGGGATGGGTAGTGGTTGAATTAATCCTGGAGAAGCAGCATTGTCAGTCTTGCATCTCTGACAGACTTCACAACTCCTAATATAACTCTGGATATCTTTACTCATACCCTTCCAGTAAAATATCCCTTTAATTCTTTGATGAGTGACCACTACTCCTGAATGACCCCCAACTGAAGAACCATGAAGCCACTGAAGTATTAAGTTCTTAATGTCAGGCTTCTGTGGAACCACAATCTTACTTCGCCTTCTCAAAATGTTATCTGACCAAGTAAACAGAGGATGAGATTTGGGTTTAACCGTGATTTCCTGAATAACTTTTTGGACTTCTGGATCTGCAACATACGCAGCTTGTATCTGTTGCAAAAGATCACATTCCACAAAGGTCAGTGCCATGTGTAAGATCTCAGATCCCTCTACTCTAGACAGAGCATCAGCCACCAAATTTTCCTTCCCTTCTTTATACTGTATTTCGTAACTGAATTCAAGTAACTTGGGCAGCCACTGTTGTTGGATGGGTGTGTTTAAACGTTGCTCCAGTAGGTATTTCAAGCTTCGTTGATCAGTCTTAATAATGAAGTGACCAGAGAGGAGATAATGCCTCCACTTCTGCACTGCAAAAACAACTGCCAAAAGTTCTTTCTCATAAATGGAGAAACTCAGTTGCTTCCCTTTCAAATGTCTGCTGATATATGCAAGTGGGTGACCATTTTGCATTAACACTGCTCCAATGCCATTGCTACAAGCATCAGTCTCTACCACAAATTGGAGATCAAACATGGGTAGAGCTAATACAGGAGTTGTACACAATGCATTCTTCAGCTTCTCAAAGGCAGTTTGAGCTTCTTCATTCCACAGAAAACTATCCTTCTTGGTCAAAGCATTCAGAGGCCTGGCAATAGTACCAAAGTTCTTCACAAAGCGTCTGTAATACCCAGTAAGGCCTAAGAATCCTCTCAGCTGTTTCAAGTTTTTAGGTACTGGCCAATCTTTCACAGCTTGTATTTTATTCGGATCTGTAGAAATACCTTCTGCCTGAATAAAATGTCCCAGATATTCCACTCTTCTTGTAGCAAAAGCGCATTTGCTGCGTTTGGCAAACAAACTATGCTGTCTCATCAACACAAAGACACTCCTCAAGTGTTCCAAATGTGATTCCACTGATGTGCTATATATCAAAATATCATCGAAAAATATAAGCACAAACTTACGTAGGAACTCACGAAACACTGAATTCATTAACCCTTGAAAAGTTGCAGGCGCGTTTGTCAAGCCAAAAGGCATGACAAGATACTCATAGTGGCCATTGTGAGTCTTGAAGGCTGTCTTGTGAATGTCTTGTGGTGACATTCTCACCTGATGATAACCAGCTCTCAGGTCTATCTTTGAGTATATTGTAGAGCCACCAAGTTCATCCATTAAGTCCTCTATCAGTGGAATAGGAAATCTGTCTTTAATAGTTAAAGCATTAAGCCCCCTATAATCCACACAAAGCCTCCATGTTCCATCCTTTTTCTTAACCAGAACCACTGGAGATGCGAATGAACTTGAACTCGGTTGAATAGTACCCATATCAAGCATTTCTTGGACAATCTTGTCAATCTCGTTCTTCTGATATAATGCGTAACGATAGGGCCTCTGATTCACTGGATTTGAGCCTTCAAGTAATGGTATCCTGTGATCATGATGTGTTCTGAAGGGTGGTAATGCTTTAGGTTCCTCAAAAATGTCAGGGAACTCGTCTATCAGTTTATCCACACCTTCTAACTGCTCCTCCTTAATACTCGCATCTACTGTATTCAACTCAGCTTCCATCTCTGTAGAATCCGTAAAACAGGCACAGATCATAGATATCTGTAATTCCTCCTCAGGCATCTTATTCACCTTCGCAGCTTTGATGGTGCGAACTGAATCCTTCTTGATGCCTTGAAGAACCACCTTCCTGTGATTCCACTTAAACATAACCTCCAACTTCTGAAAATCCCAAGTTACAGTTCCCAACTCTTGCATCCATTGCACACCTAACACCATGTCACAACCGCTTAAAGGAATGACCAAAAAGTCAGCAGTAAAAGTGACATCATGGAAGGTCCATTGCAAGTTCTTTATTCTTCCCTGAACTCCCAATTTACTGCCATCAGCTACTTTAACTTTGGCATTACCCATAGGTTCTAGTTGACAACCCAGTTTCTCAGCTGCAAAAGGATCAATAAAATTGTGTGTAGAACCAGTATCCAGTAGAATGAAGAGTGTCCTCTTGTTATGAATACCCTTGACTCTGATGGTAGAGTAATCCGAATGACCTGCAACTGCATTCAGAGAGATTGTTGCAATAGCCATATTCTCTTTCTCACCAACCTGATCCTCTTGTACTTCTTCCATTTCACCCTCCTCAACTTCCAGTAGATACAATTGGGTTTTCTTATGGACTTGATAATGTCCTGGAGTGTACTTTTCAGGGCAAAAGTAACACAAACCTTTAGCTCTCCTCTCACTCATCTCTTCTGTTGTGAGAAACTTCCTAGGTTGTGCTAGCTTTTCCTTCTGAACCTCCATCACTCCTCCTTTATCTACTGTTTTAGGAAACTCCTTCTTCAATGGTAGTAATCCTTTATTACCATATGAGTTCCTGTTATTCCCTTCAACATAGTTTGGTGCCTTTGGGTGAGCAGTTTCATAATATCGTCCTAACATGAAACACTGGCGAACTGTCTGAGGTTGGAACATGCGAATCGACATTTGCGTATCAGTTCTAAGACCAGCCAGATAATTGCTCACCAGTACATCTTCGCTAAGCTTAACCCGCATTCTAATCTTCTCAAACTTCTTATGGTAATCCACGATACCATTTGTTTCTTGCAACTTCTTAAGTTCCGCATGAGGATCATCATACACTTCTTCAAATCTTTCCTTAATCAACATTCTATATTGTTCCCAAACAGTGATATCGATATCGTTATTCTCTTCCTGAATTAACGATTGATGCCAAGCAGCTGCATCACCTTCTAAATGCATAGCGATTAAGTTTACCTTCATCTCTGGAGCCGTATGATCCAATTCAAAGAACTTCTCTACTTTGAACAACCAGTCTTTGAACTTATCGCCGTTGAATCTTGGAAATTCAAGCTTCGCGAGTCGCGTTACTCCAGCTTGATTCTGCGGATAATTTGTTCGTTGAGGATTTGATTGACCGGAAGAGAAATCTCCCATCGGATTCTGATTCCGCTGGTTCGTCAACAACCTAATTGCTTCGAACAGTTCCGAATTACTTTTGGTGATTTTCTCGGTCAAAGATTCGTTCATCGCTATGATCGATCCTTCAATCAAATGAAATCGATCCGCGTACTTATCTTCCATCTCCTTCACCGCTTCTTTCATCTGCACATGAAGTCTCGTTTCCGCCATAGCTTCCGAGAATCGATGGACTATCTGATACCTTTGATACGAATAAAGTCAGTATCTCAATCACACAAGAACCGAAGGCTAATGTTCATGAACAAACAGAAACCTCCCTTACCGATAGAGCTTCCAATCCTGGAAAATGGAACTCAGATCAGAGAATCAACACTCAAGAACAATAGAGAGAAAGAAGAATCTGAGAAATCTCATTAAAATCGAGTGAATGTTTTTACAACGAATACATTTCTGTTTTAACAACTTTTTGGCTCAGTTTGAAAGAGTAAATCGTGGCCATCCACGTGTCATATATCTAAGTATATATTTTTATGTATCATGATCTGGGACATATCAAATGATATACCTACGACAGATCCAGTACCCTAACAAATATTCCAAAACAAGACTGGTGAAACTGTTATAACAAAATCAAAGATTTGTTTAGCAAGTTCACTAGAGAATACTGTATATATGAAAGTACTCACTGTTTCATTAACCAGCACATCACGAATCTCTTGGGCTTCTACTAAAAACTGACGTTTTCCGGGATCGTCAGATTGTTCATGAACTACCTGTCTCCCCAGTTGTTGGAGTAAACGATGCATCTGTATCCACCCAATGGTAGATATACGCACAAGAGATTTATCTGCTAGGGTCTTCAACCCATTTCTGAAATCCAAGTTACTATCAGCTAGCATTGTTGTCACATGATCAACGGCTTCATTGTTGAAGAAGAAGGCAATGTGGAGAAACAGAGACTTATCGTTCTTCAGTAGTTTATCATATCCCATTCTTAATACGTCCTCAAGTTTTCTATCAAGAGTAGTTTCTAGTTTAGATAATTGATGCTCCCACTCGTGCCTGCTCTCCCCACGCAAAGATGAACCCACAACACCAAGGCCTAACGGAAGATTACCGCAAATATTTGCTATTTTCTTTGCAAGCTCTTCAAAACCATCCCTTGGAGAATTTTCCTGAAAAGCAGATAGACACAAGATCTCAAGAGCTTCTTCTTCGGATGGATAACCCACATGGTAGATACCCTTTACCCAATGTGCCTTCAATATCTTTCTATCTTCCGTAGTAACGATAATCCGACTTCCTAAACCAAACCAAGATGGTTCTTTGGCCAAGGCATCTAGTTGTACAAGATCATCTACATCGTCAAGAACTATAAGGACTCTTTGGGCTTGTAGCCATTCTTTTATTGCCCCTAAATGATGTATCTTCAAATCCTTTTGGTTCAAAATCTTGGACAAAAGTTGGCTTTGTAAACACAACTTCGAACCATAGTCATCAATACCATTATTCCCATAACTTTCTTTGAGGTCTATAAAACATTTGAGTTCAAAATCGGCAGAGAGCTGGTTGAATAAAGCTCTAGCAATTGTAGTTTTACCGATTCCTGCAGGACCTTGGATTCCAATCATCCTAACTTCATTGGATTCTACACCTAAATAAGAGTTTACCTGTTTCAAGCGAGCTTCCATTCCCACCATTCCGTCAAAATCCATTGACGGTATAACATTCACTTTGTTTGAAACATCAGCAGCAATCTTTTCAATCATCTTAGCTTCATCTTCCCTAACAAAAGAAACGAGCCTAGATTTAAAATCACCACTGACGCATTGCTTAAGAAAGATAAAAGCATTGATTCATTCAGAGATAAAATAAAAGACAACTACATACCAACGAAGAGAATGTTCTCCGGCTATTTCTGCTACATCAGTCAAAGCTTTGCTCCATCTCAGCATCACTTGCTCAGTTTTCCCCTCACATGTTTTCTCGAAAGCCCTTCCGAAATCACCTGTCTGTTGTCGTACATCAGATGGATCAACATCGTAAAAAATAGTCATCACCATCTGCCCCCAAGCTTCTTTGCATTCCAAGATTTCCACCAATTCATCTAAACACCAGCCCGAAGAAGCGTAATTCTTTGAGAGCACCACGATCGAGATCCTCGATTCTCTTATTGCTAGTCTGAGTTCTGGTCCAATCGTATGGCCTCTTACGATTTCCTGGTCTTTAAACACCGTGATTCCCTTGCTTGCAAATTTATTATGTAAATGACTGAGAAATTTTCTTCGGACGTCCGGGCCATGAAAGCTTAAAAAAACATGATATCTCCTAACGCGAGTCGAAGAAGAAGCCATAAAAGATAGGGTAAAGAGAAGTTGAAGAATATATCAGAGAAGTGCAATGGAGATAAAATAGTTCCAAGTTACTTATATAAACACTTTAGAGAAGTTGAATAATAAATATATCAGATATTTTGAAACCCTTTACGGAGATGAAACTTTCATAGAGGTTTAAATGCTAATTTGTTGATTTTGTTTTAGTCTATGTTATGATGAGGAGCAGGGGATATGAACCTTTCCTCATACCAGTCGTGTCGACTACTTAATGTTTTCAGGTAACAATGAAGCAGCGATGTAGAAAGGATGAAATAATAGACTTTTTCTCTTCTTGTGTGGTTTCTTAGAAAAGCAATCTATTGAACTCATGAAATAACTATTAGTGCTTAATGCTATAACTTTTTGCACATGGGGCTTTCCTAACTATTAAAGACTTCTTAGAGCTAGAGAATTGAGAATCAATTGACTTGGTATTTTTTGCTACGTATTTTAATATTATCAAAACTAATTAAATATCTTTCCTAGCCGTGAAAGAAAAGGTAATTACCAACCTATAGATCCTTGTACGCCACAAAACCCTTGTGATTCTTCTTAGTCTCCGTTGTTGGTACTTGTAAAGCCATTCTTGTACAATGACACTCCTTGAATCCTCCAGTTTTTATACAGTTGCAGACATAACAATAGAATCAATTGCTTGCATTTAGGTACTCGATGGACTCAAAAAGATTGGAAAGTGACATGAGTTTTGTTTATTTATGGATGCTACGTCATTTTAGACGAGGGCAGCGGCTGAAAATATCAAACACAATAAACCTGAGATTACTATCAAACTTCTGTTAAAATATGACTAGAAAGAGTTTCATCAAGAAGTGAAAATATTTTAATAAAAATCTTCAGGTTACATGAGAAACACCTTTCTTTACAGTAAAATGTTTAGAACGATGAATATGATAGTTGAAGGGTGTTAATGTTTAAATGATAACCTAACCTGGATTCCTCCCAGAGCTTATGGAGCTCGCAGTATTGCATCTTGAGTTGAACAAGAAATTAGAGACGAAATGTAGGAGGAAGACAATTCCTCAATCGGGTTTGCATTGATCCCAATGTAGACGTGGAGGTTCATCTTCTCTATCTGGTATCTACAAAATTTAGCCTCTACACTAAATATTATTAGGAAACGCATAGATTCCTTCAGATGCTCCCTAATGTGGCTATACCAGCAGCAGCTGAAGTAAAATCCACTCGAGGGCATCTGTTTTGTGATCAAATAAGTCGCCACAACATAGAAACAGATGCTTGGATAGAATTTGAGGAAAATCGTCATTATGATACACACAAACCGTAACTTCAAGAATCAACAGATTGTATTACGTAAATGAGAATTCAATGTTCAAGACAAACAAAGAAGACTCAAGCTCACCTTCAGAAATCTTCCGAACGAGAAGAGATTTCAGAGAGGATGAACTAAGAATTTCAGAGAATTACAGAGAGAAAGAGTTACAAGTTGTAACAAACAATCAACGATAATTCTTCAATCCGAAATCTTGTTGTTTATTAATGAAATTCTTGTTGGAAGCTCCCTTTAATCCTGACCGTCGCTTCCTCTTATTGATCTAGACCATCCACGTGTCCTATTCACTTCATATAGTAGTATAACTATATCAAATCCTCCTCCTTTAAGCAACCATGTCCTCATGGTGCAAAGTCTGGAAACTTCTTCAAGTTGCTTCTGTTTCATCCTCATTGAGCCATTTGACCAGTACCATAGTTGATGCTCTCCCCTGCCTTTGAATCATTTTCCGCTCCAGAATGCATTCAGGTGCACGAGTTAAAGCATCAGAGACAGCCACTGGTAATGATGTACTAACCAACTGGTCACCAATATGTTGTTTCAACTGTGAAACATGGAAAACCGGATGAATTCTAGAAGTAGATGGTAACTGCAGCTTATATGCAACTGTTCCACACTTATCCAGAACTCGATATGGCCCATAGTACTTAGGTGCCAGCTTCGGATTGGTCCTCATGACGACTGTCCCTTGACGATAAGGTTGTAGTTTGACATAGACCAAATCACCAACTTCAAAGCTGCGTTCCGAACGTCTTCTATTTGCAACATGTTCCATACGGTGTTGTGCTCGTAACAGGTGAAACTGTAAAATCAGTAGCATGTTCTCCCTCTCCTGAAGGTTTTTAGCAACCACCGCTACCTTCGATTCACCAGGTAAGTAAGGAAGATGCTGTGGTGGAGGCCGACCATAAACTGTTTCAAAAGGAGTCATATTTGTTGAGGTATGAAAGCTGGTGTTATACCAGTACTCAGCCAATGCTAACCAGTAGCTCCATTGTGTTGGTTTATGATATATCATGGTTTTTACTAGTTTTATGCCATGATATAGTTGTGTTTTTAGTGTCTTTTGTGTTCTTTTAGAGTCTTTTACAGGTATAATCAGGTTTGGAGCTGAATTGGAGATAATGGAGCATTTTGGAGATTTTTGGAGTGTTTGGCCGAGAGACAGAGTTCACTGTCCGAAACAGAGAAAGGTGTCGATCGTTGCACACCTGCAACGGTCGATGCACCATCGAGATGGGCCAAAAACTCGGCGGTTTAGAAGAATCAAGATATTGCACTTTGATCCAGAAGTTTCTGATATTTACAAAGAAGCCCTTGGCCGAGATTATACCTATATAATCAAGTTTTAGTTGTTTTTATTAGATACGCTTTCATAATTAAGAGCAGAGGATTTTTAGAGCTTTTGGGGCTGATCTGAACCTGTTACCTCATCTGTATTTGGAGAAGATTTCGAACCCCTTTTTACTCTTATTCTTTTATGCAATTTATTCATCATATGATTATGTTTTCATTATCTATGTCTGAGTAGATTCTTTGTTAGGTTTAGGGTTTCTCACATAGGATTTCATGACTTGCTAGACTTGTTCAAATTCAGTTAAGGATTCAAACTCTATCTGTTCTTCAATTTAATTGTGCTTAAAGCTAGTTCTAACCTGATCAATTAGAATCTAGATCTTAGGTTGCTAAATACGTCACGGAAGTGGGGTTTAGGAATCTGAACTAATTAAATTGGGCAATTAAACTATTCGCAAACGGAAGTTTGGTTTAGGATAATTGTGAACATATCAAACTTGGGATTAATGCTAGTTTAATCTGTTAGTTCTCGCAAACGAAAGTTTGGTTTGCTGCACTTAGACTTAGAGAATTATCGCAAAGGAATTTGGTTAATTCTATATCTGTGTTTTGAGTTCTAGAATTGTGCTTAATTAGATCCTTGCTGAATAAACTGTCTGCTTGTCTGATTTCCTGAGAATACCCTAGGCTTGACGCTTTTAGTTTATTGCTTCCACAACCGATAATCTCTGCTACTGATTTACTTTCTCGCACCGCTTTTAATTCAATTACATTGCTTTCTTTCTAGTATTAGTCTCTATTGTTCTGATCTATTGAGACCAAGTGTCCCTGTGGATTCGATAACCCTATATACTACTTTGACATTGCTGTTCACTTGCAGTTTAGAATATGGTAAAACTTAGAACCTATCAAGTTTTTGGCGCCGTTGCCGGGGACTCTTAGAGTCTTCGATAGGACCGAACTTAGGGTTTTTACTAGAAATTTTTCTTTTTGTTTTTGCTTTTTCGTTTTGTTTTTATATTTTGCTAACTTTTTCTCTGTTTCTTTCTGTCGCAGGTACGACTTTCGCCTTGCGTCGATCGTTGCATCCCTTGCGCCGATCGTCACTAGGCGATTCTGAGATTGAATCGATCGTTGCACTGATAGCATCGATCGTTGCTGGACGATTACAGACAGTTTATGCCAACGCAGAAAACTCGAAGTAATCCGAACTCGAGCTTGCTTAATCTCGGACTAGAGGAACTTGGACGTCTAGAAAGGATTATCAGAAGAGAAAAGAGAGAGAGAATGGTACGAGAACGTCTGATCTTGATACCAGATGCTGAAGGTACCCTGAGGGACCGAGATAACAACCCGTACAATGCTGCTGGGCATCGGGTTGATGCTGAAGGGAATGTCATCCCTGATCCTCCTGAGCAACATCAACAGGAGCTGAACCAAAACCAGGGTCAAGGACAGGCCCAAGGTAGAGAGATGGTGGTTCATGAGAGGACACTAGCTGACTACAACAGACCTGATGAGTTTCATGCAAACAGAGCAGCTCTAGTGCTTCCTGCTTTTGAGAGGAATGATTTTGAGGTAAAGACCATCTACTACCAGCTGATGAGACAGATTGCTTTTCATGGTCTTCAAGCAGAGCAGCCTATGGATCACATTGACAAGTTTGAGGACATAGTCACTGGCATGAAGTATGAAGGAGTATGCCCGGACTATCTGTTCCTTAAGCTATTTCCGCACAGTCTTGCTGGAGACGCTAGTGAATGACTGAGACAACTGGCCTCTGGTCAGTATACTACTTGGGCAGCCTTAAAGAGTGAGTTCCTGCGTCACTTTTATGATGATGCGCGCTCGGATCAGTCCAGACAGGACATACTCACTTTTTCCCAAGGAGCTGTGGAGCCCTTGAAGACTGCCTGGATGAGATTTAAGCAGTATCAGCGTGACTGTCCACACCATGGATTCACAGAAGTACAGCTGATTGGTATCTTCTTCAGAGGCATCGATCTCCCTTATCAGACTGCGCTGGATAATTCCAGTAATGCTAATTTCAACACCCGGACTCCTACACAAGCTAAGCAATTGATTGGGAACCTGATTAGCAGCTACAGTTGCAAGACTATAGATGAAAAGAGGAAGAAATCCGGTGGAAGTATAGAGGATTCTAACATAACTGAGATTAGATCTAGGCTAGACACAGTGTACGATCTCCTAACAAGTAAGAAAGATGTCCACTCTACCCAAGATGTAGAGGTAATTCAGACTGAGGAGGACACTCAGGAAGAAGAAGTGAATTACATGGGAGGTTCTGGTTTCCAAGGTAGTAGATTTAGAAATCAACAGGGAAACAGATTCTCAAATGGAGTTCAGCAAGGTGGTTTTAAGAAAGCCAATGAGTCTGATAGTAAAGTAGATATGATGCTAAAACAGCTAATGGAGAGTCAGACTAAGTACGCAGCAGATGCTGACGCGAAGATGGATACAATCTACAGGGAGCTGAATGGGAAGTTTGAGAGTTTGAACACACACATGAAAGAGCTTGATGCTAAGGTTGCAAGAACTGCTGGACATGCTCAAAGGGAAGAGGGATATCTCCCGGGAAGGACTGATGCCAATCCTAAGTACCAATGCAATGCCGTGACATTGAGAAGTGGTAAGGAGCTGTCATCTGGCCAGAAAAAGCAGTTAAGCGTTGAGGAACTCGTGGAAATTGAAGAGTTGGAAGATGAGATACGCGATATTCGCCGAGAGTCGATCGATGCATCTAAGCAACGATCGTTGCCAAGCGAAATCAAGGAACCGGAGGTCGTAACAAAGTCGCCTAGCATCGATCGATGCGATAAGAGCAACGATCGACACAAGGTGACTGCAGAAAGTTCGAGTACTGAAAAACCAAAACAGTCGGCTGAAAGGGTATACAAGCCTAAGATACCTTATCCCAAGAACCCCAGAAAAGCTAAGAATGATAGGCAGTATGCAAAATGGAAGGAGTTCATAAAAAAGGTAAAGGTTGAAGTACCTTTGTTGGATTCCATTGAAACTTCCCCCATGATGAAGAGATGCCTTAAGGATGCAATTTCTGGAAAATGGTCTGATGAAGAAAGTATAATGATGCTCAATGAAGTATGTAGTGCAGTGGTTCAAGGCAGAATTCCAGAGAAATTAAAAGATCCAGGCAGCTTCGTATTAGATTGTGCTATCTACAAGGAGAGGTTCGAAAGGTCCCTATGTGATCTTGGCTCCAGTGTAAATCTGATGCCCCTTTCAGTTGCTAAAAGACTAGGGATGACAGATTTTATACCAACTAGGATATCACTGGTTTTGGCAGACAGATCAGTCAGGATTCCCGAAGGAGTAATAGAGGATGTGCCTATAACGGTTGGCAAGTGTGTGATCCCAACTGATTTTGTGGTTCTACAATATGGACAGGAGCCAAAAGACCCATTGATTCTAGGCAGATCTTTCTTAGCAACAGCTGGTGCGATGATTGACTGTCAGGGAGGCAAAATAGTTCTAAATGTGGGAGATCTGAAGATGAGTTTTGACATGAACAAACTGGTAAAGAGACCAACCATCGACGGGCAAACCTTCTATGTGGTTACATTGGGTGATTTGGATGCAGAGTACTTCCATCAATCACATGCTGAGGACCCACTAGAAAGGGCTTTACTGAGCTCTATTTTGGAGTTGGAATACCTACAGGACGAGCCTGCGATGTGCTATACAAGATTGATGGATTCTGTCGAGGTTGCAATGCAGGTATAAGTATCTGACGCGGGACTGCAACGATCGACACCATCTAAGCAACGATCGTTGCAAGACGACAGAGACTGGGCAGAAGAAAAGGCTCCGAAAATAGATCTGAAACAACTTCCATCCGGGCTAAGGTACGCCTTTCTTGGACCTAATTCAACATACCCTGTGATTGTTAATGCTAGCCTGAACAACGCAGAGCTCACCTTACTGCTAAGCAAGCTGCGCAAGCATCGCAAAGCTCTTGGCTATTCCCTTAATGATATTTCAGGTATCTCACCGGAGCTGTGCATGCACCGGATACATCTTGAGGATGAGTCCAAGACATCAATCGAACATCAGAGGAGACTTAATCCTAATCTGCAGGAAGTAGTCAAAAAGGAGATTATGAAACTCCTTGACGCTGGAATTATATATCCTATCTCTGACAGTGATTGGGTGAGTCCAGTCCATGTAGTGCCAAAGAAGGGCGGTGTTACAGTCGTGAAGAATGAGAAGAACGAGTTGATACCTACTAGGACTGTGACAGGACACAGGATGTGCATAGACTACAGAAAGCTTAATGCTGCTACCAGGAAAGATCATTTTCCTTTGCCTTTTATTGATCAGATGCTCGAAAGGTTAGCAAATCATCCTTACTACTGCTTCTTAGATGGCTACTCAGGGTTCTTTCAGATTCCCATCCATCCGGAGGATCAGGGAAAGACCACTTTTACTTGTCCATATGGGACTTTTGCTTACCGTAGGATGCCTTTTGGACTCTGCAATGCACCAGCCACTTTCCAGAGATGCATGATGTCCATATTCACATATATGATTGAGGACTTTATGGAGGTATTCATGGATGATTTCTCAGTATATGGACCCTCATATAATGAATGCTTAGATAATCTGTGTAAGGTTCTGAAAAGATGTGAAGAGAAACACTTAGTTCTTAACTGGGAGAAGTGTCATTTCATGGTCAGAGATGGCATTGTACTTGGACATAAAGTGTCCGAAGCAGGAATAGAGGTGGACCGCGCTAAAATCGAGGTGATGACCAACCTGCAGGCACCTGGTTCTGTTAAGTCTATTAGAAGCTTTCTTGGACATGCTGGTTTCTATAGACGGTTCATCAATGATTTTAGTAGGATTGCTAGGCCACTAACTGCTTTGCTGTGTAAAGACATCAAATTTGAGTTCACTGCAGATTGTCAAACTGCATTTGAACAGATCAAGCAGGCATTAGTGAGTGCTCCCATAGTTCAGCCACCGGATTGGGATTTGCCTTTCGAAGTAATGTGTGATGCAAGTGATTATGCTGTAGGAGCTGTTCTTGGACAAAAGAAATATAGAAAGCTTCATGCTATCTATTATGCCAGTAGGACACTGGATGATGCACAAAGAAACTATGCCACTACGGAGAAGGAGTTGCTAGCAGTTGTCTTTGCATTTGAGAAATTTCGCTCTTATCTTGTTGGCTCCAAGGTGATTGTACACACTGATCATTCAGCCCTGAAGTATCTGATGCAGAAGAAGGATGCTAAGCCAAGACTGTTGAGATGGATCCTGTTGCTTCAGGAATTTGATATTGAAGTGAGAGATAAGAAAGGGGTTGAAAATGGAGTTGCTGACCATCTTTCAAGGATGCTAGTTGAGGAGGACGTGCCAATTAATGACTATTTGCCTGAAGAAAACGTCAATATGGTTGGAACAATCTGTGAGACAGATTTGGGCAGAAACCTGCAAATCTGTCAGATTAATCGCGTTGCGTCGATCGATGCGACGTCAGCGTCGATCGATGCATCTATCGGGACAGCGACGATCGATACATCCGACTGTGACGATCGTTGCAGCGCGGATACAGACGCATAAACTTTTACGGTACGGATTGGAAAGCATGAGTTTGAGATTAATGTTGTCGCAACAAATGATCGACCATGGTATGCAGACATAGCCAATTATCTGGCTGCAGAGACTGAACCAGACAATCTGAAAGGGTATGAAAAGAAGAGGTTCTTCAGAGAACTTAGGAGGTACTATTGGGATGAACCTTACTTCTATAAGCATTGTTCGGATGGCCTTTATAGAAGATGTGTTGCTGAGTCGGAGGTTCCAGATATCCTTTTCCACTGCTACAGATCAGATTATGCAGGACATTTTGCTACTTTCAAGACTGTGTCTAAGGTTTTGCAAGCAGGTTTCTGGTTGCCTACAATGTTCGCTGATGCTCACTCCTTTATTTCTCATTGTGATGCCTGCCAGAGGAGAGGGAAAATCAGCAGGAAGCATGAGATGCCTCAGAATTTCATTCTTGAGGTTGAGGTTTTTGATTGCTGGGGCATAGACTTTATGGGTCCCTTTCCCTCATCTTATGGGAATAAATTCATATTAGTTGCTGTGGATTATGTATCTAAGTGGGTAGAAGCAATAGCTAGTCCAACCAATGACTCTTCAGTAGTCATTAAGCTGTTTAAATCCATCATATTCCCTAGATTTGGAGTACCTCGGATAGTAATTAGTGATGGAGGATCTCACTTTATTAATAAGGTTTTTGAGAAGCTCCTGAAGAAGCATGGAGTGCATCACCGAGTTGCTACTCCTTATCACCCACAGACTAGTGGACAGGTAGAAGTTTCTAACAGACAAATCAAGGAGATCTTGGAGAAGACAGTTGGGAAGACAAGGAAAGATTGGGCAGCTAAGCTTGATGATGTTTTATGGGCCTACAGGACTGCGTTTAAAACACCATTGGGGACTACTCCATTCCATTTGCTGTATGGGAAAGCATGTCATCTGCCAGTAGAACTTGAGCACAAGGCAGCATGGGCTGTAAAACAGATGAACTTTGACCTCAAACCAGCTGCAGAGAGGAGATTGATACAGCTCAATGAGTTGGATGAGATTAGACATTTTGCCTATGAGAACTCAAAGTTGTACAAGGAAAGGACTAAGGCTTATCATGACAAAAAGATTGTCTCCAGACGGTTTAAGCCTAACGATCAGGTACTGTTATACAATTCTCGCTTGTATTTGTTTCCAGGCAAGCTGAAATCAAGATGGTCTGGACCATACACGATCAAAGAAGTGCGTCCATATGGAGCTGTCATTTTAATTGGAAAAGAAGGTAATGAGTTTGCTGTAAATGGGCAGAGGGTAAAACACTATTGGGCTAAGGCCGAGATTCCCAGAGGTCAGATTTTGCCCCTGGATCATGCTCCCTCTACCTAAAAATTCCCACCCGTCCGGTCAAGCTATTGACCTTAAACAAGCGCTGGGTGGGAGGCAACCCACCATTAGGTACTGGTGTTTTTCTACTTAATTTTTGGTGTTTTTGCTAGGATTTTACGTTTGTTTTTGTTTCTGGTGAGTTTATGTTTGCAGGTCTCGGATAAATCGCAGTGCAACGATCGACGCACTACTGTGTCGATCGTCACAACACGAAAGGAATCGCATTGCAGCGATCGTTGCGGTCCTGAGCAACGATCGACCATACACGAAAATCGCCAAGTAACGGTCGATGCACTTAGTGCAACGGTCGATGCCTGAGCGACAGAGGTAACCCGACAGACATAATTTCAACTTTAACAAATTTTTTATTTTCTTTTTACCAATCCTTCGCTGGACACTACTGGGGACAGTGTGTCTTAAGTGTGGGTGAGGTGCTACTGACTTTTGTTTTCTGTTTTCTTAAGAGTCAGTCCGTTTTTCAAAAATTTTTGTTTTATTGAGTCAAAATTGTTTAAGTAAGAAACCATGATTTTCTGAGAAGATTTGCAAGACTTGCAGGAACTTAAGTAACCATTGGGATGAAGTTGCAGGATCTATCTCTGACTATTAGAAAACTCCATCACAGATCAACCTACTGGGAACACCCACATCACTTCAGGTATCAGAGGATCCTTTTACTGACTTCAATTTAATACTGACTTAGATTTCTCACCTAAGGGCTTGGTATACTTTGTGTCGGATTCCCTTGTTAGTTCTGACACAGCCTGTCAACCTATCCTATTTAGTTCCCTTCTCCCCTTCTATAAAGTAAAAAAAAAAAATAATAATAAACTGAGGATGAGTTAGTAACTCCGAAGTGGTCATGAGAATGGTAGCAAACACTATTTTCTCTCATGTGATCCATGGAATGTGTCCAAAGTACACCCCATAACGGGAAGAACACTGATAAAAAAAATAAAATGATACCCAGTGGGGAAAAATCAGTTGTTAAAGAAGGGAAAGAGAAGAAAGGGACTAGAGAAAGATAGTATGGTGGTCTAGAGCTGATAAGGTAAGAATCCATGTGCCCTTTGATCGATACTCCTTAGGTGAGACCGCACTTAAATACTTGCAGAAGTCAGTAGGGAGAATTTGAATGCTTGAATGTGATTGTGGAGTTTACCTAGGACAGTTGCTAAGTGTGGGGGAAGTACATTGTGGTCTTGATATCATGTGATTGATTCTTTCAGTGGTTTACTAAGGGGAATCTGAGTATTGTAGCTTCTAGGATGAAATGAGTTTCTGGAAGTTTTCAAACCTCTTCACCAAGCTTTAGTTCTATGTTTTTCTTGAGGGCAAGCAAAGGCTAAGTGTGGGGGAGTTGATATATCATGGTTTTTACTAGTTTTATGCCATGATATAGTTGTGTTTTTAGTGTCTTTTGTGTTCTTTTAGAGTCTTTTACAGGTATAATCAGGTTTGGAGCTGAATTGGAGATAATGGAGCATTTTGGAGATTTTTGGAGTGTTTGGCCGAGAGACAGAGTTCACTGTCCGAAACAGAGAAAGGTGTCGATCGTTGCACACCTGCAACGGTCGATGCACCAGCGAGATGGGCCAAAAACTCGGCGGTTTAGAAGAATCAAGATATTGCACTTTGATCCAGAAGTTCCTGATATTTACAAAGAAGCCCTTGGCCGAGATTATACCTATATAATCAAGTTTTAGTTGTTTTTATTAGATACGCTTTCATAATTAAGAGCAGAGGATTTTTAGAGCTTTTGGGGCTGATCTGAACCTGTTACCTCATCTGTATTTGGAGAAGATTTCGAACCCCTTTTTACTCTTATTCTTTTATGCAATTTATTCATCATATGATTATGTTTTCATTATCTATGTCTGAGTAGATTCCTTGTTAGGTTTAGGGTTTCTCACATAGGATTTCATGACTTGCTAGACTTGTTCAAATTCAGTTAAGGATTCAAACTATATCTGTTCTTCAATTTAATTGTGCTTAAAGCTAGTTCTAACCTGATCAATTAGAATCTAGATCTTAGGTTGCTAAATACGTCACGGAAGTGGGGTTTAGGAATCTGAACTAATTAAATTGGGCAATTAAACTATTCGCAAACGGAAGTTTGGTTTAGGATAATTGTGAACATATCAAACTTGGGATTAATGCTAGTTTAATCTGTTAGTTCTCGCAAACGAAAGTTTGGTTTGCTGCACTTAGACTTAGAGAATTATCGCAAAGGAATTTGGTTAATTCTATATCTGTGTTTTGAGTTCTAGAACTGTGCTTAATTAGATCCTTGCTGAATGAACTGTCTGCTTGTCTGATTTCCTGAGAATACCCTAGGCTTGACGCTTTTAGTTTATTGCTTCCACAACCGATAATCTCTGCTACTGATTTACTTTCTCGCACCGCTTTTAATTCAATTACATTGCTTTCTTTCTAGTATTAGTCTCTACTGTTCTGATCTATTGAGACCAAGTGTCCATGTGGATTCGATAACCCTATATACTACTTTGACATTGCTGTTCACTTGCAGTTTAGAATAGGGTAAAACTTAGAACCTATCAGTTTATCACTACACATACAACGAAGATAAGTCTCCAAGCATCTGTTGACTACCTCGGTCTGACCGTCACTTTGAGGATGATATGAACTGGACAGATTCAGAGATACACCTTGCAAAGTGAACAATTCTCGCCAAAATTCACTCACAAAAACAGAGTCTCGATCACTCACAATACAACTTGGTAGTCCATGTAGCTTGTACACATTGTCGAGGAACACCTGAGCCACAGTTAAAGATGTGTAAGGATGAGTTAAGGCCATAAAGTGAGCTGCCTTGGTCAATCTATCAACCACCACAAAAATAATTGTTTTCCCATTAGATGGTGGAAGCCCAGTTATAAAATCTACTGAGATATCTGTCCAAATAGCTGTCGGTATTGGCAGAGGCTGTAATAAACCAGGATATGCAGAAGTATCATACTTGCATTGTTGGCACACTGAGCAACCTCTAATGAAACTTTGAATGTCTTTCGACATACCCTTCCAGTAAAAGAGGAATTTCACTCTCTGGTGTGTTGCATCCCTGCCTGAATGTCCCCCCACACCTGAGCTATGAAGCCACTGAAGGATATCAGATCTTAAGGCAGAATCTCGTGGAACCACTATCAACAAGTAGTGCCTCCACTTTTGCACTGCAAAAACCACAGCAAGCAGTTCTTTCTCATAAATTGGCAATGAAAGATGCTTTCCCTTTAGATGGCGACTGATATACGCTAATGGGTGCCCATCCTGCATTAACACTGCCCCTATACCACTGCCACAAGCGTCTGTCTCAACAGTAAAAGGTATGTCAAACATTGGCAAAGCAAGGACTGGTGCAGAACACAATGCAGCTTTTAAACTATCAAACGCCACTTGAGCATCTTCAGACCAAGCAAACGAATCCTTCTTCGTTAGTTGAGTCAATGGCCTAGCAATTTCTCCAAAGTTCCTTACAAACCGTCTGTAATAACCTGCAAGCCCCAAAAACCCTCTTAACTGCTTCAAGTTCGAAGGTATTGGCCAAGCTGCCACTGCTTGTACTTTCATCGGATCAGTGGAGATGCCTTTTTCTTCAATGAAATGGCCCAGGTACTCCACTCTAGATGTTGCAAAGGAACACTTACTGCGTTTAGCATATAACTGATTGATCCGCATTAAATCAAACACATGTTTGAGATGACATAAGTGAACCTCAAGAGAGCTGCTGTAAATCAAAATGTCATAAAAAAACACGAGGACAAATTTGCGTAAGAAGTCCTGGAATACCGAGTTCATCAGATTTTGGAATGTAGCCGGCGCATTTGTTAAGCCAAAAGGCATAACAAGATACTCAAAATGTCCATTATGCGTTTTGAAAGCAGTTTTGTGAACATCATCAAGTGCCATCCTCACTTGATGATAGCCTGCTCTCAAATCTATCTTTGAGTAAATGCTTGACCCACCCAACTCATCCATGAGATCTTCAATAAGAGGAATTGGAAATCTGTCCTTCACAGTCAATCCATTTAAACCTCTGTAATCAACACATAAGCGCCATGATCCATCTTTTTTCTTTACCAAAACAACCGGAGATGCAAAAGAACTACCACTCTTCTGAATTGTACCAGCCTTCAACAACTCTTGTACAATCTTGTCTATTTCATTCTTCTGGTGCAAAGCATACCTATACGGTCTCTGGTTGACAGGGTTGGCTCCATCAATGAGCTGGATTTTATGATCATGGTTGGGTCTAAATGGAGGTAAGCTTTCAGGTTCTTTGAAAATGTCCTCATACTCTTGTATCAACTCTTCCAACTGTGGATACTTCTCTGTTTCTCTAGTGTCAGTTGTGATAGAGAACAAAGATAAAGTATCTTCTACCACTTCTTCAGTTACACATAGCATGGATAGTTGAATACCTTCGTCAACTATTTTATTCAGCTTAGCAGCCTTCACTGATCGTACTGATCCTTCCTGAATACCATGTAGCACAACTTTGCGATTACCCCATTCAAATTTTGCTGTCAGCTTTTGAAAGTTCCATGTTACATTGCCCAGCTTATACAACCACTGCACCCCCAGCACAACATCACAGCCTTTCAAGGGAATAACCATAAAGTCATCAGTGAAACTGGTTCCTTGAAAATCCCACTGAAACTTGTTCACCCTTGCTTCCACTCCAACGTGACCTCCATCTGCTACTCTCACTTTGGCATTCTCACTTGGCAAGAACTTACAACCCAACTTCAATGCCATTTTATAGTCAATGAAATTGTGTGTTGACCCTGTGTATAACAACATAAACAGAGTCTTTTTCTGATGCATTCCTTTCACTCTTAAGTATTATAAGAAGTGATACCATTGAGAGCATTTAAAGAGATCTGAGCAATTTCACCTTCAGGCTCGGTATTCTCTTTATCCTCATCTTTCCGGTCCTCAAAATCATCATTGTCATACTCCATGACAAACAGTTGAGCTTTGTGATTGGTTTTGGCATGCTCAAAACTGTATTTCTCATCGCAGTGATAGCAAAGCCCTTTAGATCTACGTTCATTCATCTCTTCAGTCGTTAAAAACCTCTTTGGTTTCGCCAGTTGGTTAGTATCTTGAACTGGAAACACATTTCTCCTCTCTACTGCTTCTGTGTCTCTCCTTGGTTGTAATATTCCTTTCGTGTAATTAGAGGACTTATAACCATTCATAGGATTCTTCTGTCGTTGTTGCGGGTGAGCAGATTCATACATCCTTCCTAAGGAAAAACAATCTTTGATTGTTTTTGGCTTAAACATCTTAACCTGCATTTGAGTCTCCAAGCACAACCCTGCAAGATAATTTCTAACCAACATGTCCTCAGATATGTTATCACGACCAATACGATTCCTTATATTCTCAAATTGGTTGTGATAAGCAACTATACCATGAGTTTCCTGCAGCTTCTTTAACTCCTCCACTAGATCATCCCAAAGATCCTCAAACCGTTCAACAAGAACATCTCTGTATGTTTGCCAATCCTTCAGAACCAGATAACCATACTCAGAATTCACCAAAGATTGATGCCAATTTGTTGCAATGTCTTCCATATGCATAGCTGCCATCTTTACTTTGGCATCAATGGGCGTATTATCTATCTCAAAAAAATGTTCTACTTTAAAGAGCCATTCCTTCAGTTTATCTCCATTAAAGCGTGGAAAATCAATCTTAGCCAACCTCGTTACTCCCTGATTTGGTCGAGATACAGCACCAGGTGGAGATTGCGAAGAATTCCTGGTTCAAGAGTGATCCTGTCCCATTTGGTTTGACATAGATCGTACCAGTTCTTCCAATACCGCAAACCTCTGATCGAACTTCTCCTCCTGACTTGCGAATTGATTCCCCAAATTCCCTTCGAAACTTTCAAATCGCTTATCGATCTTCCCCAATTTCTTGTCCTGTAGCTCGAATCGCTTATCGATGGTACGAAATTGATTTCCGACTTCATCTTCGAACGTCTGTGCCGTCGCGGATCTCGTCTCAGGCATGGTCAAGAGAATCGATGGAGTCTGATACCTTTGATACACACAAACCGTAACTTCAAGAATCAACATATTGTATTACGTAAATGAGAATTCAATGTTCAAGACAAACAAAGAAGACTCAAGCTCACCTTCAGAAATCTTCCGAACGAGAAGAGATTTCAGAGAGGATGAACTAAGAATTTCAGAGAATTACAGAGAGAAAGAGTTACAAGTTGTAACAAACAATCAACGATAATTCTTCAATCCGAAATCTTGCTGTTTATTAATGAAATTCTTGTTGGAAGCTCCCTTTAATCCTGCCCGTCGCTTCCTCTTATTGATCTAGACCATCCACGTGTCCTATTCACTTCATATAGTAGTATAACTATATCACATTACTATCAGCCCGTTGCTGTAGGATTCCCCTTCTTCATCGGACATCACTATCAACCAGCCCCAACTTTCACGATCTCGACCAATTCATTTAAGCATTAACTTGAACAATTGTGATTCATGGCGACAAGAACGCTCGATTCTCTAATCGCCCTCTCTCAATCTCCTTGATCCTTGAACATCGTGATCCCTTTGCTTGCACAAAGCGGTGGTGTAAGTGACGGATAAAATGTTCATGGAAACAGAGGAGACACACTTGACGAAATTTTTCTGGCAACGGCGGCTATGGTTGCGGGCATTTGTCGGAGGAGATAGTGTCCCAAATTAGGGATTTGCCTGAAGTAATTAGGGATTAGACCGATCCTCTTCTATTTTATACTCTTCAGCATTCCAACCGCTAGAGCCACTTTTCCAATTAGAGTCTTCACCACTGTGACAAAATCATGGGACCCAAAAACATCAACATCTAAAATAATTATTCTTCTAATTCTAGTTACCAAACTAAACTCTTTGTGGGTAAACAATGTAGACAGATTATAAACCAAAGGGATGATTGTATTATTAACTCGACCACCATATTTATACAAGAATGAGTTGATATCATAATCTATAGATAAGATTAGATATTTACAAGATAACAACTAGTTGTAGATATACAAATTATAGATAGTCATTATCTATACTAATATGCCTCTTCAAAATGGGTGGCTTGCAAAGTCCAATCTTGATAGAAAGACCATCAAATCGTGTGCGAGGAAGCAGCTGTTTGGTCAAGTCGTCTGCTAATTGATCCGTTGAACACTTGAACTAATGTGAAAAACATGAAGTATCTTTGCTTTAACTTGTTTGCGAACAAAATGGTGGTAAAGTGCAAGAAGGTTTATTCTCAAATCAAAAACTAGGTTTGCAGAGAGATTAGTTACTTCAATATTGTCACAATATATTACCGGTGTGGCAGTTGACTGAATCTCTAGCTCAGACATAAGAGAATTCAACCATTTGACCACCGATGCTTCTGTGAGAGTTATATACTTACTTTCAGTCGAAGACTGAGCAACATCACTCTATTTCTTAGCTGACCAAGGCAATGGTTGCTTCCAAAAATACACAATGTAGGACCACTAGCATTTTGCGGAGCTCTGCCATGCCGTCAGTGACGGATCACGTTAAGCATGGCGAAGTGGGTCGGGTGGATTAATCCGAGGTACCTGAGTATCCCTTTGGGAACGATCCTCTGACCGAATCCAGGTTCGAGAGTTTTTCCTCTCGGTTATCTGTGAGGTTGCGCTTGTAAGTGTGTCCCCTGTTGGCTGAGAAGCAGGGACACGGCCCATTGCTCCGGATCCTACTTGATCCGGAGACGACCCTGATCCAGTAATCTCGGTTTGAACGTTCACGTTCGATTGGTCGGGATCTTGCGATCTCGGTGATCCGACTGGAGCCATTGCGCTAGGATCCATATTTGCGCTAGTAAGCTTTGGACCGGGTTCGGGTGTATAAGATATATATGAATCTCCCCACAGACAACACCAAAATGTGGATGCTAAAATCCACACTCGAGGTTTAGAGTGTTTAGTACGAAGATTTGAGAGAAAGTGGACTAGATTCTAAGATGAATTGTGAGGTGAACTAAAGCTTAGCTTTTTGCGAAATACCTAAAGCTTAGCTTGACGATACGGATTTGTATTGATTGATCAAAAGAGTTTACAAAGACTTAAGCTATTAAGAGCGATTACAAGTGCAAAGTAAAAATGTGTGTAGAGAATCAGATGATCCCGAATAAAGGTGGAGCCTTCTCCTTTATAGTCTCATGGTTTCAACTGCTTTTCGGGGTCAATTCCAACGTCTTCTGTGATCTTCGGGATCTTCGTGGACTCGATCTCCTCAGCTGATCTCCTGAGTATACGTCAACCTTTGCGCTTGTTACGGAGCCATCATCCACGCCTCTAACCGATTTGAAATGGGCCTTTCATCTTGAACATCATTCTTGGGCCTTCTGTGAATCGTATAGCTTATCAGAAGGTTGGCACGTTAGGCCCAAGAAAATGGTTTTATCGAGCTGGATTTCCTGGAGGAATCGGGCCTAAACATGGACCGTGGAAACTGAGGCCACTCACTGGACGAGATTGGTCTGGCAACGGCGGCATCGGGTAGCGGAGATTTGACAGAGGAGATGGTGCCGCAAATCAGGGAATAGACCGAGATTATTCTATTATTATTTTCTGTTGTATTTTTTTTCTTCAGCAGTCCAAGTCAGACCCGCTTGTTATATTAGAGTCTTCACTATTGTTTCTTAGAGGTTTCTTTTAGTCTTTCAAGTTTCAAACATGGAGCCGTGTTACAAAAAAACTCATTCATCATCATAACAATTATTCTTGTAATTTTAGTTAAGTTAAAAAACTTAACTGAGACAGGCAAACAAACAATGCATAAGCAAACGAAACTTGAATCTCACATACATCAGATGTAAAATGCAGTAGAACCAAAAGATAGTAACCTTTCTCTGTTTTTGTCTTACCTGCGAGGCTGCGATGTTTTCATTTTTAGAGAGCTGAACGAACAGCTTCAGGCTCATAGTACCTCATGAAGATGGTGAAAGAGCCATGTAATGTATCATCACTGTTCTGGTCTCATGAGATTCCACGATAAGTCCCCTCAGTGCATGTTCGTCTTCTTCTTCCCCAAACCAAGATTCCTAACTACTTTTTTTGTTTTCGACTTGAGAAACTTTATAAGCCTTTTCTGCTTCCTAGCTAGTCTCCACCTGTGTTATGGTTGCTATTACCTCCAGTTTCGTAGCATTACACTTCGCTGCTACTAGTCTCGCCATCCTCCCTCAAGATCTGTACACCGCACTCAATAATCTTGTCATCGTTTTCCCTGCAGCTGAATTCAAACAGAATCTCACTCGTAGTCACATCCAATTCATGGCACCTGTCTGTTTGAAACAAGTCCCCGCAAAATATTAGCAAATGTTCCGTCAGAAACTGAGGAGACAGCCCTGAAATCCAGTACTCGACTTCGTTTAGGAGGAGACCTTCTTTGCTTCTTAGACGACAAGTTATATCAAAAAGTGGATATCCCTTAACTGGAGAAAGCAGAAGGCAAGCCTTGAATCTTGAGGATGTTAAGAAAGCTCCCTCACAATCCAAACCCATGGGGATGGCTAAGGAGTTTCCTGTACCTTTATGAGTGAAGTCAATAGGGACTTCATTACCCGGTATGCATACATAATTGTAACCCCATTGTTGTATGATTCTTCTCCGTGATTCTTCCTCCAACATCACACAGTTGCGGTAATTGAGACTTGCACACGGATCATTGAAAGAGTGAACTACACTCGTGAGCGATCTGCAATCAGTTGCATCGAGACACCAAAGCGAAGGGGGAAGAGCATGCAGTGACACGAGCTTTCTACAGTTTTGGATGATAAGACTCTGTAGCAAAGGAAGACCAATGACGCAATCTGGAATCGTCGTTATATCGCTGTTTCTTAGGTCTAGCTTCTTTATACTTGCTGGTACATAACTTAATGTCTTGAGGTTTCTGCTGCCTATATGAAGCCATGTAAGACTAGACCAATGCCTGTCATTTGATAGAGGAAATTCTCTAATCTGTGTGTTTCGTACATCGAGATGCTTGATGTTCCTAGATAGATCTGGAAAACTTATCAAGCTTGAGCATTTACTCATGTCAACTTCATCAAGAGATTCCAAGTTGATGTTGGTAGGAATAACTCGTAGCTTTTTGCATCCCTTCATCGTCAACTTTTTCAGTTTGCGTAGCTTCGAAACAGAGGAGGGAAGCTCAACCAAACTTTTGCAGAATACAAGTCTCAGTATCTCGAGATTGGAAGCTTTCCAAAGATTTGGGATTTCTTTCAACTTGAAGGAATAGCTCAAATCTATCTTCTTGAGATTTACAACCGACTACACAACAAATGAAAAACATTATATTATATCTATAGGCTGAATCATTATAAACATATAAGTAAATACCAACCTGGACTCCTTCCCAGAGCTTCTCGAGCTTGCTGAATTTCATACGGAGCTCGATGAGGCATTCCGGTCGAAGTGTTGAAGGAAGACGTTTTCTCGGGTAGATATTCCATGTCCTCTGACAAGCTAACTTTTGGATGAAAGCCTTGCTTATTAATGTAAAGTCTTAAGAACTGGAGATTACGCATTCCTTCAAAGGCTTGGCTACTTATAGAGAACTCATTGATATTGGACATATCAAGTGATATACCTATGACAGATCCAGTGCCCTGAAATTCATTCCAAAAGAAAGACAAAATTGTCATGACAATATGCAAGATTTGTTGAGCAATATCTCAAGATAATGTAAGAACTCACAGTTTCATTTGCTAGTACATCACAAATCTCTTGAGGCTCTACTAAAAACTGACGTCTCCCAGGTTCGTTAGACTGCTCAAGAACTATCTGTCTACCCAATCGCTGTAGTAAAGAGTGCATCAATATCCGCCCATCAGCTAGGGTACCCAACCCAATGCTGACATCCAAGTTATTGTTTGTAAGTAGGGTTGTCATGTAACCAACATCCTCATTGTTGAAGAAGCATGCAATGTGAAGAAAAAGATCTTGATCTTCCTTGAGCAGATTACTATAACCCACTCTTAATACATTCTCAATTCTTTTATCAAGAGTGGTTTCTAGCCTATATAATTGACGTTCCCACTTGCCCTTGCTACCTCCACGTAAAGATGAACCAACAACACAAAGACCCAAGGGAAGATTACCGCAAATCTCTGCTATTTTGTGTGAAAGCTCTTCAAAACCTTCCCGTGGAGAACTTTGTTTGAAAGCAGATAAGCATAAGATCTCAAGAGCTTCTTCTTCGGATGGAAGATCGACATGGTAGATATCTTCGATCTCATGTGCCTTCAAAATATTTATATCTTTCGTGGTAAAGATGATTCGACTTCCAGGACCGAACCAAGAGGTTTCTTTAGCCAATGTATCTAGTTGCTCTAGCTCTTCTACATTATCAAGAATTATAAGAACTCTTTGATCATGTAGCCGGTCCTTTATTGCACCTAAATCATGTACCTTCGGGTCGCTTTGGTTAAAAATCGTGGATATAAGTTGGCTTTGTAAAGACAACTTCGAATCATAGTCAATAATACCCATTACGCTCCTATAACTACCCTTGAGGTTCCCCATAAAACACCTATGTGGAAAACGGCTAGAGAGTTGGCTGAATAAAGCTCTAGCAATGGTTGTCTTACCAATTCCTGCAGGACCCCAGATTCCAATCATCTTGACTTCATCACATTCTAGGCATAACAAAGAGTACAGTTTTCTTAAGTGAGCTTCAAGTCCCACAAGCGTGTCAAAATCCCTTGACAGTGTGACATTCAGTTTGTTGGAAACATCTGCGGTAATCTTCTGGATCATCTTAGCCTCATCATCCCTGAAAACAACACAAAATGATGTTGGTTGGATTTAAAGTTTCTTCCCATGTCAAATTGATGAATTCAGTTGCTCCAAAAAGCAAACAAAATGATGTTGAAACATTGATTAAGAAAGCTAAAATTTGAGACCATTGAACCATTGATTTAGAAAGCTAAAAGCATTTTAAACTAATGAACCCAAAGAAAAAATAAGAACTACATACCACTTTCGAGAATGTTCTCCTGCTATGTTTGCTACATCAGTCAAAGCTTTTCTCCATTTGTGCTTCACTGCCTCAGTTTTCCCTACACAAGTTTTCTTAAACGCCTTTCCGAAAGCGCCACTCTGTTGTCGTACATGAGACGGATCAACATCGTAAAAAATAGTCATCACCATCTGCCCCCAAACTTTTTTGCATTTCAAGATTTCCACCAGTTCATCTAAACACCAGCTGGAAGAGGCGTACTTCCTAGAGAGCACCACGATTGAGATCCTCGATTCTCTTATTGCTTGTCTGAGTTCAGGTCCGATCATCTGGCCTCTTTTGATCTCCTTGTCTTTAAATGCCGTGATTCCCTTGCTTGCAAAGTGATAATGTAGATGACTGAGAAATTTTCTACGAACGTCTGGGCCGTGGAAGCTGAAAAAGACATGATATTTCCTAATCTGATACGAAGAAGATGAAGAAGAAGGATCCATGGGTAATGAAAAGTTGAAGAATGTATGATCAGAGAGTCGCAGTGATGTTAGAAAAAAGAAATCTATGGAGGATAAAGTGTTATATAAGTAATGGAAAAGCATAAAGCCTAAATAGAGGATAAACTCCAAAGAGATGTGAATTGATATGATGATAAGCACTGAATAGAAAGTTTCCTCATAGCCGTCTCATTGACAGTGGCCTTTTTAGAATCAACTGACTTAGTTTTTTCTCTCTTTACTTAGTAAAACAAATAATAAATCAGAATCTGTTTTTTTTTTTATTGACAGCTGCATCAATGAAAAAATAACCATCCTAACTGTCAAAGAAAAGTAGATATACAGTTGGTGATTTTGAAAGCAGCGAGCAAGCCTTTAAAACTAGAGGATGCGGAGAAAGAAAGCTCACCTGGTAATGGTCATGTAAATAAAGTAGGTATGAGCACCGGTAAACAGGTTCTTGCAATAACTAGTCTCCTTGCTTCTACTTTCAGTTTCGGAAATGCATATAGTGTCAGCTTCTGGACTATATGTTGAAATAAAGCATATAGAAATTTGTATGTAACTGCTCGGTTCAGTTCATTCGCTAAGGCCGATGGCAACAGAACTATGATTCTAGATCCAGGATCACAAAATAACAACAGTTTTTCTTAAAACTCAAGGCGAGCAGAAACATAATGTGATTTCTAAGATCAATCAATCTGGTGAACAATAGCTAAAAGCATCGTCTGTAACTCAAGAGTTCATGGGATACTCTTCAATACACCGTGTGACCTTTTCATCAATTTTGCAATTTAGGTTCACAACAGAAGGCTCTGTTCCAAGAACCTGTAACAGATTGTAACTTACCATCCCTCTAGAACCTCAGTCTCCAAACTCAGATAACTTATTTCTTAGAATTGTCTCTCAAAGCAATACAAGGCTCTGACTATTATACCCAAAAAAATATTTATATTACCCTATTTTTAACCACAAAGATTTTGCAAGACACAACAGACTTTATCACATTAAATCCTAATTAAACTCCATTACTACATTCTCTAAGACTGTCTTAGTATTACCATATCCACAAAATTGTACCAACTTGGAAAATCATGAAACTTCATCAACTTATGATATGTTCCACTCTATACACTACTACAGTCAACAATACCCAAGTTTATAAAGACAAGAGCTATACTACAAGTCTTTGGATACACAACAACGTATGAACAAAACATCTATCGAAATAAACATCAGCATAAACTACAAAAAAACTTACAGCTTCTTTAATGAAAACAGATGAAGAAGCTCCTTTCCATTAGAAATCAGAATCCGGAAGCCCTACGGATCCAACAAAACGGATTGACGACAAAGCCTGCAACATCTCTCCTACAGAAACACGCATCGTCAACAACCAAGCCAACAACGGAACTTCAGGAAACTGATCTGTAGTGTATGCAAAATACTTATGCTCGTTAACAGGGAGACCTAAGAAATAGGACATTAAATGAGAGGAAACGTGTGAAACAATCGGGAACAACCTCGATACTACTATGGCTAGTGTCCAGAATCAATAATCGATCAAGGCTTTTCCAAATAAATGCATATTCTCATATATATAACGAGTAAGGCAGCAACAGACTAGTAATATCTATGATCAGGTATTCCAATCTCTCTAAAGGTTTCGTTAATTACAAATAAGCACAAGACAAGAAGTACCCCTAATAATGTAGTAGAGATTTTGTCTTCTTCCTCTGACCAAGTCCTACGACCTAAGACGCGGGTTTTGCCTTCTTCTTACCCCAGATTAATCTCTTCAAACCAAATCCAACAACCTTTGATGTTTTCAATTTCAGAGAGCTGAACAGCTTCAGCTTATAATCTCCATCTCACTCTTTATTGACATGGTACTGACTACTTCTTACCATCACTGGATCCTCAGACTCTGGTTTCATGAGATTCCATAAGAAGTCTGCTATGTTTACTGGTTTTAATGTTGTCACCTTGAGAGAACATGGTACTGACTACTTCTTCTTCTTCAAACCAAGCTTCTCAAGCCAACTCCAACAACTTGTATGTTTACTGGTTTTAATGTTGTCACCTTGAGAGACCATATAAGCTTCTGCTTCATATTTTTCATCTTTATCTGTGTAGACGTTGCTGTTGCCTCCAGTTTCATAGTAGTCCAGTTCGCTGCTGTTACTCTCAGTTTCAAGGTTTTCCACTTTGCTGCTGCTACTCTCAGTATCAAAGTAGTCCACTTCGCTTGTGCTGCTGCTACCCTCAGCTTCCTCCGCTAAGATCTGTACACCACACTCAATAATCTTGTCATCGTGGTACCAGCAGCTGAATTCAAATGTAATTTCGCTTGTAGTGACATTCACTTCATGGCATCTGTTTCGTTGAAGAAACAAGTCACCAAAAAATATAAACAGATGTTCCGATAAAGGAGACAGATCGGAAAGCCGTGCAGAACTGACGAAGTTGTTAATTTGGACACCTCCTTTGCCTCTTAGACGACAACTTATAGTAAGAAAACAGTAGCCCTTGATTGGCGAAAGCAGAAAGCAAGCCTTAAATCTTGAGGAGGCAGAGAAAGTCCCCTCACCACCCAGAGCCAGAGGGATGGTTATGGACTTTCCTATGGCTTTGTGAGTGAACTCTGCAGGGACTTCTTTACCTGGTAAGCATATATACTTGTGAATCGATTGTTGTATGATTCCTCTTCTTGCTTCTTCATCCAGTTTCACACAGTTGTAGAACGTGAGTACCTTGACTGGGTTTTGGAAAGAGCAACGTACTGTCTTGAGTGATACACAATTGTTAGCATTTAGGGACTCCAGCAAAGGGGGAAGAGCCGGAATTGACACGAGTTTTGTGCAGTTTTCGACGATGAGATCCACTAGATGACGAAGACCTATGATGCAAGCTGGAATTCTCTTTATATCACTGTTAATTAGGTCTAGCGAAGTAACACTTAGCGGGACATGTGCTAATCTCTCAAGGCTTTTGCTGCCTATCTCAAGCCTCTCACAACGAGACCAACGTCCAACAACTGATGCAGTGACTTCTTTTATCATTGTGTCTCTTGCACTGAGAGCCTTGATGTTACTCGAGATATCTGGAAAAATTCCCAATCGCGTGCAATTACTCATGTCGACTTCCTCAAGAGATGCTAAGTTGATGTTGGTGGGAATAACTCGTAGCTTTTCGCAGCTGCTCATGTCCAACCTTTTCAGTTTGTGTAGATTCCTAATAGAGGAGGGAAGCTCCACCAAACTTGAGCAAGACGAAAGTGACAGTGTCTCAAGATTAGTAGCATTCGAAAGATTTGGGATTTCTGTCAACCAATACGAGAAGTCCAAAATTATCTTCTTGAGATTTGCAAGGGGCTGCAAGTTGAACACAACAAATGATAACTATTTTGTTTAGGTTGAATCATTATAAATATTTTTTTTAATTATCAAATACCGACCTGGATTCCATCCCAGAGCTTCTCCAGATTGCTTGACGACATATGAAGTTCGACTAGACATTCCGGCTGAAATGTTGCAGGAAGGCGTTTTCTCGGATATGAATGCCAATCTAGTAACCTTAGACGAGGTAGATATTCCAAGTCCTTTTGTATGTGTAGGGAGCTAACATTTCCATTTTCCATGCCCACTTGTGTGTAAATTTGTAAGAATTGGAGATTGTGCATTCCTTCAAAGGCTCGCTTACTTATACATAGCTTGCCCATATTAATCATATCAAATAGTATACCTATGAGAGATCCAGTACCCTACCAAATAATACAAAAGAGAATTGTTATCACAAAAAGAAAATGTAGGGAATCTCTAGTGATTGATTATAAGTGTAAATACTTACTGTTTCATTCGCCAGTACATCACGAATCTCTTGGGGCTCTACTAAAAACTGACGTTTCCCGGGCTCGTCAGACTGTTCAACAAGTATCTGTCTACCCAATTTTTGTAGTAGAGAGTGCATTACTATCTCTCTATAAACAGATATATGCACCAGAGACTTATCAGTTAAGGTCTTCAACCCATTTCCAACATCCAAGTTACTCTGAGCGAGCATGGTTGTCAAATGATCAACATCTTCATGGAAGAAAAAGAAGAATGCAATGTGAAGAAACAGAGCTTGATCTTTCTTTGACAATCTCTCATATCCCACTCTCAACACATCTTCAATTTTCCTATCAAGACTAGTTTCGATCTTAGATAGTTGAAGTTCCCACTCGGTCTTGCTCTCCCCACGCAAAGACGAACCCACAACAGCAAGGCCTAATGGAAGATTACTGCAAAACCCTGCTACTTTATTTGCAAGCTCTTCAAAACCATCTCGTACAGAGGTTTCCTTGAACGCAGATAGACATAGGATCTCCAGAGCTTCTTCACTCGATGGAAAATCCACATTGTAGATATCACTAATCCCATGTGCCTTCAAAATCTTTTTATCTTCTGTGGTAACAATGATCCTACTCCCAGGACCGAACCAAGAAGGTTCTTTAGCCAATACTTCTAGTTTCTCTAGATCATCTACATCATCAAGAATGATAAACACTCTTTGATCATGTAGCCATTCTTTGATTGCACCTAAATGATGTACCCTCATATCCCTACGGTCCAAAATCTTGGACAGAAGTTGGCTTTGTAACCACAACTTGGAATCATAATCATCAACACCTATTGGGCTCCTATAACTCCCTTTGAGGTTCCCCATAAAACATTTAAATCTAAAACTGCTAGAGAGTTGATTGTATAAAGCTCTAGCAATGGTAGTCTTACCAATTCCTGCAGGACCCCAGATTCCAATCATCTTCACGTCATCACACTCGAGGCATAACAAAGAGTTCAGATTTGTCAAGTGAGCTTCAAGTCCAACCATCCCGTCAAAATCTCTCGACGGACTAATATTCAGTTTGTTTGAAACATCTATAGCAATCTATTGGATCATCTCTGCTTCGTTAGGCCTACGAAAAGCAAACAAAATCATGTTCGTTTAGAGAATGTTCATACCAACTTAGAGAATTTCTCCATCAATGTTTACAAAAAGTGTTTCACTAATTCATACCAATTGAGAGAATGTTCTCCTTCAATGTTTGCGACATCAGTCAAAGCTTTGCTCCATCTCTGCTTAACCTCTTCCGTTTTCCCTTGGCAAGTTTTCATGAAAGCGCTCCCGAAATCTCCCTTCTGTTTTCGAACACTTGAGGGATCAACTTGGTAGAAAATGGTCATCACAATCTGGCCCGAATCTTGTTTGGATTTCATGATTTCAACCAATTCATCTAAACACCAGCCGGAAGAAGCATAAGCATAATTCTTGGAGAGCAGAACGATCAAGACTCTGGATTCTCTAATTGCTTTCACGAGTTCAGGTCCGATGGAATGGCCTCTCTCGATCTCTTGATCTTTGAACGTGGTGATCCCTTTGCTTTCAAAGTGATTCTGTAAGTGACTGAGAAATCCTCTTCGGACATCTGGGCCGTGGAAGCTCGAAAAGACATGAAATCTCTTAATATGAACAGTGGAAGAAGAAGAAGCCATAACAGAGAGATAAGAGTAAAAGAGAGGCTGAAGATAGTTTCACAATGGTCGAGCAAACAACTCTCGTGTTCATATATATATATATATATATGATTGAAGCAAAACGCGTAAGGAGATGAGAAATTTGGAGAATGAAAATTTGTATGTAACTTGAACTGTAGAGGAAAGTACAAGCTTGTTTCCCCATAGCCGCCGACGACTCATAACAAGTGTGTATCCCCGAAGCCGCCGACGACGACTCGTACAAGTGTCTTTTTTATTGGTAAAAATTGGAGATTTAGATTTTTGTAAAATGTTAACGTCAAACGTGTAACCGAGATAAATCCAAATCAATGTTCACTTCAAACACCAATTTGGTACTCACTTGCAGAGAATCGAAGCAAGTCGAATCCTCAAGCTCAGAGAGTTCTCAAGAACGGAACAAGACAGAGATGAAGAAGCAGAATCTTTTCTATTACTTTTCGATTGAATGTAAAATGAATACAATACGAGTTTGTATACTCTCATTCGGTTACTAATCCTTTCATCTCAGCCTTACACGTGTTATAATATCTACCCTTCATTTATCTATATCAAATCTCCCTTCTTCAAGAGACCTTGACCTCAAGGTCTTTAAGAAATAGCTGCAACAAGTGTAGTGAATTGCCAGGAAAGTCATCTGTTGTGAAAACCCCACCAGGATCCCAAACATGCTTGGTTTGCTTTGAAGTACATGTACATGCCTCTTGCTTATCCGTACCAATGCCAACAGTAAAATGATCGACATGCTCAAACTGTGTAGAAATTGGTGAAACTGCTTCTGTTGGATCTATAGAAATGAGCAGGAAGTTATTGTCTTCCACAAGTTCTAGCGCCAAAACCCCATCAAATTTCTCATCCAAATCCTGTTCTCCGTGGCAACTCAAGTTGTTTATATCTTTTTTAATGCTGTCCAGCACTCTAGGCAAGAAAGGCCCTGAAAAGTGTACATTTTCAGATCTGTAATCAGCCTTGACAAAAGTGATAGGAAGCTGATGGCTGTGGCAATAGTCATTAAACTCAATTGATTTTGCCAAGCTTATGGCAGAGAAAACAAAGTTGCTAGATAAGTCCCATAGCTCCACAACTCTTTCATCATGCAGCATCACAAATTTCACACCAGCAAGAAGAAGATTCTTGGCAGTCTCAGCACCAAGACCGAATATCGACCGTCTCGTGGCCGTAAACAGCGAGCTGCCTGTTGTGCAGATCTTCATCGATCTCCTGACGATTCGAATTACCAGAAGCCATATCACTTGTAGATTAGCAACACTGATCCCATGTTGTTTCTTCACTTTGTACTTGAATTTCCTGGACTTTAGTATTTTTCCCAAGATTATGTGCTGATTCTCCTTTCCTCTCAGAAGCATTTGGTCAAACAATCGGTGTGCAAGAAATGTAGTCGTGACCTTTGGTAAGTTCTTAAAATTTCCAGCCACTTTCCATGCTTCTAAACCACATAAATGCTCGTTTTGTTGAGCCATCCATACACACATGGTAGAACGATTTTGGAAATTCCCCAAGAATTGATTCCTGACAGTTTCTATGCCAAAAATTTGATCCGCAACTACAAATTCCATGCCGTAAATTCCTAACAGAGTATCTCCTCGTCTCAATTCCCAGTAAGAATTTGTTACCTGAGGCTGTGGAATCAATTCGTCAATCTCCTCTGTTTCTTTAACCAATTCCTCTTGAAGAACTACTGATTTTTGCAACGCTGAGTTCTCCGCCTCCGTTGATTCAGACTCGACGTTCATCAAATCCTCGGTCTTCTGTATATCCTGAATCGTCTCAACACAACCGTGGATTGCATCTTTAAACTCGCGAAGCTCCTCCCTCAACTCGTCGACACCTGATTTCATGGTGGATTGAAACCTTTCCAGAGCATCTGTGAGCAACCTAATTGGATCTGGTGGAGCAACAATCATTGCCGGAGTTGTTGACGGGCCGTCGTTGTGAAGATCCGTCGGGGATTCCCTGTTCTCTGATGATAATCGGAGTCGTATCCCCTCCAGGAGAGTCACGATCTGCGTATCGTTGTTCGTCGACATCGTGTTTCCAAGAACCGTTTGGCTCTGATACCTTTGTTAACGTCAAACGTGTAACCGAGATAAATCCAAATCAATGTTCACTTCAAACACCAATTTGGTACTCACTTGCAGAGAATCGAAGCAAGTCGAATCCTCAAGCTCAGAGAGTTCTCAAGAACGGAACAAGACAGAGATGAAGAAGCAGAATCTTTTCTATTACTTTTCGATTGAATGTAAAATGAATACAATACGAGTTTGTATACTCTCATTCGGTTACTAATCCTTTCATCTCAGCCTTACACGTGTTATAATATCTACCCTTCATTTATCTATATCATAAAAGCTCGCCGTTTCTTCGGTGAATAAGCGCCTGAAATGATCTCAGAGCTAAAATATCAGAATCCATGGGAAGATCGGAGACAAGTTAGAGAAAGAAGAAGCACGAGAGAGATTCAAATTAGGGTTACTAGGAACTGTACTTCCCGCGCGTGCGCGGGGAGGTGGAAGTGTGTTTTTGGTTTGTTCTTTTTGTTCTGTAATTGTGGCAGAGTTTTTATATCTTTTCTTAATTTGTTTTGATTTTAAAAATACATTTTCTGCTAAGTTAGTGCTTATTATTTTGTCACACCTACTTTAAGATTATTAAGTTGTATGTTTCGATATATATTTTGTTAGTCTTGTAGAAACTGCTTCAGTTTTTAATATTCCCGCATTCCCTTTTCCAAATTGGCTACCGATTTATGTTAGTGTGATAAGCCTGCGCTACCGGCTTGACACAGGTTTTGGAATTTCGTCCCATTGGTAACATCTTCAAAAATTTGTTCATTACAAGCTTTGCAAGGCGGAAAAAGTTATGTCCATGAAAATCATATCTCTAAAAAAAAGTTAATTGTAATTTTTTTTTGACATTTTTGTTGTTGCTTGCAACTCTACCAAATTTGATTTTCCTTTTCACTTCAGCCATACTCATATTGATCTAGCCAGCTATTTCAACTTCCCTCGGCTCTCTTCCCAGGCTAGGTTGCAATTCATTTTTGACTTGAAGAAGAGCTTGCAATGTAAAACCCCAAATATTTTAGAGCAATGAAACTCTATTTATATACAAATGTGGCTTGATCAACTGTTAAAAGTGAATCATCTCTCTATCGACTACATGCAAGAAAATGAACAAAATAAGAAGAATACTTTCATAGGTTGTGTATCCAAGTATGTTCGGTGGAAGAAAGAACATGAGGTGTCTTCATATTTTTCCAATCGAAGTTGACTATATTATTAGAAGTTGAGTAGTCTCTCACAAGCCTCTCGATCTTGTCCTCCTCTTCATACTTCTTTGTTACTCTCCCGAGTAGAAGTGATAACTGGTTTCTCTTGAATGTTTTTTTCAAATCGATCCTAATTATCAAGAGTCAGTCACTTTTCCTTCTTTCCATTGTCATTTATTAAAAAAGAAAGGAAATTTCATTTTTTTTGCTACATAACTTGTAACTTGTAAGAGTGCATGTGCCCCCGGTAAAATTAGGGAAGAAGCCGCGTTGCCCCTTCTTTTTTACTTTGATACCTTTGTCTTCTACATATGGTAACGTATGGTAATGTTGCCCTCAAGCTGAATGTACTCGTTTTCTCTTCCTCTTCGCCTGCCCAATATATATTGTTTGTCTGATTTTGTATATTATCATGATTAAACAGATGAATGTTTCTTAGTTAGGGTACCTATCTATCTTAGCAATCAAAATGGAAGATTTACACCGGAGGTGCTGTATAGAGAGCTAAACTCTTTATGCTCAAGCAGAATTGGTCTTAACATACCAAAATATTATACTGTAGAAATAACTTATATTCGTATGAATAATCATATTTTTTCTCTTCTTATGTTGTTCTGCGACCGGAGAGATGACGAATTAAGTATCATCTGATTTCCATCCGGTGGAGGCCACCACAAGCAATCTATTTAGCTACCATTTCCCTTCTTATTCTTCTTCGTCGGGGTGATTAAATCTCCCTTGATCAGGTGGACGAATCTTCATAGGCAACTCCAATGGATGTCCTGTTGTTACTTTCCTTCCATAACCAAGTGTTCCATGATCTCCTCTACCAAACTGATCACAAAGGGAAACCATAATAAGAATAATGAATTGTTTTCTTTTTCTTGCGTAAATCCAGAAGTAGTTTTCTTGGTTTTCATGGCAACTGGATGTGTTCCGCCGCAAGAAACCTATTCCTACAGGGTCATTGGTTTTTAAAGTTTAATGCTTTACCTGCAATATGATATCCTCTTTTACAAATGTCAAGATCGTTAAAGTTTTAGGCTTAACTACCTGAATGATATCTTCTGCAGCTAGAAGATTAACTTTCTGTGAAACCATTTTGCTGCTCTTATCATTTTCACCGAACCTGAGTCTTCCATGCTCTCCTCTTCCCCAAACATACATCTTTAAATTAGAAGTCCAAACACATGATTATCTTTATAAATATGAGGATCTATCTAGCACATGGTGGGAATGAGAAGGAAAGTAAGAAACTTTGAGATAATGTTTGAGAGTAGATGAGCGCCAATACCTCTCCTTTATCAGTTAAAGCGGTTTAAAAAGAAAGATAGAGAGAAGTTGTTGAAGCTTATGCCTTTCGTATATGAAGCACCAGAAAGCGGTGGTGCCATTTGAATCAAGAAGAAGGAATAACAAAACGGACGAAAGTGAGATCATCTAGGCTTTGGATGGGTAAGATTGACAGAGAGTGAAATAATATGAGTCGATTGAGGGAGACAAACGGAATGGCGATGAGTACATTTGGGTTCGTGGCCAGAATTTATAGTTGCCGCAGCCGGATTTGAAGTAACGGTCCGGTGTGCCTTTGTGCATTTCGAAATTAAAGGCAGAATTAAGATAAGAAATGATGTGTATGGCTGGAGAATATAGAGTGGGATAATAAAGGCTGGGGAAACGCCTGTTGATTGAGATTCCAGATTTTAGAGAGAGTGTTTAGGATTTTAACATACGATGAGATTGAGGGTGACGACTGATTCTCTGTAGGGAAGTTTGGATCTTTTACGGGCTAGTTTGGGCCTGAATATTATGTAGTGACATGGATTAGGCTCTAACTTTTGGCTGTCTTTTGGGCGAAAAATATGTGTACCAAACCCAAAATTGTGTAGAAGTAAATATTAGTGGCACATCGATTTAATTACTTTACCCAAAAAAAATTACCTTGCTGGCGCGCTGAGAAGGAGAGAAAAAAATCTCTCATTATATATATGATTCCGAATTGTAATTTTTGTTTGAAACTAAACCGAGTCTTGATGAAGAAAAAATAATGTCAAAGCAATGTCAAGTGTTGAATTAAAAGACTTAAACCAAAGTCCTTTTTTGGCACGTTTTTTTTTCACTGAATTACTTGTATTACTATTGGAAACCATTACAACCGATCAGTGTTCCAAAAAAATGAGATCTATTACAATCAAAATAACCCAAAAAGATCAAGTCTTAGACTTAACTCATTGATGAAAAACTCTTCCAACCAACGAGGACAGCCGATTGCCATATATGATTGCCATAGATCTATGCTTGTGCACTACTTGCTATTCGAAAAGCTTCACCATTCGTTTGCTTCTCTTCGAGGACAACTTTCCACGATCGAGGACCATCAAGAGCTTCTAAGAGTTGAGTCATCAAGAACCTAAAAGAGGGCCACGCTTTTGGTCTAAGCATTGCATTGACAATATATCTTGATTCTCTCGCATACATAACCCTCACATAACCAAGGCTTTGCATACTCTCAATACTCCATAACCATCCTTCCAAGTTGGCTTCTAAGAAACTGTTAATACCAACAAAGGATCCTCTGCTATGAGTCAAAACCTTTCCTCTGTAGTTTGTAACCACCCATGCACCTCCGACCGTCTTCATATGTTTGTTCCAGCTGATACCAATATTACATATAACCCAAGGATCATCAGGAGGAACCCAGATTTTCTGCTCTTTTCGGAGCTTCCTATTAGCACAAGAGTCTTCTTCTTGTTCCAGTTCCTGCGCCTGAAACCATTCTTCAACCTCATTCCGAACTGAACTCATTGTATCAATAGCTAGAAACGAGTACCCTTCAAAAATCAGGTTGTTCCGATTTTTCCAGATTTGCCAAAGAATCCAAGGGAACCTTCTACTGTCTAAGGGTATGTCTCTATCTTTGCCTTTCCTCAGCAAATATTGGAAATTTTGAAAAATAGAATCACTATGGAAACCGTGTTGAGGCAGTGGAAAATCAGACAAGGCCTAAACCTGACGAGCTAAGGTGCAAGCAAACAGAACGTGATTTGAAGATTCTCCTTCCAGCCCACAGGTTTGGCATCTTGAGTCCACATTCATACCTCTAGATCGGATTAAGTCAGCGACGGGGATTGCATCACTAAGGACCTTCCAAAGGAAGATCTTGATCTTAGGCGGAGCCGGGAGAGTCCATATCTGAGATTTGAGAGGATTGATTGAGGGTAAAGCACTAGCAAAAGATTTTACCTCGGACTTGTCCTCCTGAGACGCCAACCAGTAGCCAGATTTAACAGTATACTCACCATTCTTATTGTATTTCCAGCATAGGAAGTCTCTGGAAGATACAACTGATGGAATTCCTAGCAGTTCCTAATCCGATTAGACAACCCTAAGTTTGAATTCCGAGCATAGGATCTGGGTTTGAGTAATTGAATCATGGATCTCGCGTTTACTGTAGTATCCCCCAACCGGCCTAAGGAAGATGGGACGGCCATGGGACCAGAAACATGAACGGGAAAGTCCGGAGAGACTAAACCAAGTGTCCCATAGGCGTTTTTGGGAGCTGAGACTCAGCTGGAAGGAGCTCAGCTAAGTGTAGGAGTGAGGAAGTCAGCTCAGCTGAGCTGAACAGTCCAGCTGGCTAACTAGGTCAGCTGGCAACCAGCTCAACTCAGCTGGCCGGAGTGTTAAGCTCTTGGGCCAGCTAGGTCAGCTAGTGACACTAGCTGACTAGCGGTTACCAAGCGAATGGGTACCACCAAGTGTTGCACCCATTCGGCCAACAACTCCCACCCTTTCTCCAAGGGAAGTTGGCGCCAACAAAAGCCTATAAATAGGCCATGCCTAGGCCATTTTTGCGCACGCCCACAAGGCACATAAACACATAAAATTCTCCCAAAGGCACAAGGCCAAAAGCGTGAGAGTTTAGAGAGAGAGAGAGGCCGGAAATCTCCAAGAGAAGGCCGGCGGTTTAAGGAGTTTGTGGTGGTGGTTAAGGCGCAAGAAGAGGAGCAAGATGGCTGGAGAGGCATCGGCTACTCATGGCAAAACCGCAACCGTATCTAAGGTTAGAGTCCGGTTCTATTCTTCTCGGCCTTGGCCAAGCCTTGGTGGTCACGGCCGGTTGTTTTATGGCCGGAAACTCTCTCTTCTTCTTATTCAAAACGCGCCATTATACTCGTTACACGACCGGCCATAAGGCCTTGGTCGTGACGGTTTGGCTAAGCGGTTGGTCACGATTCCAAGCGTGGACGGCCCAAGGATCAATACTGCTTCGAACGGTTTAACGGCACGTCAAGGAGACGGGTAGTCGAGAACCGAGAAGCCAAAGTATGATCGGCCTAAGCGTGAGAAACGGACCAAGGAAAATGGCCGTGGAACGCAAGACATAACCGCTCGTCAAACTCGTCGGTACACGATGTGCCCGATCGCGGATGGTTCATCGGACTGTCGCGAAGCGATCGTTGGCCGCGGTAAACCGTGCGGACCGAAGGAACGGTCGTATCCATCCGTGGGTATAATCGCGTCCGTTCGCACGACGGGTCGCAACCGTTCGCGGTATGCGCCTGTACCGCAAGACCAACCGCGCAGAAGTACCGCGGTACGTTCCATGTCGACGACACGCATAGTCGCACGGTTGTACGTCAAGCCGGATAGAACGCATGCACCGATCAGTCCGCGCGACCGTAAGGTCTAGCGCGCGATTGACCGGCACGTCTGTCCCGCTACGCGCATGACCGTGAGACCGTCCGTGCGCGCATGTTTGGACGACCGTGGACAATGCGCTATCGGCCGTAAGCCCACACATCCGACCATGACCGTACGCCGAGAATGCGCCGGTGCATACGCTCGCCATTATGAGCCGAGTATGCATGCGGTTCACGGTTAACGTAACGAGAATGAAAACGGCTTATGTTTAAGACTTAGGAATTATATGAAATTGCTTGTATGATATATATAGTTCATGGGATCATATAGTATTGCTAGGATGCATGAAATGAATATAAAACTATTATGGAAATCTCATGAACTTGCTTTGTTTTACAGATGATCATGATGATGATCGGACCTAGGCGCGGACAAGACTTGGGGACGAGTGGTGTTGTTTTTGGGTAGACATTGTTTAGGACCAAGTACTCTAGCATAATGCAAACTGAACTACATGTATTTGGTACCTTTTGATTATTAATAAAATGTCTATTTTGCCTTAGTCTTTATATGAATCAAATCTTGTTGAATGAATGTATTGGAAATCGTTGTAAGTATGAATAAAATGAACTTGAGGTTCTTATGAAACCTCAAGGTGAATATGGTTAAGTAGTGGCAATCCAAACCGGCCCTATGGCCGGGAGAGGTCTTGTCAAGTTGGTATCAGAGCGGAGTTATTTCCTAGGCTGGGGTTAGGGGCTACACCACTCGTCCAAGTCCGAATTGTCCGCATAGAAAGTTAGACTTGCTTAGGACTTGAAGTTTGATTGGATATATATGGAATTGTCTTGTTGAATTTCAGGTTGGAAAAAGCAAGTCCAAGAGGACTAAAGATAAGGACAAGGAGACGTCTGCGACCGGCCACGGCCCGAGAGTCCAGACCACTCCTGTCGCACCAGGGGCAACCGGTCCTGAGGTTGTCCCGACGGCCACTGGGCCCAATGCTACACTGATTCCCGAAGGGACTAGGGTTGAACAACCGCACGTCCAAACCGGGAACGATGAGCATATGGGTGAGTCTTCATCTCATGCGGCTCGAGATGAGACCGACCATGAGATGGATGGCGCCACAGGTGGTGGTGACGGTGAGCCTTTGACAGCAGTCCCGAACGTCGGTCAGATGTGGACTATGTTAAAGGAAGTGATGGGCCAGCTCACGGTACTGAACCAGAGCCTTTCTGGTCAGAAACCGGCTGAGGGTGAGCCGCGGACCGTGGTCCCCGAGACCGCGAGTCTGAGTGATGATGACTCGGACGTAGTAGTGGTAGAGTCACCGAACCCTAAAAAGGTTCGAAAGGTGGACTACCTCAACGTTCTAGGTCACATCACCAAGTTGGGCACAAAACACTTCAAGGGAAGTGCTGACCCACTTGAGGCTGATGAATGGAGGTCACGGCTTGTCCGGAACTTCCGTTCTACCCGTTGCCCTGAAGATTACCGTAAGGACATAGCGACCCACTTCCTGGAAGGGGACGCTCACAACTGGTGGCTGTCAGTTGACAGGCGCACCAAGGGCCTCATCAACTCCTTCGAGGAGTTTGAGGTAGAGTTCAACCGGAAGTACTTCCCGGCAGAGGCCTGGGATCGTATGGAAGGTAGATACTTGGGCTTGGTCCAGGGCCGCAGGTCGGTCCGTGAGTATGAGGCCGAGTTCGACCGTCTCAGACGTTACGTGGGACGGGATGTTGAGGACGAACCGACACAGGTGCGTCGTTTCCTTCGCGGCCTGCGAGCGGAGATACGTACCCACTGCTCGGTTTGTACCTACAACAATGTTTCCGAGCTAGTCGAGAGGGCAGCTACGGTGGAAGCCAATTTGGCTGAGGAGAACCGCGTTGGCTCAAAGGACAAGGTGTCCAGTCAACCCGGGAAGGACCTAAAGAGGAAGAGAGATCAGACGGCTGATGCTCCCTCCTCTGACCGCGCCAGATGTGCCACATGTGGCAAACGACACTTAGGGAAGTGTTGGAAAGCCGATGTTGCATGCGCGAAGTGTGGCGGCAAGGACCACGAGTCACGGAGCTGTCCACAGAACAAGGGGCGTGAAGAGGTGACCGAGAGACCAGTGACATGCTATTTCTGCGGCCAAGCTGGGCACTACATCCGTGAGTGTCCCAAGCGCCAAGATGGAAAGCAAAGGGCGCCAGAAGTGAACCGGGGTCAGGGAGACCGCGCGGCTACGGCCAAGGGTCAAGCTGTGAAACCTCGGGTTTACGCACTGGTAAAGGACTCAGAGGAGGCCGGCTCATATGACGCGATTACTGGTACGTTACTGGAACCCTAACCTTCTTCAATATTTGAATAATGCATTGCATCATATTGGGGAAAAAGCGGGATGCGCTTACACATTTGAGGGCGATGTGTAGGGACCGTTTTGATAGGCGGTGTAGAAACATTGACCTTGTTTGATTCCGGGGCTACACACAGTTTTGTGAGTCTCGGGATGATTGGGAAAGGCTTGTTCCAAAGTGAACAAGTGGCCGGCCAAGGCATTGTGAATGCCGCCGGTGGGCAAGTAATGCCTATGCTAGGATTAGTCAGAGATGTGCCCGTTTCCATTGGGAGCGTGAGCATGCCGGCTGACCTAGTGGTGGTCCAACTCAACAATCACGAAGTGATCTTGGGTATGGACTGGCTCGGTCAAAACCGAGCCACCATTGAATGTCACCGAGGAAGGGTGAAGTTCGAGAAGCCTGAGGGTAAGGTTGTGTTCCAAGGAATACGGCCAACCTCGGGAAGTTTGGTCGTCTCTGCTATCCAAGCAGAGAAGATGTTGGCTAAGGGATGTGAAGCATACTTGGCCACTATCACGATCAAGGAAGTAGGGCCGGAGGCTAAGGTTGGGGAAATCCCAGTGGTCAAGGACTTTGAGGACGTTTTCAGACCATTAGAAGGCTTACCGCCTGACCGGTCTGATCCGTTCGTCATTGAACTTGAACCCGGAACGAAACCCTTATCCAAGGCGCCATATAGAATGGCCCCAGCCGAGATGGCCGAGTTGAAGAAGCAGTTAGAAGAACTGCTAGACAAAGGCTTTATTAGGCCGAGCAGTTCTCCTTGGGGAGCGCCTGTCCTATTCGTCAAGAAGAAGGACGGGAGCCTCCGCTTGTGCATAGACTACCGAGGCATCAATCGGGTTACTGTCAAGAACAAGTACCCATTGCCTCGGATAGATGAGTTGTTGGACCAACTCAAGGGTTCGACCGTGTTCTCCAAGATCGACCTCGCTTCGGGATATCACCAAATCCCGATAGCACCAGAGGACGTGAGGAAGACCGCTTTCCGAACTCGGTATGGACACTACGAGTTTGTAGTCATGCCGTTCGGTCTAACAAATGCACCAGCCGCGTTCATGAAGATGATGAACGGTGTCTTTCGGGAATGGTTAGATAGTTTTGTCATCATATTCATTGATGACATACTTGTTTACTCCAAGAACCCTAGAGAACACCGGGAACATCTTAGGATCGTGTTGGAGAAGTTGCGGGAACAGAAGCTCTATGCCAAACTAAGTAAATGTAGTTTCTGGCAAGAGCGGATTGGCTTCCTAGGACACATAGTGTCGGCGGAAGGTGTGGCAGTTGATCCGGAGAAGATCCGGTCAATTGAGGAGTGGCCAAGACCGAGAAACGCGACTGAGGTCCGAAGCTTTCTAGGTCTGGCCGGCTACTACAGACGTTTTGTCCAAGGGTTTGCAAGTATGGCCAAGGCCATGACGAAGCTGACCGGGAAAAACGTGAAGTTTGTGTGGACTGATGCCGCGGAGAAGAGTTTTAAGGAACTCAAGGAGATGTTGACTAAGGCGCCAGTCCTGACCCAACCCCAAGATGATGTGCCTTACGTGGTCTACACGGATGCGTCAATCAATGGGTTGGGATGTGTGTTGATGCAAGAAGGGAAAGTGATTGCATATGCTTCAAGGCAATTAAGGAAACATGAGGGGAACTATCCCACTCATGATCTTGAGATGGCCGCTGTAGTTTTTGCACTTAAGATCTGGAGATCTTATCTCTACGGAGCGAAAGTGCAACTATTTACGGACCACAAGAGCCTGAAGTATGTGTTCACCCAACCTGAGCTCAACCTTCGTCAAAGAAGATGGATGGAACTAGTGGCCGATTACGATCTGGACATTACTTACCATCCAGGGAAGGCCAACCTCGTGGCCGACGCCTTAAGTAGGAAAAGGACCGAGGTGGCTAGTGAACGGGATGCAGAGACCTTGGTCGGAATGGTCCGTACCTTGCGTCTCAGTGCATTGACCGTGGGGGAGGAGCCGGTTGGCTTAGGGGCAGCGGACCAAGCAGACATTCTGACTAAGGTCCGGCTCGCTCAGAAGAATGATGAGGATTTGGTGAAAGCCGCAGAGAACAACCATACGGAATACCAAATCTCCAACAATGGGACGATTGTGGTAAATGGCCGAGTCTGTGTGCCAAACGTATGTGAACTGAAGGAAGCCATCTTACGAGAGGCTCATCAGTCTAAGTTCTCAATTCATCCCGGCCATACCAAGATGTACCATGACCTCAAACGGTACTATCATTGGGTTGGGATGAAGCGTGATGTAGCTGCTTGGGTGGCCAAGTGCCCAACCTGTCAGCTAATCAAGGCCGAACGCCAAGTCCCGAGTGGTCTGCTACAAAGTCTTCCCATTCCGGAATGGAAATGGGATAACATAGCTATGGACTTTGTGACCGGTTTGCCTACGACCCGGAACAGGCGAGATGCCATTTGGGTTGTGGTAGACAGGCTCACGAAATCCGCCCACTTCTTGGCCATCAAGAAGACGGACGGAGTGGGGAAGTTGGCTGAGGTATACATTGATGAGATCGTGAGACTTCATGGGATCCCATCAAGTATAGTTTCAGACCGGGACGGCCGGTTTACTTCTTATTTCTGGCAAGCCTTCCAGAAGGCCCTGGGAACGAGAGTGAACATGAGTACGGCTTACCATCCCCAGACGGACGGTCAATCTGAAAGGACCATACAAACCCTAGAAGACATGCTAAGGGCGTGTGTTCTTGAATGGGGCGACTCATGGGAGAAGTTTCTGCCCTTGACCGAGTTTGCGTATAACAACAGTTATCACACAAGCATCGGAATGTCGCCTTATGAGGCTTTGTATGGGCGGCCTTGTCGAACCCCACTATGCTGGACCGAAGTTGGAGAGTCAAGCATAGTTGGACCAGACATAATAGAGGAAACTACGGAACGAATCCGATTCCTCAAGGCCAAGATGAAAGAGGCTCAAGACCGTCAAAAGAGCTATGCAGACAAGAGAAGAAAAGACCTTGAGTTTGAAGTAGGCGACCAAGTCTACTTGAAGATGATCACTTTCAAGGGTCGGGCCAGGGTTTCCAAGCGTGGTAAGCTTGATCCCAGATATTTGGGACCGTTCCGAATCATTGAGCGGGTTGGAGCGGTCGCCTATAAGTTAGACTTGCCAAGTGAGATGGACGCATTCCACAATGTGTTCCATGTCTCACAATTGCGCAAATGTCTAGGGGATCAAGACAAGGTTGAACCTGAGATTCCAAGGGAACTTAGGCCAAACTTGACCATCGAAATCCGACCACTCCGAATCCTAGATAGGATGGAAAAAGCAACCCGAAAGAAAGTGGTACAAATGGTCAAAGTAGAGTGGATCCATAATGGGATCAAAGAGATTACTTGGGAAACCGAGAATAAGATGAAGGCCGACTATCCAGAGTGGTACAAAAACCTTGACGCGGATTCGGGGACGAATCCATTTCAAGGGGGGGAGACTTGTAGTATCCCCCAACCGGCCTAAGGAAGATGGGACGGCCATGGGACCAGAAACATGAACGGGAAAGTCCGGAGAGACTAAACCAAGTGTCCCATAGGCGTTTTTGGGAGCTGAGACTCAGCTGGAAGGAGCTCAGCTAAGTGTAGGAGTGAGGAAGTCAGCTCAGCTGAGCTGAACAGTCCAGCTGGCTAACTAGGTCAGCTGGCAACCAGCTCAACTCAGCTGGCCGGAGTGTTAAGCTCTTGGGCCAGCTAGGTCAGCTAGTGACACTAGCTGACTAGCGGTTACCAAGCGAATGGGTACCACCAAGTGTTGCACCCATTCGGCCAACAACTCCCACCCTTTCTCCAAGGGAAGTTGGCGCCAACAAAAGCCTATAAATAGGCCATGCCTAGGCCATTTTTGCGCACGCCCACAAGGCACATAAACACATAAAATTCTCCCAAAGGCACAAGGCCAAAAGCGTGAGAGTTTAGAGAGAGAGAGAGGCCGGAAATCTCCAAGAGAAGGCCGGCGGTTTAAGGAGTTTGTGGTGGTGGTTAAGGCGCAAGAAGAGGAGCAAGATGGCTGGAGAGGCATCGGCTACTCATGGCAAAACCGCAACCGTATCTAAGGTTAGAGTCCGGTTCTATTCTTCTCGGCCTTGGCCAAGCCTTGGTGGTCACGGCCGGTTGTTTTATGGCCGGAAACTCTCTCTTCTTCTTATTCAAAACGCGCCATTATACTCGTTACACGACCGGCCATAAGGCCTTGGTCGTGACGGTTTGGCTAAGCGGTTGGTCACGATTCCAAGCGTGGACGGCCCAAGGATCAATACTGCTTCGAACGGTTTAACGGCACGTCAAGGAGACGGGTAGTCGAGAACCGAGAAGCCAAAGTATGATCGGCCTAAGCGTGAGAAACGGACCAAGGAAAATGGCCGTGGAACGCAAGACATAACCGCTCGTCAAACTCGTCGGTACACGATGTGCCCGATCGCGGATGGTTCATCGGACTGTCGCGAAGCGATCGTTGGCCGCGGTAAACCGTGCGGACCGAAGGAACGGTCGTATCCATCCGTGGGTATAATCGCGTCCGTTCGCACGACGGGTCGCAACCGTTCGCGGTATGCGCCTGTACCGCAAGACCAACCGCGCAGAAGTACCGCGGTACGTTCCATGTCGACGACACGCATAGTCGCACGGTTGTACGTCAAGCCGGATAGAACGCATGCACCGATCAGTCCGCGCGACCGTAAGGTCTAGCGCGCGATTGACCGGCACGTCTGTCCCGCTACGCGCATGACCGTGAGACCGTCCGTGCGCGCATGTTTGGACGACCGTGGACAATGCGCTATCGGCCGTAAGCCCACACATCCGACCATGACCGTACGCCGAGAATGCGCCGGTGCATACGCTCGCCATTATGAGCCGAGTATGCATGCGGTTCACGGTTAACGTAACGAGAATGAAAACGGCTTATGTTTAAGACTTAGGAATTATATGAAATTGCTTGTATGATATATATAGTTCATGGGATCATATAGTATTGCTAGGATGCATGAAATGAATATAAAACTATTATGGAAATCTCATGAACTTGCTTTGTTTTACAGATGATCATGATGATGATCGGACCTAGGCGCGGACAAGACTTGGGGACGAGTGGTGTTGTTTTTGGGTAGACATTGTTTAGGACCAAGTACTCTAGCATAATGCAAACTGAACTACATGTATTTGGTACCTTTTGATTATTAATAAAATGTCTATTTTGCCTTAGTCTTTATATGAATCAAATCTTGTTGAATGAATGTATTGGAAATCGTTGTAAGTATGAATAAAATGAACTTGAGGTTCTTATGAAACCTCAAGGTGAATATGGTTAAGTAGTGGCAATCCAAACCGGCCCTATGGCCGGGAGAGGTCTTGTCATTTACCTTGTTCTGGCAGCGGAATATGGTCAGGTAAATGAGATCTCTAGAGCGCCTCAGATGCTGCGCCTCTACTGCAGTCCACACGCACACAAGCTGGAATCCGCCGGGATGCTAGTGCCAGGAATCGGATCTCCTGGGAGTTTCTGTGTTTTAGAGGTGGCTGCGTTTTCTGTCAAGAAAAGGTCTCAACAACGGCTAGGGTTCCAGGTCGTCCATATAAGCCTTTATATAGACCTGGAATGACTAAAACCGATCATTGGATAAATCCAATTCGTTTAAGTCATTAAACCGAAACATCAGGTTTGAAACCCGATCTGTGTCGATCGACACACCCAATGGTGTCAATTGACACACCTCTTAAGACTTGAATTCAATGTGCATCCAATACACATTGACCAGACCATTTGCCAATGATCAATCCCATACAAAGTGTATCCATCTTGCTTAGGTGTGTGACCCTGTAGGTTCACATAATACTAGCAATGAGTTACAACTCATAAGTCATAAGCGGCTTCTAGAAAAACATTATGATCACCTAGTATTACATGAATTGTCCGATCTTGACAATACAACTATCTATCAGAGTAAGTACAATATGATTTCAGGACATAATCCCAACAATCTCCCACTTGTACTGGAATCATCTATTCCCATAATCCCTTTATCGCTATATCTCGATATGGCATAAGGCAAGAAACTGTGTCATCCTTATTATAGCCAACATCATGTTCATCGAACTCCTGATCTATACTGATAAAACAAACGACTGACAATCACCTCGTTTGAGCACGGCCATGCATTTTTTTCAGTATCAAATCTTCGATGGGCCCTGAGATGTTTATCTCCTGTTATATAGGAGGGAAAATTCCCTTCTTGTTCCATCCATGTTTCTACACACACTTCATGATACGCCTAAGCAATGCCTTTATAGCCGCCAGTTACAGAACGACGTTTGACAAGGTCATAACGTACCAATTCACATGCTAGAAAGCATGATGAACTCAGGTCTAAGGAATATACTCTATAGTCGTAATGAGAACCTCTCATGACACTGATATAACTATCATGTAGAGTTCTCATTAGCGGGTCATGTCCGATCATATGTTCACCAACATATATCTATGTGATTGACTGTGATAATCATATCATTGACTCCATGAAACTTAGTCCAACAGTCACCTCACATGCTAGTCTCGCGTGGTTGTTGGTGTCCCACTTCAACAACCTCGACTAGGGACAATCATAATTTATGTCATCTTTTACTTATAGGGTTTCATGATCAAGTCCTCAACTTGATGACTTATAAGATGAACATAAAATACTTTGGGACCATTATTTAATCATCCAATAATTAAATAATACCGATGTCAGTTTTAACTTACACAAACATTGCCATAGCATGTCTATGTAAAGGTTATGACATAACTAAAATAACTCCCACTAGAATCAAGATCATCTCTTCAGATATCTAATACCTACAACAACAGAATAAATCTCGTGCTTAGGTTGTGGGAGAGACTGCGGTGTTTGAAGGAATTTCTAGCAGTTCCTAATCCAATTAGGCAATCCTGGTCTGAATTCCAAGCCTAGGATCTAGGGTTCATGTAATTGAATCATTAGGATCTCAGAATTACCTGGTGATTAGCAGCGGAAGATTTGCAGATAATCGAGATCTAAAGCGCCTCAAATGCTGCGCCTCTACTGGTATCCACACGCACACAAACTGAACAGAAGGGATGCTAGTGCCTTTTAGAGATCTAATCTCTTGAGAGGTTTCTTTACTAGTTCTGGTGGCTGTGAATTAGGTTAGATCGAGTTTAGGTCGACCATATATCTTATATATGTCGACTTAAACCACAACGGAATTAACCAACGATTAAACCGAATTAATCTGGTAATTGATAGGTGTCTAGTTTTCCCTATTCTACTGCAAGTGCACAGTTAATGCAATCGTAGTATATAAGGTATCGAATCCCACAAGGACTCTCAGTCACACAATAGATTATTAGTAATTCAGATTAAATTAAGCGAAGCAGATGTGAAAGCAGTAAGCGAAATAAAAAGTGAATCAAGTGAGTTTGTAAGCAAGAGGGCAAAGCGTTAGGTTTCAGGAGTTCTCAGGAAATCAGGAACGCAAGCAATTAATCAATCAGGATCTAATCAATTACCATTCTAGAACTCAAAACACGGATATAGAATTAACCAAATTCCTTTGTGATAATTCTCTAAGTCTAAGTGCAGCAAACCAAACTTCCGTTTGCGAGAACTAACAGATTAAACTAGCATTAATTCCAAGTTTGATATGTTCACAATTAACCTAAACCAAACTTCCGTTTGCGAGTGGTTTAATTGCTCATCTAAGTTATTTCTAGTTAAATTAACCAACTTCCGCTGAATTAATCAACCTAACATCATAATTCTGATTAGCTACTTCAGATTAAGCATTAAGAACAACTTAGATAAAGAACTAGCAGATATGAATCCCTATTAATTAATTAAACTATAATTCTCTGAAATCCTTGATGAGAATCCTTCAATCCTAATAGGTGATCTACTCGGACATGTTCATCGAGACAGAAGATATCATAAGTAGAAAACCAAATATCATTAAATCAAATAAGAACTGGGGTTCAAAATCAAGTCTCTTTCGAGAACAAAACCAGCCCCTCAAATCTCCTAAGAGAATAAAACTTAGTTATGAAGCATAGCCTAAACAATGGCTCAAAAACTCTATTTATAACCTAAAACACGTTTTGGGGCTTCTTTATAAATATCAGGAACTTCTGGGCAGAATTGCAATTTCATCATTCTTCATTAAACCGCCGTTTGGCCCATCTCGCATATGCAACGATCGTTGCCACAAGTGTGTCGATCGTTGCTTCACTGGAATATCAATCAGTGAGGTCTATCTCTCGGCCAAATACTCTAATTAGCTCCAGAAAGTGCCATAATCACCAAATATGCTCCAAATGTGCTTGTACCTAATAAATACCTGAAAAGACTCTAAAACATAGTAAAAGACTCGATAAATAACACATATACCATGGTTAAAAACCCTAAAATCCATGGTATATCAACTCCCCCACACTTAGCTCTTGCTTGTACTCAAGCAAGACAAAGAACTAAATGTAGTCAAGAGGTTTGAAAACTCTTCAGAAACTCATTTCATCCTAGAAGCTACAATACTCAGATTCCCCTTAGTAAACCACTGAAAGAATCAATCACAGGATATCAAGACCAACATGTACTTCCCCCACACTTAGCAACTGTCCTAGGTAAACTCCACAATCACATTCAAGCATTCAAATTCTCCCTACTGACTTCTGCAAGTATTTAAGTGCGGTCTCACCTAAGGAGTATCGATCTAAAGGCACATGGATTCTTACCTTATCAGCTCTAGACCACCATACTATCTTTCTCTAGTCCCTTTCTTCTCTTTCCCTTCTTTAACAACTGATTTTTCCCCATTGGGTATCATTTTATTTTTTTTATCAGTGTTCTTCCCGTTATGGGGTGTACTTTGGACACATTCCATGGATCACATGAGAGAAAATAGTGTTTGCTACCATTCCCATGACCACTTCGGAGTTACTAACTCATCCTCAGTTTATTTCTTTTTTTTTTACTTTATAGAAGGGGAGAAGGGAACTAAATAGGACAGGTTTACAGGCTGTGTCAGAACTAACAGGGAATCCGACATAAAGCATACCAAGCCCTTAGGTGAGAAATTCTAAGTCAGTATTAAGGTTGAAGTCAGTAAAGGATCCTCTGATACCTGAAGTGATGTGGGTGTTCCCAGTAGGTTGATCTGTGATGGGGTTTTCTAATAGTCATAGATAGATCCTGCAACTTCATCCCAATGGTTACTTAAGTTCCTGCAAGTCTTGTAAATCTTCTCAGAAAATCATAGTTTCTTACTTAAACAATTTTGACTCAATAAAACAAAAATTTTTTTTTTTGAAAAACGGACTGACTCTTAAGAAAACAGAAAGATATAAGTCAGTAGCACCTCCCCCACACTTAAGACACACTGTCCCCAGTAGTGTCCAGCGAAGGATTGGTAAAAAGAAAATAAAAATTGTTAATGGATGTTTGAGTTCTGTCGGGTTTTACCTCTGTCGCACAAGCATCGATCGTTGCACTAAGTGCATCGACCGTTACTTGGCGATTTTTCGTTGAGTGTCGATCGTTGCTCAAAGCAGCAATGATCGTTGCAATACGCATATCGGATCAGACAGCTAGTTAGCAGGTTAGTCCGTCGGTTTATGTCAATTTTTTAAAAACCTGCAAACTGAAAACACTAGAAACATAGTAAAATCGAAGCAAAAGATGTACCGAACAAAGTACAAATCATCCAAACATAGTAGAGTCCTAAAAATCAAAAGGATAAAAGTGCAAAAGAAAAGAAAAAGTCAGAATACAGAACCGAAAGTCTGAACATGGAGATCACTCTCACTCGCTCACATCATCTATCCCACCATACAGTGCATCGTCATCGGCTGCCTCAGCTGCGGGATCAGTATCAGTCGGGGGAGGAGGAGTCGGGGATCGTCGTCTGCGTCGAGAAGCGGGTACGGGCTGATGGATCTGTGGTGGCCTCCTGCAGCTGCAAGTGCGCATGAAGTTCCAAACAACTCGAAACATGCCATCTGATCTCTCTCTCCACTCGGCCTTAGAATATGCACCGTAAGGCATCGTAGGCTCGGGAAAAGGACCCACATCGTCGACTGGGGCAGGCGCCGGCGCAGGAGTAGGGGCAGCTGAAGTCGAAGCTCGTGAGGAAGGCTCTCCCAGCGGATGAGCCATGGTAGGCACTGCACGTCGAGCGCTAGCGGAAGGGTGGAAACTCAAAGCATCAATGGTATCGATCCGAGTATACCTGGCAATAGGAAGATCGATGCCATACTGTGTATCCTCAGGGTCATAGTACACCCACACTCGCCCCTCCTTCAGCCACGTAGCACTCTGCAAGTGACTGAGATCCAAGAACTCGCGCTCAGTAACGCACTCTGTATCCCCCATAGGGATCCCGCAGTGTCTGAAAATAGGAGTGAGAAGACTCCCTACTGTCTCCTTGCGCGCGCCTTCATAAGGCTTCTTCTGCAGCTCGCAAAGGTGATGGGCAAATACAGCTCCTAGGTTCACCTTCTCATCCGGGTTCCTCACATCAGTACCCCTGAACTGCTCCCTCAGCCCTCTGAATAGAATCTCCATCTCGTTCTTGCGCATCTTGTTCGCCTCATGCTTGCACAATAAAGTGCGTCCCAAGATACGCAAGACATACCTGAGAACCGGATGCCTAACCTGAATCACCGGTGTAAGCCGTGAGTGATATCGTCCACCTCCAATGTACTCCCAGAAATCACGAGCCTCTGGTGCTTCCCATGGAAGGGAAAAATCGGTGCGTGGTTGCGTGGTGCTGAACCCGTAGATCCTACAGATATCGAGAAGGGGCACTCGATACCTTGCTCCGAGACACATGAAAGTGAAGGTGCCTCCTTGGGCATTCCTGCTCTCTGGGTTTGGGTATACAACCCTACACGTCACAAGCAACTGCCTCACAAGCTCTGGGTACAAATCGTAAGGCTGCATTGGCATTGTCCCCAGACCGATGCCTCTGCACAGCTCCATCACCTGCTTGTCTATGCCGAGACTCTTGCATGTTGAGTAATCAGCGAACTTTGTTGGCGCTATCTCCATACCACACCAACCGTTATACAAAAACGTGTCGTATTCGTCCCAGTACTCGTGTAGCGGCCTCTCTGTGAAATCGTCCGTACCGAGCATCCTCTTAATAGAACCACTCCAAATGCGATCAGACTGAATCGGAAGTTTCTCTGGCTTTGGCCATGGTGGCCCTATGGTCGCATGAACCAAATGATACGGCTGTGGAGGATCAGAATCTCTGTGCAACCATTCCGGTGGCGGAATGTATTGTCGTGAGGCGCTTGCAGCTTGTGCTCGTTTCTTGCGGGGTTGATTCTGAGTCGTCATTTGCAAAACAGAAAATTTGAACAAATTAGTCTCGGCAACTCACTGTGGAATCGTCGTGCAACGACCGTTGCACTGAGGCAGCGATCGTTGCAAGGCGATTTCGTTGTATCGAACATTTCCCAAAATCGCAATGCAACGACTGTTGCTCTAGGGCAACGACCGTTGCAGGGCGATTTTGCCGCAAACAATTCATCAAAAATCGGTCAAATCCAAGCCACATTATCTCAAATCAGTTGGAAATCATCATTCATCACCCTAATTCGTTTTAATTACACATGCATCATCAATATTTGGTCCAAAAATCAACAACCCTAAAACCCTAAAAATCCAATCCGAAAATTCGAAAATTGAAGAACATTACCTTGATTTCTTGAGATATAGGTTGGGGAAATGGATTGGGATCGTAAAAATAAGTAAATTGCACTTGGAAACAAGAAATTTGACAAAGAAATGTAGGTTTTTGGGTGGAGGTTCTCGGTGTGTCGACCAACAGAAATGGGGAAGAAGAAGAGAAAATAGGGTTTAAGGTCACTTACCTGGTCGTGGGTGCATCGATCGTTGCTTTAGGGGCAACGATCGATGCTGGTTGAACCAGATTGATTCCGGTTTATCCATATGTACCTTAATTTTCGATTAAGACCAATAGCAACGACCGTTGCACATGTATGCAACGATCGTCACTCCTCTCCAGACTTGGTTCTGTATCTAAAAACTTAGTAAAAACAAATAAAAACGTGAAATCCTAAGAAAAACACCAAAAATGAAAAAGAAAAATAATTAAATCTAACAGTGGGTTGCCTCCCACTCAGCGCTTGTTTTAAGTCATTAGCTTGAATTTTGGAAAAGAGGTCAAACTTATGGTGGTTTCAACAGAGACTTTGAGTGTCTCTGTGAATGCCTTATCATCCATGGTGGGGTGTAAGCAGTAGCAGCATGATGTCGTCCTAGGAACGTGGGGAGGAATGTAGGGTGGGATTGACACTTGGGTGTTTTAACGCTCTTTCCTGCATTCAAAACAGTGGAGTCAGGAGGTTTAGACTTAGAGGATTTATGTTTTACCTTTGGCAAAGATTTGATGTTCGGAGCCTTCTGTTTATGAGTAGTTTTAGGCCTTGAAGATGTTAGAATAGGCTCTTGTGGAACCACCATCTTCTTGTCAACCACCAATGTGCACTGAACCACATTTGTAGATTTAACGGGAGCTTTCGGGAATGGTATCGGAGGTTTGTAGGCTTTTTCCTTAGCAGGTTCTCGAGATATGGGCGAAACTGGTTCCTTTCGGGGTGCAACGATCGGTGCGTGTGATGCAACGATCGATGCTGTCGTCTCAACTCGGGTTTCAACTACAGTCTCGGGTTTATCTGCTTCTCGGTCCATTCCAGCTATCTCAGATTCAAATTTCTCTTCTTGGCTTGGTCCCGCTTCAATCTGGACTATCCAAGTCAAAAGATCCATGTCAATCTCTGTTGAGTCAGGTGCATCGAAGCTTTCGAGCTCAGGTAATTCAACATCAAATCCCCCTCTGTCTTCCACAAATTCCACAGCCTTAACTGCTAGACATGATCCATGATCCATCTGTGTGTTATCCTGAGTGAGAATGTTGCTGTCATGAGCTTCTTGAGAATCCTTTGTTGGGGTAGAACTTGGAACTTGATCCATATGTGTGTCCAGCTGCTTCATACGAATGCTCAAGGATTCAAATTTCTCATTCAAATTAGTGTACAAGTTCTCTAGCTTCGAGCTGAAAGAAGCTGTGTTCTGCTGTTGTCTTTCAATTGATTGCTCTAACATCATCTCTAGTTTGCTCCTTTGTGTAGGAGATGCCAGATGGGAAGTATAATTATGGTCTCTTGATCCTTGAGTGTGCCTAGAACCCTGTCTCTGCTGATGTTCCAAGGTATGTCCATAAGAGTCGGCTCCAGCCATATAATGTACCTCTGCAAACTTATCAGTTTCTGCCTCTGCTCGGAACTGTCTCTCCCTAAGTAAGATGTTGTGGATGTCATCTATCTTATTTTGCATCTCAGCTACTTGCCCAACCAATACATGGTAATCTGGTAAGATGGGATTTCCTTTCCCATCTATTTTCTGACCTTTTGCGTTGCATATGTGACCCTCTTGGTCTCGTAAAACGCCATTTTCACCGCGAATCAGAATAACAGGTTCCATGGCGCGGAACCTATTGAACGTCTCAGATCTCAGCATCGCTGTTCTCGCCTTGTGTCGATCGATGCAAGGTGAGCAACGATCGATGCAGTGCGAATACCTGCGAATCCAAAAATCAAAAACGTGAGTAAACAAGAAAATTAAAAAGAATGCTTAGTCTAAATCCTAGTACTAAATCTATCGGTGAACTCAAAGAGTCCCCGGCAACGGCGCCAAAAACTTGATAGGTGTCTAGTTTTCCCTATTCTACTGCAAGTGCACAGTTAATGCAATCGTAGTATATAAGGTATCGAATCCCACAAGGACTCTCAGTCACACAATAGATTATTAGTAATTCAGATTAAATTAAGCGAAGCAGATGTGAAAGCAGTAAGCGAAATAAAAAGTGAATCAAGTGAGTTTGTAAGCAAGAGGGCAAAGCGTTAGGTTTCAGGAGTTCTCAGGAAATCAGGAACGCAAGCAATTAATCAATCAGGATCTAATCAATTACCATTCTAGAACTCAAAACACGGATATAGAATTAACCAAATTCCTTTGTGATAATTCTCTAAGTCTAAGTGCAGCAAACCAAACTTCCGTTTGCGAGAACTAACAGATTAAACTAGCATTAATTCCAAGTTTGATATGTTCACAATTAACCTAAACCAAACTTCCGTTTGCGAGTGGTTTAATTGCTCATCTAAGTTATTTCTAGTTAAATTAACCAACTTCCGCTGAATTAATCAACCTAACATCATAATTCTGATTAGCTACTTCAGATTAAGCATTAAGAACAACTTAGATAAAGAACTAGCAGATATGAATCCCTATTAATTAATTAAACTATAATTCTCTGAAATCCTTGATGAGAATCCTTCAATCCTAACAGGTGATCTACTCGGACATGTTCATCGAGACAGAAGATATCATAAGTAGAAAACCAAATATCATTAAATCAAATAAGAACTGGGGTTCAAAATCAAGTCTCTTTCGAGAACAAAACCAGCCCCTCAAATCTCCTAAGATAATAAAACTTAGTTATGAAGCATAGCCTAAACAATGGCTCAAAAACTCTATTTATAACCTAAAACACGTTTTGGGGCTTCTTTGTAAATATCAGGAACTTCTGGGCAGAATTGCAATTTCATCATTCTTCATTAAACCGCCGTTTGGCCCATCTCGCATATGCAACGATCGTTGCCACAAGTGTGTCGATCGTTGCTTCACTGGAATATCAATCAGTGAGGTCTATCTCTCGGCCAAATACTCTAATTAGTTCCAGAAAGTTCCATAATCACCAAATATGCTCCAAATGTGCTTGTACCTAATAAATACCTGAAAAGACTCTAAAACATAGTAAAAGACTCGATAAATAACACATATACCATGGTTAAAAACCCTAAAATCCATGGTATATCAGTAATCCGCGAGTCGTGTCGACTGACACACTCTCTGTGTCGATCGACACTGTCGATCTGTGTCGACCGACACACTTATTGTGTCGATCGACACTGTCCAGAAACTTTGTATTGAATGCATATCAAATATGCATTCACCCGATCATTACATTAATGATCAACCTCATATACTACGTCCAGTTTGCTTAGGTGTGTGACCCTGTAGGATCATATAACACTAGCAATGAGTTCTCAACTCACTGATCATAAGTGGCTTCTAGCAAAGCATTACGACTTCCCAGTGTCATATGATTGTCTCATCTCGACAGTACGACTTTCACTCAAGAGCAAGTACAATAGATTTCAGGACATTCCCAACAATCTCCCACTTGTACTGGAATCATCTATTCTATAATCCCTTCGTCACTATATCTCGATTTGGCATAAGGCAAGATCTGTGTCACCCTTATTTAGCCAAGATCATGTTCATCGAACTCCGATTTATACTGACAAGACAAACGACTGACAATCACCTCGTTTTAGTGTGGCCACACATTTCTCAGTATCAAATCTTCGATGGGCCCTGAGATATTTATCTCCTGTTATATAGGAGGGACAAATCCCATCTTGTTCCATCCCTGTTTCTTCACACGCTTCATGATACGCCCAATCAACGCCTTTATAGTCACCAGTTACGGCTGACGTTTGACAAGGTTAAAGCAGACCAATTCACATGTAAGAAAACATGATGAACTCAGGTCCAATGACTATACTCTATAGTCGTAATGAAAACTCTCATGACACTTATATAACTATCTCGTAGAGTTCTCATCGGTGGGTCATGTCCGATCCTGTGTTCTCCAACACATATCTATGTGATTGACTTTAGTAATCAGTCACCTCACATACTAGTCTCACGTGGTTGTTAATGTCCCACTTTAACAACCTTGACCAGGGACTAACATAATTTATGTCATTTATTATCTATAGGGTTTCATGATCAAGTCACATACTTGATGACCTATAAAATGTCATAAATTACTTTGGGACTGTTATTTAATAGCTATTATTAAATAATACAGATGTCAGATTTCAATAACATAATCAAATTATGTTTACACGAACATCATATCATAACTAAAATTAACATCAACAACTCCCACTAAAATTAAGATCACATCTTAAGACATCTAATGCCTTTAGCAGTAGTCTGACCCTCATTCGCTCTTGCTCAGCGTGTGTCGAAAGACACTGCGTCTTGCTAAGAGTAATACCAAGAGTCATTTGCACGAAGCCCTTCTTGGAATCCTGCATACTGGACCTGTGCAAGGCCTTATCACCATAAGTATCTTGACACAATCCAATTAGCTTATCCAATCTATCTCTATAGATTCTTATTCCAAGAGTGTATACGGTTTCTCCCATAACTTTATCGAAAAACAACTTTCGAGTCGAGTCTCAACAGACTGAAACAATGGAACTTCATTTCTGAGAAGCAGTATGTTATCAACATACAATACTAGAAATGCAACTGCGCTCCCACTTGACTTAAGTATTCACCTCCATGATCTCATCGTAGAGCTTTAATACTTTTGCCAAATTGATTCTGTACTTCATTCTGGAACTCTTTGAACTTTTCAAAGATTCTGACTTATGTCTTATAAATAAAACATAACCGTACCTACTGAAAATATCAGTAAAGGTAATGAAGTACTGAAATTTTCCTCTAGCACTAGTGCTCATCGGCCCATATATATCCGTATGTATAAAGCCCAATAAGCCTCTGGCCCTTTCATTTTGTTCGTTCGCAACCTGTTTCGACCGACGCACCGTATGTGTCGATCGATACTACTTTTGTTGAAAGGGGCCTTCGTCATTTTACCCAATAAACAAGATTCACTTTACTCATTATGATTCATAATCAGATGAGCCCAAAAGCCCATCACTATGGAGCTTCTGAATCTATTTCTCATTTATGTGTCCCAAAACGACAATGCCAGAGAAAAGTTTGATTCGTATCATTTGACTTGAATCTCTTGGTATTAATGTTATAGTTAGGCAAATTCTGGTTTAGAACATAAAGTCCATTCTCCAATGGATTGCTACTATAAAATATATCATTGTAATCAAATGAATAACACTTATTCTTAATTTGAAAACTGATATCCTTTCATATCCAAACAAGGAAAAGAAATAATGTTTATGCTCATAGCAGATACATAGTAGCAGCTCTTAAGTTCTAGAATTATGCCATAAAGAAAACAAATGAAATACTCCTACGGCTAATGCAGCAACTCTTGCTCCATTCCCCATGCGTAGATCCACTTGTCCTTTCTCCATAGTCCTACTTTTGCTCAGGTCCTGCACATTTTCACAAAATATGAGCACCACAGCTGGTATCAAATACCTAACAAGTAGGACTATAAGAAGTAACTTTTACTTCTATAACATAATACCTGAAGAAGAAGTCTCGTACGTCTTCTTCATCTTCTCATAATCTTCCAAGAATTTATTGCAGTTTCTTTTCAAATGCCCATAACCATTACAATAACGGCACTTAACATCTTCAGAAGGACTGGTTTTAACCTTAGGAGCATGGCCAGACTCGCTTGGATTCACAATCGAGCTCGTCTTGCCATCACCTTTGTTCTTACCAAGTTTCTTAAACTTTTTACCCTTTTGTACCATGAGGACATTTGGGGTGTCCTTCTTGATGTTAGGTTCAACAGTCTTAAGCATCCCATGCAATTCAGTCAACGTCTTCGTCAAGTTGTTCATGTTATAGTTCATAACAAATTGATCATAGCTTGACGGCAGTGACTGTAGAATGATGTCAGTAGCCAACTCTTGGCTAATGGGACAATCCAGTTTCCCCAGGTTATCAATATAACTCATCATCTTAATGACATGAGGACTAACTGGTTCGCCCTTTGGTAGCTTGCACTCAATCAGAGACCTAACCGTCTGGTATCTCTGAGTTCGTGCCTGCTCCTGAAACATACTTTTCAGGCCAGTGATCATCTGTATTGGCGACTCCACGTACTCATATTGCTTCTGCAATTCCGAGTCCATGGTAGCCAACATGAGACAACTCACATCCACCGCATCATTAGAATGCTTATCCCAAGCATCCTTATCTGACTGCCAGGCATTGGCTCGGTACTTCCTGGGGAGAACTTTCTCAAGGACATAGTCATTTTTCTCCTGTTTGAGAACAATTCTAAAGTTCCGATACCATTCAAGAAAGTTTGATCCATTTAACTTGTCCTTCTCAAGGACGGATCGCAGGGAGAAATTGTTACGATGGTTTGTGCTAGACATAGCTGAAAAAACAAGGGAGGTTTAGTTATGATGTTCAAGAAATGAGAAGTCTTAACTTTTAAGAAAACTCGCATTATATTCAAACAATGTTTCCTCAGATGAATATAATGATCCAAGACCTTTACTTCACTAAACTTGAGTGAGCCACTGGCTATCACCCAAATTTTAGCTATCTAGGTAAGCAACTCTTTGCTAGTTATATCCAATATAAATCTTGGTTGTGGATCGACATCTCATGTCCAATCCACCTGATGTCTCTGAGCCCAAAATGATTTTGATGGCCCAGTCAAGTAAACCAATCTCTTAAGTCATGTAATTGTCGATGTCTTGCAGTGCAAATCCATCAACATGATTACCTCTGTCTTACTCATGAAATTGTGGACATCTTGCACTGCAAGTCTATCGCACAATTAAATGGGTCTTGACAGTTGACAAGATTGGAAAGACATCAAGTATCACTTGATATTTGGTTGAGGAACGGAACCATTTAAAACGTTCAGTTTTATTATGTTTTAATTCTTCTAATTAATTGATTTATCTTTCTTGGTTATGTGATTTCAGGTTCCTTAACCTAAACCATCGAATCTGATGTCGACCGACACTACTATAGTGTCGATCGATGCAGAATAACCAAAAGCAATCCGCGATAACCGATCAATCCAATTGATCCGGTTTTGAATACCGGTCGGTGTCGATCAATGCTACATTAGCATCGGTCGATACCAACCTGATCAAACCAATCGCAATTAAACCATTCACAGTTTTCAACCATCATTAACCAAGCTCGATAACTGGTCCAATCCAATTGAAGAGATTTATCAATTTCGCGAGGTTGGTGTCGACCGACACAACTCTTGTGTCGATCGACACTAGGCGAAAACAATTTTATTCGGGTTATCCTTCTGTGTCGACCGATACCGGATTGGTGTCGATCGACACAGGGCGATAAACCCTAATCGTTTTTCAAGCAAAAAACCTAAAAACTAGATTTTCATGAAAACGAATTTTAGCAAGTTTGTATCAACCATACACAGATTCAGATTCAACTAATCTAATCAACATGCTACAGACTCAATGGAACCCTAAAGCTCTGATACCACTGAAGGAATTTCTAGCAGTTCCTAATCCAATTAGGCAATCCTGGTCTGAATTCCAAGCCTAGGATCTAGGGTTCATGTAATTGAATCATTAGGATCTCAGAATTACCAGGTGATTAGCAGCGGAAGATTTGCAGATAATCGAGATCTAAAGCGCCTCAAATGCTGCGCCTCTACTGGTATCCACACGCACACAAACTGAACAGAAGGGATGCTATTGCCTTTTAGAGATCTAATCTCTTGAGAGGTTTCTTTACTAGTTCTGGTGGCTGTGAATTAGGTTAGATCGAGTTTAGGTCGACCATATATCTTATATATGTCGACTTAAACCACAACGGAATTAACCAACGATTAAACCGAATTAATCTGGTAATCCGCGAGTCGTGTCGACCGACACACTTATTGTGTCGATCAACACTGTCCAGAAACTTTGTATTGAATGCATATCAAATATGCATTCACCCGATCATTACATTAATGATCAACCTCATATACTACGTCCAGTTTGCTTAGGTGTGTGACCATGTAGGATCATATAACACTAGCAATGAGTTCTCAACTCACTGATCATAAGTGGCTTCTAGCAAAGCATTACGACTTCCCAGTGTCATATGATTGTCTCATCTCGACAGTACGACTTTCACTCAAGAGCAAGTACAATAGATTTCAGGACATTCCCAACAGTGTTTTGCTTGAAACACTTCCAACAAACCACACCGCCATTCAGATAACAGCACTATTCTACGGTTTTCTGCTTGGAGCCCTTCCAACAGATAGTAACGTTATTCAGACAAAGAGACATAACCAAGTGGGAACCGGAAATCGTCTTTGTCCGTCTAACTACTCTCAACTGGTTCGTCACTTCCTCAATTCACCAGGAACCTATCCTTAGTGTTCCTCAAACACTTGGGATATTTCTGGCAACTGTTCAGTGAATTTTACCGGAACAACTTGGTATCTACTCGTAATGCGTAAGCTGCATCTGGATGAGTGTAAATTATGGCATTAATGATGGATTCCATTGCAAAAGCATAAGGAATCACACTCATACATACTAGCTCAGCCAGTGTCCAAGACACTTTGTCTTGCTAAGATCATTGCCATTAGACCTTTGGTGTGAAGCCATTCTTGGAATCATGCATATTGGAACTGTCCAATACCTTATCAACATAAGGATTATGACACGATCCAATTAGCCTACCTCAATCTATTTCAATAGATCCTTATTCCAAGAACTCACGCGGCTTCTCCCATGTCTATCGTTAAAATAACTTCCGACCCAAGTCCTCATGAGACTTAAGCGACGGAACGTCGTTTATGAGAATGAGTATGTCATCTACATACAGAACGAGAAATGCAACTACGCTCCCACTAGTCTACTTATAAACGCATGGTTTCATTTCGTTCCTGATCAAGTCAAAACTTTTGACCACTTTATCAGAATGTTGATTCCAACTCCAAGATGTTTGCTTCAATCCAAAAATGGATCGGTGAAGCTAACATGCATACCTAGCCAATTTTCGGAGTTGGGGCTCACCATCGCTTCTTGAATTTCGCAGATTCGTCACTTTTCAATGATCAAAAGATCACGGCAATCGGTTACGAGAAATCACTCTCGGGTTAGTGACAGATTCATTCGGATCTACGAACTTCAGGCTCCATAGGTGTAGGTCCTACAGCACTTTGTAGATCTCACCGCTGCTCTCCCTCAACAGGTTGAGCAGTCTCCTGTGTTTATCGAATTTCTTCGATGTGTACTTTTACTCCCACTGTTCTTATTGGAAAGTATAATCTTTCTCAAAAGACACAGTTTCGGACAACAAAACTTTGTTCTCGGATTAGTTATAAAAGTAATAAGCCTAGGTTTCCTTAGGACAACCAGCGAGGTAGAACTTATCAGATTTGGGTTCAATCTTGTTATCTATCATCCCCAAATGATCAGGAACAACATACTTGAAAAACTTCCAGTCCACATCCAATGTGGTGTCTTTCAATTGATTCTGATTGAAAACCTTTTCTGCGCAAATACAGACATTTTAGAGCGTATTCTTAAAGGATTTTGGAAAATTCGTGTGACTCATCATTGATAGGAACATATCCAATAAGGCCCGATAACTTTTCTCAGAAAAACCATCCAGGTTTTCAGAAGAATTGAGTCGTGAAAAAACTTCACACTCATTCAGATGATCACTTATTTCTTGACTTAAGTATTCTCCTCCGCGATCCAATCGAGGATTTTCAATACTTCTGTCAAGTTTATTTTATACTTCATTGTGGAACTCCTTTGACCATTTCAAAAGATTCCGACTTGTGTCTCATCAGACGAACACAGCCATGTTTACTGAATTCATCAGTAAAGTGTTGGGAATGTCCTGAAATCTACCGTACTATCTCTAGAAAGTATGATAAGTGTCGAGATCAGACATAAGTCATAAATACTGGGTGATCATGATGGCTTGCTAGAGTCCGCTCTTGATCTATAAGTTTAGGACTTATTACCAGTATTGTATGATCCCGAAGGGTCACACACCATAGCTAACGGGAAAGTTAAATGGAATTAATACGGTAAGATGCAATGGCATTTACTGTATTGGATCAGAAAATTGGGCCAGACAAAATGCAGGCTTTTGTCTGATTTGTGTCTTGGGCCCAAATGACAAATGAGCCATTAGTCATTAGACTTGGGCCCATTAGAGAGTTAATGAGGATTAAGAAATCGAAACCCTAAGCTAAGGCTTGCGATTTTTCTCCTAGTAGCCGCGAGCTTCATCTCTCTCTCTAACCTCTCTCTCTGATCTGATCCATCTCTTTGGTCTAGCAGCCATCCCTTGCTTGTAAGAGTGTGGATACTCAAGGAGGAATAGGTGATTCATCTGTTCTAGACTGATCTTGTCATTACCATCAATCCGCTGTGCAATCAATAGGTAATGTTACAGGTTTGGTTTTATGATTCGTTTTGCAAGAACCTAGATCTGTTAAGATTATGTGTTAGGTTGTAATACGAGAATTAAACCTTGAAAAACACTATAATCCCTCAGTGGTATCAGAGCCTAGGCATTAGGTTTCTTGTAAATCTGGATCATATGAATGTTTAATGGTTTAGAATTAATTTTGAATGAAAATTGATTAAAGAAATCATTAAACCTTAATTGTGATCATGTTTTGGTCTCGGCATGATTAATAAACCCTAAATTGGCTCACGATGTGATCATGTGTGAGCGTGTGAGGCGTGTGTTCATGTATGAGCCGATTAATAAAACCCTAATCGCTTTATATGGTCTTGTAATGATCATGAGATGCGATCGTTATTGATTGGCTGATATAAACATGTGATGCGATCGATAATTTAATTATCAATGATCGATCATGTGTGTGCGTGTGCCTTGTGATGCCGAGAGAGGGACCACGTGAGGAGTTGTCCGAGATCGATCTCGCGATCGTGAGGCTAGCTTGGATCGTGCGTTAATGGGCCATGTGAACGTGACGATCGGATCGTTGGGATGATGTTGGCTTGCGATCATCACGGCTCAAATCATCACGGTCGTGAGATCATGGCGATCGATGACCGATCGTGATGGGCCGAGTTAGATCGTGATGGGCCGAGTTGGATCGTGGGTCCATGACCCGATCATGGATCCGATCGTTTGGCCCGTTAAATTTTATGTCCCGCGAATAGTCAATCGGTTAAACCGAGCTTCGCGGTTCGTTGCCCAAAACCACACCGATTAAACCGGTCCATTTAATTGGCGGTTAATTGTGTGTTTAAAGCCTTAAACCGTAAGTTAAATCAAATTGGCTAAAACACTAGGTGTTTCTTCCCGGTTTTGGATTTAACTGAACCGATCCAATTTAATTGGTGGTTCAAGCGGTTAACCCGAATCGCGGTTTGCTGGAAATTATTTAATACATGGTATTATTTAATTTCTGGTTAAACCGGATTGAAATTCAAAAATTGAATTTTAACCTAAACCGAAGGCTGGTCTAAGTTTGATTTGGTTGGACCAAATAATTTAGAGCTGGTCTGGTTTAGTAAATAACCGATGGTTTTGATAGTTAATTTGGTCTTGGACCAGAATTAATAAACCGGATCGGTTATGTCAAATCATTGGGCCAACTGGAATTCTATGGTCTTGGGCCAAGAATTGGGCCTATAATTTGTGACCCAACCCAAAATATTTAATAAAATATTAAATTAGAAATTTCTATTTTTAGTTTGTTACTAAATTTAGAAAGTTTCTAAAATAAGAAAGTTTCCCAAAATAGTAATCTTCTATTTTTGGAAATAAAACTTAAAATCCTCAAAAACAATATCAAGCTTGGATGTCTTTCCAATCTTGTCAGCTACTTAACGCTTATTCGATTACAGATATGGCTTACAGTGTGAGGTGTCTGTTTTCGCGTAAGTAAAGTAGTATATAGTCACTAATTTCATTGGGAGTCCCAGACTTTAGTGATTATTTGGCTGTAAGAGATTGGTTTCCTTGACTGGGCCATCGGGAGTCCCGGGCCTTGAGACATCTGGTGAATTTGGGCCTCGGGTCCAATTCACAACCGAGAGTTATATGAGATATAACTAGCTGTGTGTATGCTTACCAAGTAAAGCTAATTACGGGTGACGGCCAGTGGCCCACTTTGGATTTAGCTGAACATGGGTCTCGGAATCATTGTATTCTTATGAGGTTAAACAAAGAAATTTTGAATACAATGCGAGTTTTCTTATAAGTTGTTAAGATTGCTCTTTTATGAACTTAATAACTAAATCTCTATTATCTCATATTTTCAGCTATGTCAAGCACAACAACACAAAACACTTTCTCGATCCGGTCTGCCCTTGAGAAGGACAAACTGAACGGATCAAACTTCCTGAACTGGTCCAGGAACCTGAGACTTGTGCTCAGGCAGGAGAAGAAGGCTTATGTCCTTGAAAGAGCTCTCTCTCCTAGACCTGCGAATAATGCCGCACAAGCTGTGAAGAATGCTTGGGATACACATTCTTCAGATGCTAATGACGTGATTTGCCTGATGTTGGCGACAATGGCTCCCGAACTGCATATGCAGTGGGAAGGCCTGACTTGTCCCATGGAGCTGATGGCAAATCTGAAAGCGTTGTTTCAGGAGCAGTCTCGTACAGAGAGATTCCAAACTGTTAAGAATCTCTTGGACTGTAAAATGGCTAAGGATGCAGCAGTGAGTCCACATGTTCTGAAAATGATGGGTTATCTCGATCATTTGACTAGGCTCGACTGTCCTATAAGCCAAGAGCTTGCTTGTGATATCGTTCTGCAGTCTCTTACTCCTGCATATGACCAGTTCATTTTGAACTATAATATGCATGGGTTGATAAAGACGTTGCCTGAGCTACATGGTATGGTCAAGACTGCAGAACCGAATCTGAAGAAGACCAAGGAGTCGTCTGTACTCATGGTTCAGAAGGGCAAGGGTTTCAAGAAATCCGCTGCAGACAAGGGAAAGGGCAAGGTAGTCAGCAATGAAAAGGCCAAGCCCAAGCCCGTGTCTAAAGCTGGGCCTTCTGATATCTGCCACTTTTGCAAAGAGGCAGGGCATTACCGCAGGGACTGTAAGAAATACCAGGAAAGTCTGAAGAAGAAGAAGTCCTTGGAGACTAAATCTTCAGGTATTTTTGTTATTGAAGTAAATACTACTACTTCTGATAATACCACTTGGGTATTAGATACTGGATGTGGGGCTCATATTTGTACTAATATGCAGGCGCTCAGCAACAGTAGAAGGTTGAAGCAAGGGCAAGTAGAGTTGCAGGTTGGCAATGGAGCGAAGGTTCCAGCACTGGCCGTTGGCACTTACTTGTTGTCTTTACCTTCTGGATTGATTTTAGAACTTGAGAATTGTTATTTTGTACCTGCTATAAGCAGAAATATCATTTCAGTTTCATTGTTGGATTTGCAAGGATTTGATTTTTCTATTAAGAATAAATTGTGTTCCTTTAATCTCAATGATATGTTCTATGGCTGTGCCCCTCTTATAAATGGGCTGTACATGCTGGATCAATCTGCTCCAGTATATAACATAAATACAAAACGGTTCAAATCTAACGAAGAAAATGAAACGTTTCTCTGGCATTGTCGTTTAGGGCACATTAGTGAGAAACGCGTCAAGAGGCTCCATTCAAATGGACTCTTGGGCTCATTTGACTTTGAGTCTTGTGAGCAATGCGAATATTGTCTAATGGGCAAAATGACACGGGCCCCTTTCAATAAACCCACAGAAAGGGCCAGTGAACTATTGGGCCTGATACATATTGACGTGTGTGGCCCAATGTCCACAAGTGCTAGAGGAAACTTTCAGTACTTCATTACATTCACTGATGATTTCAGTAGATATGGATATGTCTACTTGATGAAACATAAGTCGGAAACCTTTGAAAAGTTCAAAGAATTCCAGAATGAAGTACAGAACCAGCTTGGTAAAAGTATTAAGGCTCTTCGGTCGGACCGAGGAGGAGAATACTTGAGCCAGGAATTTCGTAATCATCTGAGTGAGTGTGGGATTATCTCCCAACTCACACCTCCTGGAACACCTCAGTGGAATGGTGTGTCTGAGAGAAGGAATCGGACATTGTTAGATATGGTCCGATCCATGATGAGTCACACAGACCTTCCTATATCCCTTTGGGGATATGCTTTGCTCACCGCAACGTTCACACTGAACAGAGTGCCATCAAAGGCAGTAGCAAAGACACCATATGAGATATGGACTGGAAAAGCTCCAGCAATGTCTTTTCTCAGAATTTGGGGTTGTGAAGCCTATGTCAAAAGATTAATCTCAGACAAGCTTACACCAAAATCTGACAAATGCTACTTCATTGGTTATCCTAGGGATACCAAGGCTTATTACTTCTATCTGCGATCCGAGAACAAAATCTTTGTTGCTCGGGATTGTACTTTTCTTGAAAGAGAGTTTCTCTCTAGAAAAGATAGTGGGAGTAAGGTACAACTTGATGAAATTCAAGAAGGACAGGAACCTGTTCAACCTAATGAGGAAGAACAGCAGGATGAATTACATGAAGTTGTAATAGAACCTGAACCTGCAGTACCTGAAGTTCGAAGATCCGGAAGGATCCGTCAGGAACCTGATAGATATCAGGGATTCCTTGTGACTAATTGCCATGATCTTTTGATCATTGACGGTGATGAACCCTCGAACTTTGCAGAAGCCATGATGGGCCCTGACTCCTTAAAGTGGCGTGAAGCCACAGAATCCGAGATAGACTCCATGTCTACTAACCGAGTGTTTTCACTGGTTGATTTACCTGCTGGTGCAAAAGCCATCGAGTGTAAATGGATCTTCAAGAAGAAGATTGACATGGATGGAAATGTCCAGATTTACAAGGCCAGGTTGGTGGCAAAAGGTTTCAAGCAAATTCATGGTATAGACTATGATGAAACCTATTCACCAGTGGCAATGATGAAATCAATTCGGATTCTCCTAGCGACTGCCGCTTATTATGACTATGAGATTTGGCAGATGGATGTGAAAACCGCCTTCCTGAATGGAATCTTGGAGGAGGATGTGTATATGACACAACCTGACGGTTACATTGATCCTAAGAATGCTGGGAAAGTATGTAAGCTTCACAAATCCATTTATGGATTGAAGCAAGCATCGAGGAGTTGGAATCTTCGTTTTGATGAAGCAATAAAGAACTTTGACTTCATCAGAAACCGAGAGGAACAATGTGTGTATAAGAAAACTAGTGGGAGCAAAGTGGCGTTTCTTATCCTATATGTCGATGACATATTGCTTCTTGGAAATGATATTCCAATGCTGAAGTCTGTTAAAGACTGGCTGGGAAGTTGTTTTTCCATGAAGGACATGGGTGAAGCCGCGTATGTTCTTGGAATCTGAATCTTTAGAGACAGATCTAAAAAGCTGATTGGACTTTGTCAAGATGCTTATATAGATAAAGTCCTGCATCGATTCGGAATGGATAAATCCAAGAAGGGGTTCACGCCAATGATACATGGTGCTACACTAAGCAAGGATCAGTGTCCTAAAACACCTGATGAGCTTAAGCGCATGAGTAGGATTCCTTATGCTTCAGCTATAGGATCTATCATGTATGCCATGATCTGTACTCGTCCTGATGTTGCTTATGCACTAAGCATGACGAGTAGGTACCAGTCTAATCCAGGTGAGAGTCACTGGATTGCCGTAAAGAACATCCTGAAGTATTTGAGGAATACTAAGGATAAGTTCCTGGTTTACGGAGGAAGTGAAGTGCTTGAAATCAGTGGATTCACGGATGCAAGTTTTCAGACAGATAAGGATGATTTCCGGTCACAGTCTGGCTACATCTTCTGTCTGAATGGCGGTGCAGTAAGTTGGAAGAGTTCCAAGCAGAGCACCGTGGCAGATTCCACAACTGAAGCTGAATACATCGCTGCTTCAGAAGCTGCGAAGGAAGGAGTTTGGATAAGGAACTTCTTGATTGAACTCGGTGTATTCCCAAATGCCACTGAGCCTCTAGCACTGTATTGTGACAACAATGGTGCAATTGCTCAAGCCAAGGAACCGAGACATCATCAGAAATCCAAACACATTATGAGAAGGTATCACCTGATTCGTGATATAGTGAATAGAGGTGAAGTGATGGTCAGCAGAGTTCCCACTGATGAGAACGTGGCTGACCCGTTGACAAAGCCACTCCCGAGACCTAAGCACGAGTTGCATACTGCTGCTGTAGGAATTAGAGATATTCAAATGTAATCTCTTTTTGAGTGGGAGTTGTGAGGGCTTTTGTTTTAGTTATTTTGATTGGTTCATGTAAACATTTTAAATGTTAATGAAATTTTATTTCTGGATTATTTTAACTGTGATATAAAATAATCGTTCCAAAATGATTCATGTCATTATATATGGGCCATCGAAGTACATGAGTAGACTTGATCCTGAAACCCCATATTTAACGAAATGACATAAATCATAGTGTCCATAGTCGAAGGTTGTTGAAATTGGAACACCAACAACCTGTTGAGACTAGATTGTGTTGAGACTTATGACCAAGTTTCGAGGGGTCATAGATGCGCGGCATCAAAGTCGACACATAGGTATATGTAGGGGAACATATGACCGGACATGGCCCGCAAATGAGAACTCTACAAGATATTAATATCTGTGTCATGAAAGGTTCTCATATATGACTATAGAGTATAGTCCTTAGACCTGAGTTCGCATGCATGTGGCTGCACATGGAGTGATACGCTTTGATCATTGTCTAACGCTGTTTCGTAACTGGGAGCTATACGGACCTTGGTTGGGTGTATTATGAATTGTGTAGTTCATAGTGATGGAACAAGATGGGATTTGTCCCTGCCGTTTAACGGAGGTAATATCTCTAGGCCAATCGGAGATTTGATAGCTGGTAAGAGAATGGCCATTCCCAAACGGACTTGCCCAAGTCGTTTGCATTGTCAGTATCAAATCTGTTCCGATAAACATGGTCTGGCTATATAAGTATGACACGCATCTTGCCTTATGCCAGATCGAGATATTAAGACAAAAGGACTAGGGAATGTAGGATTCTAGTACAATCGGGAGATTGTTGGGAATGTCCTGTGTAGGATTCCAGTACAAGTGGGAGATTGTTGGGAATGTCCTGAAATCTACCGTACTATCTCTAGAAAGTATGATAAGTGTCGAGATCAGACATAAGTCATAAATACTGGGTGATCATGATGGCTTGCTAGAGTCCGCTCTTGATCTATAAGTTTAGGACTTATTACCAGTATTGTATGATCCCGAAGGGTCACACACCATAGCTAACGGGAAAGTTAAATGGAATTAATACGGTAAGATGCAATGGCATTTACTGTATTGGATCAGAGAATTGGGCCAGACAAAATGCAGGCTTTTGTCTGATTTGTGTCTTGGGTCCAAATGACAAATGAGCCATTAGTCATTAGACTTGGGCCCATTAGAGAGTTAATGAGGATTAAGAAATCGAAACCCTAAGCTAAGGCTTGCGATTTTTCTCCTAGTAGCCGCGAGCTTCATCTCTCTCTCTAACCTCTCTCTCTGATCTGATCCATCTCTTTGGTCTAGCAGCCATCCCTTGCTTGTAAGAGTGTGGATACTCAAGGAGGAATAGGTGATTCATCTGTTCTAGACTGATCTTGTCATTACCATCAATCCGCTGTGCAATCAATAGGTAATGTTACAGGTTTGGTTTTATGATTCGTTTTGCAAGAACCTAGATCTGTTAAGATTATGTGTTAGGTTGTAATACGAGAATTAAACCTTGAAAACACTATAATCCCTCATAAAGATAATGAAGTCCTGAAGATTTCCTGTGGCATTAATGCTCATCGGGCCACATACATCAGTATGAATAATGCCCAATAAGCCTCTGCCCCTTTTTCTTTAGCACTGCTAAAGAAGCCTTAGTCATTTGGCCCAGTAAGCAGAATTCATATCTCATATGATTTATAATCAAATGAGCCCGAAAGCCCATAACTATGGAACTTCTGAATCTGCTTCACTTCTATGTGGCCAAAACGACTATGCCAAGGAAAGACTGGTTCGAGTCATCAGACTCAAACTTTTAGTATTTATGTTATATACAAACTCACGCTGGTTTAAGATATAAAACCCATTCTAAACGGGGTGCTACCATAGAATATGTCATTAAGATCTAAAGAACAAAACTTGTCTTTTATCAAAATGGAAAAACATCCAAATTCTTACAAGAAAATGAAAGAATCTCTGCATAAAGCAGGTACATAGTAGCAATTACTTAATTCAAAAACCAACCTTGAAAGGCTCCTACAAGTGGAGAATCTCTATGGCTCATGCAGCAACCATTGCTCCATACCAGACACGCAGTTCCACTTGTCCTTTCTTCAACGTTCTACTGTTGCTTAGGCCCTGCATATTTCAAAAATATCAGTACCACAACTGGTATCCAATACCTACGTAGAACTTGAAATAACGACACAATACCTGAAGAAGAAGTTCCGTTTATCTCCTTCATCTCTTGTGAATCTTCCGAGAATTTAATGCAATCTCTCTTCCAATGCCCAAACTCTGCACAGTAGCAGCACTTACCAACATCAGATGGGCCTGACTTGGGCTTAAAGGATGACACATGCTTATTCCGATTCCTAATCTGAACGGCCTTGCCTCCACCCTTGTCTATACAAGATTTCTCAAATCTTTTACCCTTTATGATGTTTTGCTCTGCTGTCTTGAGCATGCCATGCAGCTCAGTCAACGTCTTCGTCAAGCCTTTGTTGATATAGCTCTTTATAAACTCATCATAGCTTGACGGCAGTGACTGCAAAATGATCTCAGTAGCCAACTCTAGGCTAACAGGACAATCCAGTTTCTCCAGGTTATCAATGTAACCCATCATTTTAATGACATGAGGACTCACTGGAGCATCCTTTGGTAGCTTGCACCCAATGAGAGACTTAACCGTCTGGTATCTCTCAACTCGTTCAGACTGGTGATCATCTCTATTGGCCACTCCACGTTCTCGTATTGACTCTTCAAGTCCGAGTTCATGGTAGCCAACATCAGACCACACACATCTACCACATCAATATAATGCTTATTCCAAGCATCATATACTGCATGCGAGGCATTGGTCCCAAGTTTCTCGGGGAGAGATTTCTCAAGGACATAGTCCTTACTCTCTTGCTTGAGAACTATTCTCAAATTCCGATACCAATCCAGAAAATTTGATCCATATAACTTGTCCTTCTCAAGGACGGATCGCAATGAGAAAGTAGTTTTAGACATAAGCTGAAATCCAAGAAAACAAAGATTTAGTTATGTATTCCATGAAATGAGAAATCTTATCTAATAAGAAAACTCGCATTATATTCAAACAATGTTTCCTCTATGAATATAATGATCCAAGATCCATACTTCACCAAAATCTGAGTGGACGACTCGCCATCACCCAAAATTTAGTTATCTAGGTAAGCAAATCATTGCTAATTGTACCCAGTACAACTCTTGGTCGCAGATAAGACAATCCATGTCTCATCTACTCTGACGTCTTTGGGCCCAGAACTTCTGATGGCCCAGTCAAGTAAACCAATCTCTTCAGTCTTGTGATCACTGACAGTCGCACTGCAAGTCTATCAATTATCACCTGTCTTACTCATGTAATTGTGAATACCAAGGACTCCAAGACTATCCAACAACGAAACGAGTCTTGACAGTAGACAAGATTGGGCAAGACATCAAGGTCACTTGATATTTAGTTGAGGAAACGAAACTCTAAAATGTTAGCAAATCAATCTCTTAGGTCATGTAATTGTTGATGTCAAGCACTGCAAGTCCATCAACATAATTACCTGCCTTACTCACGTAATTGTGGACACCAAGCTCTTGGCTAGACCATCACACAACGAAATGAGTCTTGACAGTTGACCATATTGAAGCTAAGCTTTGATCTAATACACATCCAATGTGTATCAAAATGGATTTAGAACATTTAATCTTGATACATATCCAATATGCATCCAAAAAGTGTTTTAATTGTTCTTTATCAACTAGGTTTAAGTCGAGCTTGGTTTTGCAAATTCAAGGTTCAATAACCAGAATTGTGAGCACTGTGTCGATCGACGCAGACATGTCTGTCGATCGACACCACCAAACAAAACCGGACTTCAATAATCGGTTAAACCAATTAACCCGGTTCATTGAACCGGTCATGTCGATCGACACAATCCATGTGTGACGGTCGACATAGACCTAAACCGGAGACAGTTTTGATAACCGGTCCAATCCAATTGAACCGACTTATCAGATCAAACTGATCTTAACCGATCAAATCGGTTTATACTAATTGAAATAATCAGTTCAATCCAATTGAACCAATTCATCCAATTTAAAACGATCTGACCGGACTTAACCAAGCATGATAACCGGTCCAATCCAATTGAACCGATCAACCAATCGCAAGGTCTGTGTTGACAGACACTCAACCTGTGTCGATCGACACAGTAGGCATTCAGGTTTTCTTCGTGAAAAACCCTAGCCGCCGATTCTGACGAATTCACTATTTTGTGTCGACCGACACACCTTTTGTGTCGATCGACACCATACGAAAAACATAATCGTTTCTGATCAAAATCGATCTAACCTGTTCTTATTCATACTATCTTATGAGCGAATTTAAATCATCAAATTCTATTAAACAGGCTGATTCAATGGAAAACCCTAAGGCTCTGATACCACTGATGGAATTCCTAGCAGTTCCTAATCCGATTAGACAACCCTAAGTTTGAATTTCGAGCCTAGGATCTGGGTTTGAGTAATTGAATCATGGATCTCGCGTTTACCTTGTTCTGGCAGCGGAATATGGTCAGATAAACGAGATCTCTAGAGCGCCTCAGATGATGCGCCTCTACTGCAGTCCACACGCACACAAGCTGTAATCCGCCGGGATGCTAGTGCCGGGAATCGGATCTCCTGGGAGTTTCTGTGTTTTAGAGGTGGCTGCGTTTTCTGTCAAGAAAAGGTCTCAACAACGGCTATGGTTCCAGGTCGTCGATATAAGCCTTTATATATACCTGGAATGACTAAAACCGATCATTGGATAAATCCAATTCGTTTAAGTCATCAAACCAAAACATCAGGTTCGAAACTCGATATGTGTCGATCGACACACCCAATGGTGTCGATCGACACACCTCTTAAAACTTGAATTCAATGTGCATCCAATACACATTGACCAGACCATTTGCCAATGATCAATCCCATACAAAGTGTATCCAGCTTGCTTAGGTGTGTGACCCTGTAGGTTCACATAATACTAGCAATGAGTTACAACTCATAAGTCATAAGCGGCTTCTAGCAAAACATTATTATCACCTAGTATTACATGAATTGTCTGATCTTGACAATACAACTATCTATCAGAGTAAGTACAATATGATTTCAGGACATAATCCCAACAACAACCGGTCTTATCTTCAGAATCAGATCAATGTCTCTTTGGTAAAATAGGTCAGTCAGAACTCCCTTGTCCCAATCTTTCCTTTCCATATCAATAAGCCCATTAAAAGTTAAATCAAGATTGATGAGGATGTTTTTCATCAGAGGAGCCCTCATCTTTTCATCTTCCAACCAACTACTAGTCCAAACGCTTATGGACCTGCCATCTCCAACCATTTGCTTTAAACCCTTTTCAAGAAGTTCCCTTCCAAACAAGATGATGCACCATCCATAAGAAGGTCTGCATCCGGTGGCCGCGTTTAAAAACTGATCCTCTTCAAAATACATGCTTTTGATAAACCGAGAGAAGAGACAGTCAGGATCTTGAAGAATTTTCCATGCCTGCTTTGCCAAGATGGCTTGATTAAACAGCTGAACATCCTTAAACCCAAGGCCACCAAGGTCCTTTGGCATACACATCTTCTTCCAAGAAAGACAGTGTGTTTTCCTTTTATTCTCCATACCGTTCCAAAAGAAGTCAGCCATTGCTCATATTATCTTCTCACAAGTTGTCTTTGGAAGCTTAAAGCAAGACATGGCGAAAACAGACATTGACATAGCCACAGACTTCAGGAGAACTTCCTTCCCACCTTGAGATATGGATCTGGAGAAATAACCTGAGAATCTATCCTTCATGTTCTCCTGAAGATATGCGAGCATGTCAACCTTGGAACCGCTAAAACATTCTAGCAGTCCCAAGTAAGTACCAGCCCCACCTTCATTCATAATTCCCAGTGCAGCTTGGATTTCTTCTCGTATTTCCAGCTCCACCTTATCACCAAATGTTATCGAAGATTTCTCCAGGTTTATTATTTTACCAGTAACAGAGTCGTAAACCTTGAGGATATCTTGGACCACCTTACACTGCTCTATATATGCTCTGAATAGAAATAGGCTATCGTCAGCGAATAACATGTGTAAAACTGATGGCTCGGAATCAGAGAATTGAAGACCATTCAGACATCCTCTTGTTTCCGCTCTAAGAAGGAGGTGGGAGAGACCTTTTGTACATAGCAAAAAGAGAAAAGGGGAAAGAGGGTCCCCTTGTCTCAGTCCTCTCTCCTGAACAATGTACCCAAAGGATTGTCCATTAATCAGAACCGTATAAGTTACTGATGTGATGCAAAACATTATCCAGCCAATGACAATGGTATGAAATCCTAGCGCTTTAAGAAGATCTTTGACATAAGACCATTCTACTCTGTCGAATGCCTTGGACATATCTGTTTTTACCGCTAAGAATTCTGAGAGATCTTCTAGTGAGTTCTCAGCCCATGCACAGCCTCATGTGCAATCAATATGTTATCTGATATCAGCCTATCTGCTTCAAACGCGGATTGGTTAGGGGAAACAATATCCACCAGCAGAGGTTGAATTCTTCCCACAAAGATCTTAGAAACTACTTTATACAGAACTGAGCAGAGGGAAATAGGTCTCAGGTCTTGCATGAGTGGAGATCCCAACTTTTTTGGCACCAAACAAATCAGGGTAAAGTTCCAGTCCTTCGGGAAGTAGCCATACCTGAAGAAGTCCTTCACCTCTCTGACAAGCTGAGGACCCACAACATCCCAATAATGTTGAAAGAACATACCTGACATTCCATCAGCCCCAGGGGCACTAGCAGGTTTGATTGAGAAAACAACATTCTTTACCTCTTCATTTGTTACCTCCTTAATGAGTAGATCATTAGTTTCTGCAGAAAATCTTGGATGGAACCCTCAAAGATAGCATCAGAGTCAGCCGGATTGGAAGAGGAGAAAAGATTCGTGAAATAGGTTGATGCCACTTCTCCCGTTGCTGCTTCTGAGCGTTTGAGAACTCCATTTTCATCTAACAGCGTATCAATACCATTCTTGGATCTCGCTTCCTTCACTGAGTCATGGAAATGTTTTGTGTTTCTTTCGCCTTTGAGGAGATTAGCTTTCTTCGTTTTTTTGGCTCCAGAAAACCTCCTCATCTTTGTAAGCTCTAACCAGCTCCTTTTTTAGATAAATCAGCTTGTCTGTGAAAGGAAGAATGGCTGATTGTTCAATTTCAAGATCAGACTTTAAACCCTGCAGTCTGTCCAGAGAGTTTGACACTGATTCTTTCTTCCATCGACTGAGGGATTTTCTGCAATTTCTTAATTTGGCAGAGATGTCCAACTGCCTGCCTCCATTGACATTCCAAGCTTCATGTATCACTTCTTTCACCAAGGGTTTATGGAGCATTCTTTTATCAAACATGAAGCTTCCACGATAAGCATCCTGAGATGAGCGGAATTTCACCAAGACTGGCCGGTGATCAGATCCACGCTTGTCCAGGAAGGCCTGATTCGAAGCTGGAAAAATTCTGAACCATTCTTTTTTCCCGAAGCTCCTATCCAGTTTACATTGGATCCAGAGCTCACCTCTCATACCTCCCCACGTAAAGCTATTACCCGAGCTTGCTAACTCCGCCATTCCACAATCTGAGATCATATTGCAGAAAGAGGAAAATGAATTATCGCTTCTTCTTGGTCCACCAATCTTTTCACTGTTATCCATAATTTCATTGAAGTCCCCAAGCATACACCAACTCGTTTTCCTTTGGATTCCTATTCTGGTTAGCATCTCCCAAACCAGAGGTCTCAAGTTTTCAATAGGGTTACCATAAACAAAAGTTATAAAAAAACTTTTCATTCCCATCCTGTACAAAAACATCCAAAATATTCTTGTCCATAAACTGAAAGGAGACATCAATACTCCTTTTCCAGAAAAGAGCTAGTCCTCCACAAGTGCCAACCGGGTCTATAGTATATACATAGTCATATCCTAGCCATTCTTGCATATCTACAAGCGCATTCCGCTTATTCATCGTCTCCATCAAACACAACATCTCATGAAAATGTTCTTTACGCATCTCCATGAGACGAGGAATCACCAGATCCTGAGGCCGCCCCAAGCCCTGGCAATTCCAGCTCAGTAGGCTCATTATACTTCGGACAGTCCCTCATTTGGGACCGTCTCGAGTATACTGACCTTGGCAGTTTTGACCTTCTCAACTATCTCTTTCTCTGCTTTCCTCTTTTGCGCTTTTCCTTTCTGACTTCCCAGACCATCTTCTGTGTTTTTCTTACTCAGACGTCTGCTTTTATATGTTCTGATCCTTGGCCGGCTTTTATTAGAACCCCGAGAGGATGAGGTACCTCCTTCTGAGTAACCCAGAGAGAATCCAGATGATTCATAATGGATAGTGGAAGGGTCTCCCGGGTTGTTATCATGGAGCTTGTAACAGCTATCAATAGGCTTTTCTAGCTGAAATCCAGCTCCTCTGTTTGCGTTTATTGCTGAGGCCATCAGCTTCTGAGATTCGGGAAAGGTTGTACCTAAGTTAGAATTTGAGGTATCGTAACCAAAGACAATGCCCTTTCCTTTGTCAATGTCTCTAGTGATAACAGGGATAGGCTCCAGGCTTAACACGGACTTCTGAGTGAAGGGATCCTTCTCTGCTTCTTTTACTGAACTCATGACCCTTTTTTCCCTTATCTTTCTTGCTTCTCCTTCTGCTACAAAGAGATACTGTCTCATCCCCTGAAGAACTTCATTAGCAATCCTCATTCTGCTAGTGAAGGGATTGATGCCCACTTGACTTTCCTCAAGGACACCAAAAAAAGGGTCAGTACTAGAGAGGATCGGCTCAACTTTTGGCTTGCTGGGAGGTTTTCCCTTTCTTCTTTCCGCTTCAGACTCCTCTCTTTGTTTGATTATCAAAGGGCAGACATTCTTTTTGTGTGTTAATCGCTGGCATGAGTAGCATCTTTTCTGAACCCTTTCATAGAAGAAGTACACAGTTGTTAAACCTCCTCCTTTAAAGTTAATTACCTTCGATTTCCGTAGAGGTTTAGAAACATCAAAGAGGATCTTCACTCTTACATAAGCTCTACTCTGAGCCCTCTCCGGGTCGAAAGCCACTTCTTGCACTAATCCAATCAACTCTCTGATAGCTGTTATTGTTGCCGCCGTATAGTTATTGACATGCAAGTTACTAATCTGCACCCATATCGGAACAAATTGGAGGTAGTTCACTGGCGGGAATTCCACCCATCTTTCCACTGCTATAGCCCACTCATTATAAGTGTGTAAGCCTTTCTCCAGGACATCAATCAGATCGTATTAATTCTTGAATATAAACTGAAACTTCTCTTTTGTGAGGGCCACCCCTCTGACCTTATCGTATTTCTGCCATTTCCTTGGCATGTCCATAATCAAATCACTCATACTTAGGCAATCTGGGTTGAGAAGCCTCCCAATCATACTGATAGTATTATTTTCGCTTGAGCTGAACTCCGGTAGGTCTGGTAGATCAAAGGGCTCATCATCTTCTTCTAGGGACATAGCCATTAAGGCTTTATCCATCACCGCTGACATTACTATCAGATGGAGCTTAGACGGAGGATTCTTCAAAAATCAATCACCAACTCTTCACTAGAAACTGAAACCTTGGCTCTCTTCTCTATCTGCCGCTCTTGATAAAGCTTCTAAAAGAATCGAGGAGGGTCGCTCAAGAACCAAATATCTAAAGGAACTCTGAACTTCTGAGGGATCGAAGCTTAGATTCAGAGATCTGAAGTATTTCACCGATGCGAAAAACAGGAGGGTATTATCACGGAGTGAGCGAAGAGAGAACTAGTCCTACTCGCTCGAACTCGATGATATGAGATAATCTATTGAAAGAGGAAAATTTCTTCGATTAACACTCGACAAACCCTAACGGGAATTGGAGATTCCAAAGAAAAATCCGTTTTCAAAGACTAAACAGGATAGAATTGACGGATGGGAAAGTGTTTTCTAGACAAAAGCCCTAATTTCATAAAGACCAAACACTCTTTATGAGCCAGAGAGTCCTAAGCAAAATACGGGGTATGACCGAGTGTTCTGTTTTTTTTTGTCGAACCTTACTTTTATAGATTATAAACTAAAAGTTCACAAAGTAGCACAACAAACAAGCAAGAGCCAAATAAAGGGAAAGCAACAAATAGATAGAGACAAACAAATCCCTTAAACAACTAAAGATGCAGAGTCGTCTTCTAAACTTGACATCCATAGCGGTAGAAGAAACATTGCAGCCGTGGAAGTTAGTAATCACATGAAGTGTCCTAAAATCCGCAATTAAAACAGCATCAAGTGCACAATTGACAATCGCTAGTACAGTAGCAGCAAAAGAGGCGTTGAGGCACCAATTTGCTGAACCTGTGGAAAGAGTAGAAACCGAAGTTTCAGAACTTGTTAACAAGATACTCCCTACATCAATACCACACAAAATAGGTGGAATCAGGAGGCCAACAATCTCTATAAAGGAGAAGAAAGGACAATACTCCCTACATCAATACCGAGTGTTCTGTTAAAAACGCCTTTTTTGGCACGATACAACAAGTCTTTTTTAATTACAATCTTTACAACAATTGTGAAAGAATTCAGTGACACAACAAAATCTCAATATATCTCTTTCAAAGGGCACAGGCTTGGTGTCTCATGAGATTTGGCTCTGCCTTTTCTTCTTCCACCTCAGATTAAGCTTTCTATGCTGATTCCACCAATTTGTATGCTTACTGCTTTTGACCACACTTTCATCTTTAAAGACTTGAATTGCTCCATCATTTTGCTCTTTCCATTTGCTGCTACTACTATCACTTTCCTCTGCCATGATTTGTACACCACACTCAATAATCCTGTTATCGTTTTCCCTGCAGCTGAATTTAAATATAATGTCGGCTTTAAGGAATATGTGTTTTCAAATAGCCTCCCAGAAAATACGAACAAGTGTTCAGTTAAGAGTTGAGACCAGGTCGAATGGTAATTAAGTTCTCTGATGAGAACCCCTTTGCTTCTTAGACGACAAACAATTTGAGTGGGTAACAAAACATCTGGTGAAAGCATGATGCAAGCCTTAAATCTTGAAGATGCAGAGAAAGTCCCTGAATAGATGGTTATGGAGTTTCCTTTGCCTTTGTGAGTGAACTCTGAAGGGATTTCTTTACATGGTAACAACAAACAACTGTAAGCCCAATCTTGTATGATTGCTCTTCTTGATTCTTCATCAAGTGACAAACAGTTTTCGAAAATGATATTTCTGCTTGGATCATAGAAATTGGAAGATACTCTTATCGGTTCATCGAACGAGAAACATACGCTTTTGAGCGATCCACAATCATGTGCACTGAGATACATAAGCAAAAGCAGGAGACCCTGCAGTGACAGCAGCTTTTTGCAGTTCCTGAAGGTAAGAATATGTAGCTCAGGGAAACCTATGACGCAATCTGGAATCTTCTTTATATCACTGTAGCTTAGGTCTAAAGACCTTACACATTCTGGGACATGTGTTAATCTCTTGAGGTTTCGGCTGCCTATTGAAAGCGTATAAAGACGTGACCAACGACCCATAACTCATGAAGGAACATCTTCTATCTTTGTGCTTTTTACATCAAGATAAAAGATGTTGCTAGAAATATCTGGAAAAGTTCTCAATTGTGAGCAACCACTCATGTTGACGCTCACAAGAGATGCTAAGTTGATGTTGGTGGGAATAACTCGTAGCTTTTTGCAGTTGGCCATATTTAACTCATTCAGTTTGTGTAGATTCCTGATAGAGGAGGAAAGCTCCACCAAACGTTTGCAATCATCAAGTTTCAGTTCCTCAAGATTAGTAGCCTCCGAAAGATTTGGGATTTCTTTCAACTTACATGAATTTCTCAAATCTAACTTCTTGAGATTTGCAAGGGGCTACATGTGTCAAACACAACAAATGAGGAAAATCATATGGAGTTTTTCAGAGATATTATTAATCTATAATAAAAAAAACTACCAACATGGATTCCATCCCAGAGCTTTTCGATATTGCTTGATTTCATATGGAACTCGATGAGACACACTGTTTGAAATGATGGAGGAAGACGTTTTCTCGGGTATAAATCCCAATGAAGTAACCTTAGACGAGGTAGATATTCCATGTCCCCTGCTATTCTCAATGTAACATCTTCATTTACATTTACATAACTCTCAATACAGATATACATTTTTAAGAATTGAATACTACGCATTCCTTCAAAGGCTCGTCCACTTATAGAGAACTTGCCCATCTTAGACATATCAAATGATATGCCTATGACCGATCAAGTGCCCTACCAAACATTCCAAAAGAGGACAAGCGAATTCTTATCACGGAAGCAATAGGCAAGATCTCTAGAGATAATACATATATGTATTTTTGTATAACAACTTACTATTTCATTTGCTAGTACATCATGAATCTCCTGAGGTTCTACTAAAATTGACGTTTTCCAAGCTCGTCTGACTGTTCATGACCCACTTGTTTACCCAATTGTTGGAGTAAAGAGTGCATCTCTATCCTCTGATAAATGATTCTAGTAAAATTCGCCATCCCGGCCTCTACGATTTGCATAAGAGATTTGACGACTAGGGTCTTCAGCCCATTTTCGACAGCCAAATTACTATTAGCCATCATGCTTGTCACATCATCAACTTCGTCTTTGTTGAAGATGCATGCAATGTGAAGTCACATGCTGAGGATCCACTGGAGAGAGCTTTACTGAGCTCTATAATGGAGCTGGAACACCTGCAAGATGAGCCCGCAATCTGCTATGCAAGGCTAATGGATTCCGCTGAGCAAGTGATGAAGTTAGATGTGTCTGACGCGACTTTGCATCGATCGACACAACCTAAGCATCGATCGTTGCAAGTCGACAGAGACTGGGCAGAGGAAAAGGCTCCGAAAATTGAGATGAAACAACTTCCATCCGGGCTAAGGTACACATTTCTTGGACCTAATTCAACTTATCCAGTGATTGTTAATGCTAGTTTGAACGACGCAGAGCTCACTTTACTGTTAAGCAAGATGCGCAAGCATCGAAAAGCTCTTGGCTATTCTCTTGATGACATTTCAGGTATCTCTCCGGAGCTGTGCATGCATCAGATACATCTCGAGGACGAGTCTAAGACATCAGTTGAGCATCAGAGAAGGCTGAATCCTAGATGTTGAGGATGTGGTTAAGAAGGAGATTATGAAACTCCTAGATGTTGGGATCATCTATCCTATTTCAGATAGTGATTAGGTTAGTCCAGTCCATGTAGTACCTAAGAAGGGTGGAGTTACAGTTGTGAAAAATGAGAAGAATGAGTTGATCCCTACTAGGACTGTAACTGGACACCGGATGTGCATAGATTACAGGAAACTCAATGCTGCAACAAGGAAGGATCATTTCCCCATACCCTTCATTGACCAGATGCTGGAGAGGTTAGAAAATCACCCTTACTATTGCTTCCTCGATGGATACTCAGGTTTCTTCCAGATCCCCATCCATCCAGAGGATCAAGGAAAGACTACCTTTACTTGTCCATATGGCACATTTGCTTACCGCAGGATGCCCTTTGGACTCTGAAATGCACCTGCCACCTTCCAGAGATGCATGATGTCCATATTCACAGATATGATTGAGGACTTTATGGAGGTGTTTATGGATGACTTCTCAGTCTATGGGTCATCTTATAATGAGTGCCTGGATAATTTGTGCAAGGTACTAGCTAGATGCGAGGAGAAGAACTTGGTTCTGAATTGGGAGAAATGCCATTTCATGGTCAGAGATGGCATTGTACTTGGACATAAAGTGTCTGAAGCAGGGATTGAAGTAGACCGCGCTAAGATTGTGGTAATGACCATCCTTCAGGCGCCTGATTCTGTAAAGTCTATAAGGAGCTTTCTTGGACATGCTGGTTTCTATAGACGGTTCATCAAGGACTTCGGTAAGATTGCTAGACCACTAACTGCCTTTCCGTGTAAGGATGCCAAATTTGAGTTCAATGCAGATTGTCAGACTGCATTTGAACAAATCAAGCAAGCATTAGTGAGTGCTTCTATAGTTCAACCACCAGATTAGGATCTACCTTTTGAGGTTATGTGTGATGCGAGTGACTATGCTGTGGGAGCTGTTCTGGGGCAGAAGAAGGACAGAAAGCTTCATGCTATCTATTATGCCAGCAGAACACTAGATGATGCGCAGAGAAACTATGCCACTACTGAGAAGGAGTTGTTGGTTGTTGTCTTTGCATTTGAGAAATTCTGCCCCTATCTTGTTGGCTCCAAGGTGATTGTGCACACTGACCATTCAGCCCTGAAGTATCTGATGCAGAAGAAAGATGCTAAGCCAAGATTGTTGAGATGGATTCTGTTGCTTCAAGAGTTTGACATTGAAGTGAGGGACAAGAAGGGAGTTGAAATGGAGTTGCAGACCATCTTTCAAGGATGCTGGTTGAGGAAGACGTGCCCATTAATGATTTCTTGCCTGAGGAGAACGTCAATATGATCGGGACAGTGTTTCAGATGGATTTGGGCAGAAATTTGAAAAACTGTCAGATTAATCGCACGGCGTCGATCGATGCCACATCTGTGATGATCGATGCATGTGTCGAGGTTGCGACGATCGATTATGCCCTATGCGACGATCGTTGCAATGCGGATACAGACCCAGAACCTTTCACGGTTCAAATTGGAGACTATGTCTTCAAAGTAGATGCTGTCGCAACCACCGATCGACCCTGGTACGCTGGTATAGCTAATTACCTGGCTGCAGAGACTGAACCAGATGATCTAAAGGGGTATGCAAAGAAGAAGTTCTTTAGGAAACTCAGACGATACTATTGGGATGAGCCTTATCTCTACAAGCATTGTTCCGATGGTCTTTACAGGAGATGCGTTGCTGAATCAGAGGTTCCAGATATCCTATTCCACTGTCATGGATCAGATTATGCTGGACATTTTGCTACTTTCAAGACTGTGTCTAAGGTTCTGCAAGCAGGTTTCTGGTGGCCTACAATGTTTGCAGATGCTCGTTCCTTTGTTTCTCAATGTGATGCCTGTCAAAGGAGAGGGAAAATCAGTAAAAAGCATGAGATGCCTTAGAATTTCATTCTTGAGGTTGAGGTTTTCGATTGTTGGGGCATAGACTTTATGGGTCCTTTTCCCTCATCCTATGGGAATAAGTTTATATTGGTTGTTGTGGACTATGTATCTAAGTGGGTAGAAGCAATAGCTAGTCCAACCAATGATTCTTCAGTGGTTATTAAGCTGTTTAAGACCATCATATTCCCTAGATTTGGAGTACCTCGGATAGTAATTAGTGATGGAGGATCTCACTTTATTAATAAGGTCTTTGAGAAGCTGCTCAAGAAGCATGGAGTTCATCACCGAGTTGCTACTCCTTATCACCTCAGACTAGTGGACATGTCGAGGTTTCTAATAGACAGATCTTAGAGAAGACAGTTGGGAAGACAAGGAAGGATTAGGCAGCAAAGCTAGATGATGCACTATGGGCTTACCGAACTGCATTTAAGACACCACTTGGGACCACTCCATTTCATTTGATGTATGGAAAAGCATGTCATCTGCCAGTAGAGCTTGAGCACAAAGCAGCATGGGCTGTGAAGCAGATGAACTTCGATCTTAAGTCTGCTGCAGAGAGGAGATTGGTGCAGCTTAATGAGTTGGATGAGATAAGACATTTTGCTTATGATAACTCAAAGCTGTACAAGGAGAGGACTAAGCCTTATCATGACAAGAAGATTGTCTCTAGACAATTTGAGCCTAATGATCAGGTACTTTTGTATAACTCTCGTTTGCAATTGTTTCCAGGTAAGCTGAAATCAAGGTGGTCTGGTCCTTTCACAATCAAGGAGGTACGTCCTTATGGAGCTGTCGTTCTGATCAGCCAGGAAGGTAAGGAATTTACTGTGAATGGACAGAGAGTAAAGCATTATTGGGCTAAGGCCGAGATTCCAGGAGGTCAGATTTTGCATCTGGATGTTGCACCATCTGTCTGATTGAGCTAAAACGTCAAGCTATTGACGCTAAAAGAGCGCTGAGTGCGAGGCAACCCACTGTTTTGTTTTTGATATTCATTTTTGGTGTTTTTTTAGGATTTTACGTTTGTTTTTGGTGGGTTTTTGTCTGCAGTTCTCGGATTTCGCAATGCAACGATTGACACGGTCCTGTGTGTCGATCGTCACAACACGAAAATCGCATTGCAGCGATTGTTGCGGTTCTGAGCAACGATCGACACATGACGAAAATCGCCTTGCAACGGTCGTTACATTTATGTATCGATCGATGCATGAGCGACATAGGTAAAATCAGACAGAACTCAACACATCCATTAACATTTTCTTTCTTTTTACCAACCCTTAGCTTAACACTACTGGGGACAGTGTGTTTCAAGTGTGTGGGAGGTAGTTACTGACTTTTATCTTTCTGTTTTCTTAGAGTCAGTCCGGTTTTCAAAAAAAAATTTGTTTTATTGAGTCAAAACCAGTTTAAGTAAGAAACAATGAATTTTTGAGAAGTTAACAACATCTTGCAGGAACTTAAGTAACCATTGGGATGAAGTTGCACGAACTATCTATGACTATTAGAAAACCCAACACGAATCAACCTACTGAGGACACCTATATCAATTCAGGTATTCAGAGGATCCTTTTACTGGCTTCACCCTTAATTTGACTAAAATTTCTCACCTAAGGGCTTGGTATACCTTGAGTCAGACTCCTTTGTTAGTTCTGACACAGCTTGTAAACCTGTCTGAGTATGGTTCCCTTCTCCCCTTCCATAAAATAAAAAAAGAGTAATAAACTGAGGATGAGCTAGTAGCTCCGAAGTGGTCACGGGAGTAGTAGCAAACATTATTACCTCCTGTGTGATCCATGGAATGTGTCCAAAGTACACCCCTTAACGGGAAGAGCACTGATAAAAAAAAAAACGATACCCAATGGGAAAAAATCAGAATGCTAAGGAAGGGAAAAGAGAAGAAAAGGAACCAGAAAAAGATAGTATGGTGGTCTAGAGCTGACAAAGTAAGAATCCATGTGCCCTTTGATCGATAATCCTTAGGTGAGACCACACTTAATATGCTTAAGAAGTCAGTAAGGTGAATTTGAATTGCTTGGATTGATTGTGGAGTTTACTTAGGACAGTTGCTAAGTGTGGGGGAAGTACATGTTGGTTTTGATATCTTGCAGTTGATTCTTTCAGTGATTTACTAAGGGGAATCTGAGTGTTGTTGCTTCTAGGACAAAAAGAGTTTCTGAAAGTTTTCAAACCTCTTCACCATGTTTTAGTTCTCTGTTTTGCTTGAGGGCAAGCAAAGGCTAAGTGTGGGGGAGTTGATATATCATGGTTTTTACCGGTTTTATGCCATGATATAAGTGCGTTTTAGAGTCTTTTTGTGTTTCGTTAGAGTCTTTTACAGGTTTTATTAGGTACTAGCACGTTTGGAGTGGATTTGGAGTAATTGGAGCATTTTGGTGCATTTTGGTATTTTTGACCCGAGAGATAGAGCTCACTGTCCAGAACAGAGTGATGTGTCGATCGACACACATCAGCATCGATCGATGCACAACGAATTGGGCCAGTCTCGGCGAGAGTTAATGAAGAATGATGAATTTGCAGAATTGCCCAGAAGTTCCAGATATTTACACAGAAGCCCCAAGACGTGATTTAGCTATTTAATTAGGTTCTTACATCAGTTTTAAGATACGCTATCATACTTTAGAGCAGAGTTTTTTAGAGGTATTTGGGGCTGATCTGATCCTGTACTACATCTTGTTTTTGGAGAAGATTTCGAACCCCTTTACTTATTTAATCTCTTTTATGATATCTAATTATTCATTGATTATGTTTACATATTCCATGTCTGAGTAGATTCATAGTTAGGTTTAGGGATTCTCATTAAGGATTTTATGACTTGCTAGATATAATTAATTCAATTAAGGATTCATATCAATAGATGTTCTTCAATCTAAATTGTGTTTAATGCTAGTACTAACTTGATCACTTAGAATCTAGATCTTAGGTTGCTAGATTGACACGAAAGTGTGGTTTAGAATCTGAACTATTTAGGTTGAGCAATTTAATTACTCGCAAAGAAATTTGGTTTAATTAGATTATGAACATATCGAACTTGATCATTAAAGCTGGTTTAATCTGTTAGGAATTACAAAGACATTTGGATTTCTGCAATTAGGCTTAGAGAATTCTCACAACGAAAGTTTGTTAATTCTATATATGTGTTTTGAGTTCTAGAACTGTACCTAATTTGATCCTGACTGAATAAATTATCTGCTTGTCTGATTTCCTGAGAACTCACTAGACTTAGCGCCTTTAGTTAATTGCTTACAACAAACTTTGCTACTGATTTACTTTCCTGCTTGCTTTTAGTTTTCTAATCACATTTGCTTTCTCCTAGTTTAATCTTTTTTGTTCTAATTCTATCGTTGCCTAGAGTCCTCGTGGATTCGATCCCTAAGTACTACATTGAGATTACTGTGCACTTGCAGTTAGTATAGGGTTAAAACTTAGAGTCTATCAATCAACGTCGTAAAAAATCGTCATCACCAATTGACCCTGATCATCACTGCACTTCAAGATTTCAACAAGTTCATCTAAACACCAGCTGGAAGAAGCGTAATTCTTAGAGAGCAGAACTACGGAAACTCGAGATTCTGTAATGGCTTGTACGAGCTCAGGTCCGATCGTGTGGCCTCTCTCGATCTCCTGATCTTTGAACGTCGTGATCCCTTTGCTTGCAAACTGATTGTGTAAATGACTGAGAAAGCCTCTACGGACATCCGGACCATGGAAACTCGGAAAGACATGGTATCTCTTCAGGCGAGAGGCAGAAGAAGAAGAAGCCATGAGAAAGATAAGAGTGAAAAAGCGGATGAAGAAAAGTATATATAACAAATTAACAACAATGGTTTATAAGATATCTATGGGAGAAGAAACAAGTTGCTTCTTTACACATTGAAGCAAAACGCGTAAAAGAGAATGAGAAATCTCAGAGAAATTGTGAAGAAAGTAAATGTACAGGAAAATGAATGAGCCAAGTCGTCGACTACTCATTTAAAAAAAAAAAAAACAAGAAATGTCAAAGACAATAACTACACCTACTTTTAACAGAAATATACAAGAGGAATATTTTGTTTTTTTTTTTAACACTGGTATTTTTATTATCAATGGACACCATAAGGTGCAGTACAAAAGAACCATCACGAGTGGGTCCAGCAGAGAGAGAGCAGAGATACTGGTACCAGAGAGGTACACATAGTAATGCTCGAAATAGTGTTTTAAAGGAAAGAAATGAAAAAACAGATCCAAAAAGCAAACAACATGAAACCAGTGTTTGAAACGTCAGAATACCAGTAGGTATTATACTCCATCCAGCAATGGATATCTCTTCCGATGGTAGAGATGAGAGAGGGTCAGAGAAACCGGAGTTGACAATTGTCCAGGACCTCCAAGAGATTAGTGTTGAGAGTTGGAACATCTGTTACGTTCCGCTGAAGTGATATGTCTCAGCCATCTAGGCCCTCCTCGAGCTATGTAAGATTGATACAACCGTGGATCACGGATCACGCTCTCTGCGATTTCAACTGCAACATGATTCCTCTGCATGACTACATGCTCGCAGCTAAAGTTATCCATGGAGAATAGTAGATTTCTAATAGACATAGCCATGTCTTGCAAATTAGGAAAGCAGAGAGGTTGGGTCATAACATGACGTACGTTTTCCAGGTTCGACTCGAAGATAACATTTCGAAATCGAAGCTGATGCGTACCTTCTACAGCCCAGATAAGTGCTTGAATTTCATTATCCTCGATAGAGTTAACTTGTGTATATAATCTACGACTGTGGAAAAGAGCCACGCCTTCGTGATCTCTGATAATCCACGACGCCCCACCACATCGATCGGAGGGAGACCAGGCTGCACCAAAGTTGCATTTTACAAAACCATATGGTGGTGCCTTCCATTGCGGTTGATCCAACTGTGGCTGCGCTGGAACTATTTCATTTGTCTCATTTTGATTGACCTGGAACCAGATTTCTGCATCATCTATGGCCTTTTCCGCAGTACTTGCCGCACTAACCCGAGAGTTTTCGAAGATCAATGCATTCCGCGCCTTCCATATGTGCCATAACAGCCAAAAATAAAACTCGACTCCCATTGTTTTATAATTAAAAAGAAAATATCAATGTTATGTACAGACACATTGATACCCATTTTCTATGCAAACAACATTATGAGTTGCTCTTATCTTTTCTCTCTACATTGAAATCAACTTCTTTGTAAAAACACTAATAAGAACACAAGACTCGTACAAATGAGGACCATTATAGCCAGGCTTAAACCAGTACAATCCTTTATAAGCCCTGCGCAGATGATGAAGATGAGGCCGCACGGAAATGTTTGTTCCCGTGCTCAGCCATCAGATGCTCCGAAGCCGGTCTCTTTGGTCTCAACTGCAAATGACAAATTTGACACACAAAATAAAAGAGTTTGTCTAAAACACTCAAGATCAACAGGTTGGTTATCTTCTGTCAATTTTCTTAGCTTCGTTTGTAACTATGAGGAGGAAGAAAAAGATGATTCAAAATCAAAGAATCGACAGGGCAGAATTTTATACCTTTTCTTCAGCTCGTTGATAGAAGCTGCGTATGAGTATGTTTTTTACTTCTGTAGTTATCACTGCCCCACACACACACACACACAAAACAGAATAATGATATTAATCGAAGCAAAGTAAGCAATGAATTACCCACTAAACTTAATAAGCGATTCTAAGAACTAAGAAGTGATTCATGGTACAGCTAGTGACTCAAAGTTCTTTGTAATCAGAAATCAAATCGAAGAAGAAGGCAAGATTTATAAAAGGGCAACTATTTATTTTGATACCTTGATCGGGTGGTGGAAGTGTACGGTTGTGAGTAGGATGATAGGTAGTTGGAACCATCCTCTGTACACAAATTATATCAAACACAAAACACACTCAACTTTTGCATGATATGAGATAACAACATCTTTTCTTAGTAGTTAAAAGCTAATTAAGGCCAACAGAAACAGAATTCTGATTCTAAGATCAATCAATCTGGCAAAAAAAATGACTACTTTATTGATTCCATATAAGATCCAATAACAAATCGATGAGAGCATGAAGAAACAATCAGATGTAACAAAAAAAAACAAGCAACATTCGAATCTCTCATTGAACAATTCGAAAATCAAAACATGGATCAGATTCAGAGACCGAGTCTCAATTAACATTTGTCAGTAGGTAAACCGAACCCAGATCCGGTTTTAGCCAAATTCAGAAAACACATCTGACAGAAACGATTTGAAATTTACTCCAAAGATTCGTATGAACGAAAAAAATGATAAGCCAAATGTGACCGATACGCAAAGGAAGCGAAGATGAGAGAGTATTGTTGGTGATGAGAATTTAGGAGAAAAATCAGGGAAGAACTTACAGAGGGATTAGAAGGATCGGATGGACGATGTTGACTAAAATTGTGAGGGTCGAAGGACGGCAAATCACCCAGAATGGACGCCATTTGAATTGATCTTTCTTCCTTCCTTCTCTTTCGGCTTGGGAGTAGTTCAAGAGGGTGACACAGAGATCAAAGAAAGAAAAAGATAGAAAAGGGTTTTGGGCTGGGCTCACTTTGGAACCAGCTCCTATAAGTGGAAATTTTTCATTTTTTACTCACAGGCCCATTTTACAGTACAGACAAAAGGTAAAAAAAAATAGGATAGGAAAATATCTATTCTAGTAAGACAGGAAGATTTTAAAAAACTAACATTGACTTGACGTATTATTTCCAAAACATGCTATTAGAAATTAAAATTAATTAAATAGATTCATTAAGTATAACAACGTAAAACTAAATTATAATTAATTAATCATAATATCTTGCAATATCTTTCATTACTTTAAATATATATGTATATTTTTTTTTTATTATACAAAATCTAACAAACAATCTTTTTAATCCATTTTATTTTTAATTAACTAATTAATTTCGTAATTATATTATATATTTATATTTAATCAATAATGATAAGTATAATTAGATGAATTAGTACACATTTATGTTTATAATTATAAAATAAATATAAATATTATAGAAATCTTTTTAAAAATAAAAATAATATATAAATCACTACTTTTTATCAAATATACACATCAAAGAATAATAAAAATATGTAATATACTTCATTTTCAAAAAAGTGAATTCTATAAAAATATTCAAATTACTATTACCTAAACAATAATTTATATTAAAATTAAGCTAAAATATTAAAAATAGACATATATTTAAATTTCATAAAAACGTAAAAATCAACAATAAGTAAATATTTATATTATTCAAATATATAATTGTCGGGTTAATTAATGATTATACTAAGACAATTTTTTAGCGGGTTGTTTTTATATTTTTTTATAATTTGAATACTATAAAAATATACAACTTATTATTAATTAAACTTTAATTTATAAAATAAAAAATTTAAAGCTAAATAACATTATTTTATATGATACAACTCATATTAGAACTTATAATGTGAATCGTTATTTTAATCTCTTTATCTTTACGATATCTCCTCCCAAATAATACAAAATTCATTTTTAAACCTAAATTATTAACTCACGTTTTATAATATGGGTTAAACAATTATAAATAAAATTATATTGCATAAATAAATAAAAAATTACTAACAATAAAATAGCTAAAATTTTAAAATTGTAAAGAAAAATATATACGCGTTCAGAAACGCGGGTCAAAATCTAGTGTTTTATTTATGACAAGATTTGTAACAAAACAGTTTTTTTCTTAACCAAGATTAGGGGCTGTTTCGTTTCTATTGTGACCATTAATCCGTAAAATGGTAAATTCAAAAGAAGATAAATGGAAAACAGTATAAAACTTTTACCATTCTATTTTTTATATCATCCTCCTTTTTTTGTCAACTATATTATCCTCGTTTACCTATCCTATTTTAACTATTCTAAAATAATTCATTTTTAAAAACACGAATATTATGTTTGATTAAAAACAAAACATTTTTTTTTACAATTTCTGTATCAATTAGCTAAATAAAAAGCAGAGTCTTTTTATATATAAAAAAAAGAGTAGCAAAGAGTGAATTTCCACGTGTTTATAGAATGTAAGGAGGTTAATTAATTTGGGAGTCAAATGAGATTCTTACCCACTACAACCACAATTATATGGTTTTGAATTAGTCGTTTATCCGTATTTAGAGCCACGCCACTTTCATTTCCATGAAATATCTAAGTATTTAATTGTAGGCTATAGTTTTTAGATCATTTTGATAATATATCGTATTTTAACACCACTATTAGTATTTGTTTCTTCATCCCTTAGTTAATTTTGAGAAACAACTCATCATAAAATCTCGACATAATATTGAATTTAACAGAGTCAAGCAGATATATACCCCAATAAAAATAAAAAAATGAATGAATGAACCAAACAAAAATGTAACTAGTATCTTTCATGTTTCACTTTGACATAAACTACTCTACCGACTAATTGGTTTGGAATCGAAGCTCTTCACGTTATATCAGTGAGGTTTCGCGTTACTTGTGATGAGTGTAGGCTTATCAGTTTTTTTTAACACCAAAAGGGTAAATACTAATGATATTATTGTCTTTCGCACGTAAGAATATAAAGTTTTTGCTTTGCTTTATGCTCTGCACGTAACTCTAAATTTCTTCCTAAACATCCCAAACGTTAATGTGATCCTTTGACTAAATGTTTTTATTTGATTTACTAATGAAGTACGAGCTAACAATATAAGTATATATATTAGGATCATGGCGCTAATGGAATGAAACTCGCTTTCTTATAGCATTTTATCAAGATAAATAATTGAATCAAGTACACTCCAATGATTTTCTTACAAAATATCCTTAGGGCTATATAGTTGCTTGAGTATACATGGGTACGTAGACCGAGTGATATTCTCTATAGAAATTTACGAGATGACGGCATATGTTTTAAACCAATACAATCTCTTCTACATCTAAAAAGGAGAAAAATAAAAGAAGGAGATAGGAAAAAAGAAGAAGAGATAATAATAATAAAAGTTTAATAACACATGCAAGGAACAAAATGGAAGTAAAAGGCAGTTGAACAGAAAAAATTAGGTGAACTTAGTTGGCCCCAATGCCCTTTTACTCTACTTCTACATCTATACATATAGCGTGGAAGAGGGAGACTTCTTTAATTACAGAACAATATGGAAAGACAAGTCATTCATCCTACGTTAAGCCTAGATGCCGACAACAGCGACAACACCTTGTCTTCTTTTGTTGATCAAACCCTAATGATGATGCCTCCCTTAACATTTTCCGGAGAAGTAGAGCCTTCTTCATCTTCTTGGTGTCCAACTAGCTTTCATCTGCCTACGCAGCCTCCTGATCAGAATGATCAAATAGGAGAGAAAGAGAAGAAGAAAGAGAAGAGATCGGGGAAGGTTCCAAGGATTGCGTTTCATACGAGGAGTGATGATGATGTTCTTGATGATGGTTATCGTTGGCGAAAGTATGGTCAAAAATCCGTCAAGAACAATGGTCATCCAAGGTACTATTCATATATTTGCTTCACTTTGTATATAGTTCATATATATATGAACACATGCATGAATATATGTGTGAATCTATGACATCATATTAAAGTAGATTTCCAAATATGGAATGTTCGACCAAAACTTTTTCATGGCTAGAAATATTAGCTAAACAACCGGCACGATCTAGTTTGGTCTTTAACACAAAACGATACATTTAGAAAATATCTTTTAATTTTACGTCTAAACTTATGAAGATATAAACATAAATTTTATAACCACATGTAAGATCATAAAAATATAATATCAAAACTCTATCTATATTCGATAGCTTTATTATAATGTTTTAGAGCAGAAAAAACTTCAAATTATTATCATTTGAAATAGAAAACAAAAGAATAGATGAAGCTACAAAAGTTAATCGTGTTTCAAAAAATATGCAGGAGCTATTACAGATGTACATACCACACATGCAACGTTAAGAAACAAGTGCAGAGATTGGCAAAAGACCCAAACGTCGTCGTAACGACTTACGAAGGCATCCATAACCATCCTTGTGAGAAACTCATGGAGACTCTTAATCCTCTCCTCAGGCAACTCCAGTTCCTCTCCAGTTTCTCTAATCTCTGATTGATTAATTATGTCACTGGTGTACTTAATTAAAGCTGATTATGGTTTCTAATCACACTCCCACTGACCCACATCCCTCAAGAGACAAGTGTATAGAACAGAAACAAAATGTAACAGTTATATTTGCTTGTTTTATTTACATCTGTTAATATTTGTCTAAGTTTGGGAAGATGTGCTGAATTTAACTACCTTCAAATCTGAGTCTAAAGTAAACCTCTTGAGGTGGATCAATGTTATTGTTTTTTTTTTTTTTGCCAAACGGTAAATATCATATTAAATGAATATTGATGGTTATTCAAACTTAGCCTCTATGCCATGTATCCTAGGCAAAAAAAAAAAAAAAACAGGATACATTAGAAAAAGCCGAGGTAAGTTAATTATGCTAGCCAAAAAACCATCAACCCAATGAATGACTTGCGGTCCTTCCTTGCGGTTATGAAATTTTTAACTATCCGGTCCAGGTCCTTGAAGATGATGTCTGGAGATCGAGCGTTGTGGTTGTGTAAAACATTATTCTGTTGTGGTGAGGAATTAGCAAACATATCCATCCAAGAGAACATGGAGTCCCAGTTTGCAAAAGGAGCAAGACTTAGATGGAGTATGGAGTATGTCGAAAGCCATTTTCCATATTTGTGTGTTGTACTGACAGTGAAGAAATACATGGTCTATGTCCTCATCATCAATTGAGCACATGCATCAATTTGTCTGAATTTGCAATCCCTAGGAAACAAGCCGTAGTCGATTTGGAAGTCTGTCAAGGTGAGCCGTCCAAAGCAGAAAAGCTTGCATGGAGATATAACCTTTAAACCATATTGTTTTGCACCAAAGCTCGGGTTGAGCCCTGGGCCGCAGTACCTCCCATGTTTGCTTAGCCGGGAAGGAATGGTGTTTTTACCTGCAACACACCAACTGATTTCATCATTTGGGAGATGCCTTTGGGGAACCTCAACCGTGGTAAGATGAATGTGAAGCCTCAAGGTTTCGTCGGTTCTGGGACCGGCTAAGATCCATATGTTGGAATCTGAAGCATCTGCCGCGGTTGCCTGAATAAGTATTCTGCAGCTTCTCGGACCATCCAGTCCTATTAAGCTGGAGAGAGGGCCTAACAGGGTCTAATTATCGAACTAGAAGGAGGTGCTCAAACCGTTGCCCACCGAGGTGTAGATGAAATAAATGGACAGAGGTCTCAGCTTGAGTAATGCTTTCCATGTCCAAGAGTCCCTACTTTTTACCTCTAGTGCCTGTTGGTACTGGATTTTTCTCTAGGAAATCCGGCCCATTAACAGACAAGACAGAGACCCGTAATTACGAGCCTATTCCAGAATCAAAGACAAATAAGAGAGCCGACTCCTTTGATGGGCCCAAGCGAAACAAACGCCCTGGCAAGGCCCGGACGATGCCGAAGACAATCGAGCTCGAGCTCGGCAGAAGATGACGTGGAGATAGAGCAACTCGGTCTTCGCCTGTTCAACTGATCCGCACAAATCTCGGAGATCGTTACGACGACGAGGCCGAAATATCGGGACGAAGAGGTCAGAGTCGAGACTATTTAAGAAGAGAAGTGGCGACTCATTCAAGACATTCCAACCTAGGCTAAGAACACTTCGATTAGATAGCTCGATTTTATACTTTGTACTCTCTTCTCGATTGTGTTTGTTCTATCTCGACGATCAGTCTCAATAAAGTCTTTGATTCATAGGAAACTATACCATTTCTATATCCTAAAGTCCAAATCCACGAATACAAATTCTTAGTGTGAATCCCGGATCTCACATTTGGCGCCGACTGTGGGGACATTCTATAGCCTTTCCTATCTTAAGAATCAGATCCTAGATCCGATAGGTCGAGATGAATCCCGACCAAACTGGCTCTCCCAGCGCCACACCACTAGTTGACCTCCCTCAAACGGTCGACAACGTTCCTCAGAACACCACCGGGGTAAGAAACATGGGTCAGACCGACGGCGTGTTGACGAGCTCTGCCTCAGTCTCAACGACCTCGGCACCAGCCGGCTCCGTCGCTCAAACAATCGCGACAAGCCAGACTCCGACAAATGTTTTGTCAGGAACTAATGATCCGAGCAGAAACTGGGTGTGGATGAGAAATGATTCAATACCCACCCCAGGAGGAGGATCTGGAATAACCAGACCTAATTCGCCACTACCTTCTGCTCCACAGAGACAAGGGCCAAGCGATCTTGCCGAGATCCGTTCGATGCTAAGCCTGTTGGTAGATCGAACGAGAAATAACGAGGCAAGCGCAAAGGCCCAAGAGATCGCGAACCGCTCTCTGGCCGCGCAGCTTGACGAGCAAGAGCGGCGCCTTAACGCCCGTCGTGAAGAGCTCGCCAGTCAAAGCCAAGGGGGCAGACCAACGCGAACTCCCATAAGTCCTCCACCGTGCACCCGCTTGGACTTCTCCCAGGTAGTAACTCCACCGGGAACGTCGAGAAATTTCGGTAATACGTCAAATAGCGGCTTCCGCCCTACAATGACCCCTATCGCGATACCGACCCCATTTGGTTCGAGTTCAATGGTCACAGATCCAACCGGATAAAGAAACCGACCATTACTCGGGCCACCATCTTTCCCGAATAACTCTAATATCCGACGTAGGTAACTAGGAGGTTCTGCCTTCGCCTCGAGCTCGGGACTCCTTAACGGACCAAACTCAGTTCAGTTCAGAACACCCCAGGTCGACCAGACAAGGTCGGTCCCAACGATCGATCTCCTCGACCCCATTTTTCCAGAACAAACGTCAGGACAGGCACGAGCCCAGTTCGCACCCGCAGAGGGCGATGAACACGATATGCTTAGACAATACATCGAACAGGCTAAGGCCCAGTTCAACAGACTGAGCTCGAAAGTTCACATGGCAACGAGCGCAGCTCCTGACATCGATCGAGTGATCGAGGAAACACAACAAACACCGTTCACAGATCGGATCGCGCTTGCAAGAATCCGAGAAATCAAGAAAACTAAGTTTCCAGAATTCTCTGGGAAGTCAGACCCGAAAGCCCACATCAGGGCATGCAGGCTCTTCGCAGAAAACCTATCGGGCTCTGCCCTAGAATGGTTTGCCGGACTGGAAGAAAGGTCCATTGACAACTTCACCCAGTTCATGACGGCTTTCCTCAAGCAATACTCCGTTTTCATCGAGGAAAAGACTACTGAGGCAGCCCTATTTGGCGTCTCTCAAAAACCCGACGAAACACTTCGCTCGTACATCGACCGATTTAAGGAAATAAAATCCAAAATCGCGAGGACTATGGTTCTCAACCAGATTCCGCGAGGAAATAACAGTCCGCGAACCTCAAACGCTCGATGACGCCCTCCATCGCGCATCGGCCTTTGCTCGCCTCGAGGACGAAACCACGGCCGTCAGGGAAAAACACCGGAAAGAAAGGAACCCGTCGGGCTCGCAGAATTCGAACTCGAAAAAGGATTCCCGTAAATCAGGGAACGTCAACGCGGTCGAGAGCCCAAAGAGCTCGAAGAAATTCGAGTTCGACAAGGAACAATTCTGTGATTTCCACAATAAAAGAGGACACTCGACCGAGGATTGCTATACTCGAGCTAAAGCAGAGGCTCAAAAGCGAGAGTCCGAAAGCAAACAAGACTCCGAAGTCGAGGAAGAAACTCTGCCCGATAAAAAGGAAAATAAACAGACCAAGGAGTCGAACTCCAAAAAGCCTTCTCAGAACAAACAGGAACGGTCAAAAGAGCCGGAATCTCCCGAAACACTCCCTCAAGGGTCGCGAAAGCGAGTCGAGTTCATCCTCGGCGAGCTCAACCTGAGCGGCACTCCGGGAGGTTCGGCGCTATCCCCGCCTCCGGCTCCTGCTAAAAGTTTACGCTCAAGAATCAATCTCCCTCGTCTCTGCGGGGGGGGGGGGGGTGTACGGGCTATACCCCCTAAACAAATCGACTTCATCTTCTGTGGCTCCAAGCTTTGCCGCGACTCGGTCAATTCGATCAAAGCTCTTCAAAGAAGAGTCGAGACCGACAGAGGGGGGAAAACCCCAATGTTGGGTCCAGACCACGAAATCATTTTCTACGAAAGCGAGACAAGTAACCTCGACAAACCACACGACGACGCCCTCCTCGTTTGTCTAGTAGTGGGAGATGTCGAACTCTCAAGGATAATGATTGACACAGGAAGTTCGGTAGATGTCCTCTTTTACGACGCGTTCAAAAAGATGGACTTCAACGACTCCGAGATCGTGGAAGAAAAGACACCACTAGTAGGTTTCGCTGGCGAGACGACATACTCGATGGGCTCTGTCTTCGCCCCAGTAATTGCTGGAGGAGTTCGGAGAATGACGGAGTTCGTCATAGTAGATCGGCCAGCTCCCTATAACGCAATCCTAGGTCGACCATGGATATACGACATGAAAGCGGTACCATCGACCTACCACCAATGCGTAAAATTCCCGACTCCCAAAGGGATCAAAACCATTTACGGAAGTCAAAAGATTTCCCGTCATTGCTACATGAATGGATACAAGCAGATCGAGAAATCCCCTGCGTAGCAATTACAGAAAGAGGAGGAGCTCGCCACCATGCAGACCAAAAGGTCGAACGACCCAAGTCAAATAGGACCCCCAAAGGACCTCACGACTCAGGTCTGCAAAGACGATGCTCATCCCGAAAGACTCGTTGGCATCAGAATCGACCTATCAGAGCCAGTCAAAAATGAACTGGTCTCTTTTCTCAAACAGAACGTCGACTCCTTCGCCTGGTCTTCAGCAGACATGAAAGGGATCAATATCGACGTAACCAGCCACGAGCTGAATGTCGACCCAACCTACAAACCGGTAAGACAAAAGCGTGGAAAACTAGGCCCTGAGCGGGCCAAAGCCGTCAATGATGAGGTCGATCGGTTATTAAAAATCGGATCGATCAGAGAGGTCAAGTACCCCGACTGGCTTGCCAATCCCGTGGTGGTTAAGAAAAGAAACGGAAAGTGGAGGGTCTGTGTAGATTTCACGGATCTCAACAAAGCATGTCCAAAGGACAGCTTCCCACTCCCGCACATCGACCGACTGGTCGAGGCTACCGCCGGACATCAGCTACTGTGATATAGCCCTGGAGCAGAAGCTTGACGGATGGGTTGATGGAGATCAAACCACGGGCTTAAGAGCTCTCTTGGTTTGATCGACTTGGATGGATGGCGAGTAGAGATGGGATTGTTCCTGCTGGCTTAAAAGCTCTCTCAGAAATAATCAGTGGATGGAATGGATTGAGGTCGCCACAAGATCCTATGAGTCTGAATCTTGATAAGACAAAAGCCTTCTCTTTGTTTGAATCACACAAAACAATAGAGAAAACAAGTTTGCGGTTTCTTTGCTTGAAGAAAACACTCGGTGTACTTTATTGATCTAGGGTAAATGATACACGGCTGTGAGAGGGGACTTTATAAACAGTCCAAACAGCTATGCCCTTCTAGGGGACTTGAAGCAAATAAAACATAAAAGGAAAGTACTGACTCAATTCGGACCTAATGAAATAAAGACTACAACGGCTACATTTATGATTGAAACTACTAAGGGAAACAAAGATTTGATCCTGCAAAACAAAGAGACAACGGTCATATAATGTGTATAAATGAAACTCATACCTTAGCTTATGTTTGGTATGTCCTTGGCCGTTGATCAGAAGCATTCTTCAATCGTAGCATTCTGGCCTCGGAAGCTTGAGCTAGTGTCGATGCTACTTCCTGAGCTAGTGCCGATGCTACTTCCTGAGCTAGTCGTGATGCTATAGATTGTCAGTCCTTTTTGAGCTGAGCTGAATAGTGTTGAGCTATCCATCCTGATGAAGACTTGTTCCTGCTCTTGGTCAGTAGCTTGACTCAGTAGACTTTGCACAGCTTCACTGACTTGGTTCCTCAAAGCCTTTGTTGCTGATCTTGTCAATGGACCTTTCCTTATGATGGGCATTGGATCTTTGGCTTCTGGTTCTATGGCCTCATCATACCCTCCCCCTTGAAGAGGTTCTGTCCTCAGAACTGATTGACCTGCATCATAAGGAGCTAAATCAGAAACATTGAACGTTGGAGAAATGTTTAACTCACCTGGCAGCTCAAGCTTGTATGCGTTGTCATTGATCTTCTCCAAGACTCGGAATGGCCCATCTCCTCTTGGTGTTAGCTTTGACTTCCTCTGATTGGGAAACCTTTCTTGCCTCATGTGTAGCCAGACCCAATCTCCTGGTTCAAATATCACCTCCTTTCTTCCTTGGTTAGCTTTCAGCCTATGCTTCTCGGTTTTCTTCTCTACATTCTCCTTAACTCTTTGGTGTAGCTTCTTGACAAAGCTTGCTTTTGCCTCTCCTTCTGTACTTGTATAGATAGCTTGAGGCAAAGGGGCAAGGTCTAAAGGAGCTAAAGGATTAAACCCGTACACAACTTCAAAAGGAGAGTGGTTAGTAATCGAATGCTTAGCGTGATTATAAGCAAACTCAATGAATGGCAAGCAAGATAACCAGTTGTTTATATTCTTACCAACCGTGGCTCTTAGGAGTGTTGAGAGAGTCCGGTTTACTACCTCAGTTTGTCCATCTGTTTGGGGATGACAAGTGGTGGAATAGAGCAGATTGGTGTCCAACTTCCTCCAAAGTACCCTCCAAAAGTGGCTCAAGAACTTTGTGTCCCTGTCCGAAACAATAGTTCTTGGAATTCCATGCAACTTGACCACTTCCATAAAGAATAGATCAGCTATCTGCACAACATCGTTAGTCTTGTTGCAAGCAATAAAATGAGCCATTTTAGAAAACCTATCAACAACTACAAAGATGGAGTCCTTGTTGTTGATCTTGGGCAATCCTAAAACAAAATCCATTGAAATGTCCACCCATGGTGTGTTAGGAATTGGTAAAGGCATATATAAACCATGTGGATGTAACCTGGACTTGGCCTTTAGGCATGTGATGCATTTGGCACAGAACCTTTCCACATCTCTCTTCAAGTGTGGCCAAAAGAAATGCTCCTTCAAGACACTATAAGTCTTGTCTCTGCCAAAATGTCCCATCAAACCTCCTCCATGAGCCTCTCTAGTGATCAACTCCCTCATGAAACCTTGTGGAATGCACAACCTTTTCTCCTTGAACAGAAAACCATCTTGCTGATAGAACACTCCAAATGCTGCCTTAGATGTCTCCTGGTACACGTCCTTGAAGTCTGGATCATCAGCATACATGTCTTTGATGTGCTCAAATCCCATGATCTTAGACTCCATGGTGGTTATGAGAGCATGGCGCCTTGATAGTGCATCTGCTACAATGTTTTCTTTCCCCTTGTTGTACTTGATCACATAGGGAAAAGTTTCTATGAACTCTAACCACTTTGCATGCCTTTTCTTAAGAGTAGTCTTCCCTCTTAAGTGCTTTAGAGTCTCATGATCTGTATGTATCACAAACTCTTTAGAAAGCAAGTAATGTTGCCAAGTTTCCAGTGACCTCACCAGAGCATACAACTCTTTGTCATATGTTGGGTAGTTGAGTGTTGCACCACTCAGCTTCTCACTAAAGTAAGCTACTGGTCTGCCTCCCTGTATCAGTACTGCACCTATTCCTGTACCAGAAGCATCACACTCAATCTCAAACATTTTATCAAAGTTAGGAAGTACCAATACTGGTGCATTGGTGAGACTGGTTTTGAGCCGTGTGAATGCTTGCTCCTGAGCCTCTCCCCATTCAAAGGCTTTGTCCTTCTTGATCACTGAAGTAAGAGGTGCTGCTATGGTACTAAAGTCTTTGACAAATCTCCTGTAGAAGCTTGCTAGACCATGGAAGCTCCGGACATGTCCTATTGTTGTAGGTGTTGGCCAATCCTGTATTGCCTTGATCTTCTCATCATCCACCTTAAGTCCCTGTGAACTTACAACAAATCCTAGGAAAACCAATTGATCAGTGCAAAAGATGCATTTCTTTAAGTTCGCATAAAGACCTTCTGATCTAAGTGTTTGCATGACCTGTTCTAGATGCTTAACATGGTCATCTAAGCAGTGGCTATAAATCAGTATGTCATCAAAATAGACTACCACAAACTTAGAAATAAAAGCTCTTAGAACCTGGTTCATTAGCCTCATGAATGTGCTGGGAGCATTGGTGAGACCAAATGGCATGACAAGCCATTCATACAACCCTTGCTTGGTTTTGAAGGCTGTTTTCCACTCATCTCCTTCTTTCATTCTGACTTGGTGATATCCACTCTTCAAGTCTATCTTTGAGAAGATGGTTGCTCCACTTAGCTCATCAAGCATGTCATCAAGTCTTGGGATAGGATGTCTGTACTTGATTGTAATGTTGTTTATGGCCCTGCAATCAACACACATTCTCCATGTACCATCCTTCTTTGGGACGAGTAGAACTGGTACAACACATGGACTCAAGCTTTCCCGGATATATCCCTTTGACATCAGCTCTTGAACTTGCTTTTCCAGCTCCTTAGCCTCTTCTGGATTCACTCTATAAGCTGGCCTGTTGGGCAATGGAGCTCCTGGTACCAAATCAATTTGGTGTTCAATGCCTCTCAATGGTGGAAGTCCAGCTGGTATGTCCTCGGGAAAGACATCCTTGAATCTGTCCAATAGCTCTGTCACTGCTAAGGGATGCTCCTGCTCTTCCGAACCTGAAAGATACCCTTCTCTAAAGATCATGAGTAGTACATGTTCTTTATGCTCCAAAGATTTCAGAACATTAGAAGGTGAAACAAAAAGATTGGTCTTACTTACCTTGGAACCTTTGTCCATTGCTTTCTGCATTTCATACACCTCTTGTGGTGTTAATGGAGCTAGGTTGTGCTTCTTGTTCTGGTGTGTGAAGCTGTAGATGTTGGTCCTTCCATTGTGCACGGTTTCTTTATCAAATTGCCATGGTCTCCCTAAGAGTAGATGACCTGCTTGCATTGGCACAACATCACATTTCACTTGATCATTGTACTTACCTATGCTGAATGGTACAATGACTTGCTCAGCTATCCTCATCTCAGTCTCATCATTGAGCCACCTTAATTTGTATGGTCTTGGATGCTTGGTCCTTTGCAACTTCAGTTTGTCTACAAGGTAAGCACTAGCAACATTAGTACAAGATCCTCCGTCAATGATCAGGCTACATACCTTGGCGTCAATGGTGCATCTAGAATGAAAGATATTCTCTCTTTGGATTGTTTCTGGCTCAAACAATGCACTAAGGGCTCTCCTGGTCACGAGTATCTCTCCCACGTCTGGATAATCCGTCACCTCTTCTTCGGATTCCACTAGCTCAAGCTCTGCCTCATCTTGTGACTCAATGTCTCCATTGTCCCTTAACACCATCACCCGCTGGTTTGGACAATCTCGAGCATAATGACCTTTCCCTTGGCATTTGAAACATGTAATGTCTCTGGACCTTTGAGGTGGGGCCTTGCTTGTGTCTGGTTTGTTACCCTTGGGCTGCTCATAGCTAGATTTCTTGATCTTTGAGTCAGCTTATGTCGCCTTGCCTTTGTCTTGGTTCCTTTGAGGCTGATTCCAAGTTGTCCTGCTTCTACTGGTTGCAGAAACCTTCCTCTTGATGTGTTGCTCAGCTTGGACAGCTAAATGTAACAAGCCTTCAAGATCCTCATAAGGTTGTCGCTCTACCTTGCGTGCAATCCTGTCCTGAAGACCATCTAGAAACTGAGCCATCAAAGTTTCTTCTGAATCATCTACCTCCAGCCGGTTCTTCATGGTTTGAAACTCCTCAAAATAATCTTCAACTGATTTGTTTCCTTGAGAGAGTTTTCTGAACTTCTTCTGAAGATCTCTATGGTAGTAAGCTGGTACATATCTCTTCCTTAGAGCATACTTCATGTCATCCCAATTTCTTAACTGACCATGTCTTAACCTCCTTCTCTCTGATACTTCTCTGTCCCACCACGCCAATGCATTATCAGTGAGTTGAGCTGCAGCTAAGGAGACTTTTCTTGCTTCAGAGTATTGGTAGTACTCATAGATGTACTCCATTCTTCTTTCCCAATCCAGATAAGCTTCCGGATTCACCTTTCCGGCAAAAGTAGGAGCCGTGAGCTTCAAGTCTTTGCCTCCACGTCTCTGATCATCATCCTCATTGCCTCTGCCTCTATCTCCACGCCTAGGCTGGTGATAGTTTCTCCTTCCTCTACCCCTGCCATGGATGTTAAATCCCCTTCCTCCCTGATTTGGATCAGGAGGTAACTCATCTTCCTCTAACTCAAGCATCTCTTCATCGGTTGTTTCTTCTTCTCGCTGCCTATGATTTCTATTCAAGTTGCGGATTGGTTCTCGGTGAATAGGCCTCTGTTCCAGCTGAGTGAGCCTACCACTGATGTCTCTCATGGTTTCAAGCAACTGATTCATGGTGAGTTGATCTTGTCCAACTTCTTCTCCCATTAGTACCTGAAACTGACACAAGCGAGTATCAAGGTCTAACAAATAAGTTTTGAAGAAAGGTAAAGGTTAAACTGAATGGTAACAATGAAATATATATATATATATTTTTTTTTATGTAAATAAAAAGAGATAGTCGAAATTGAAAGCTATGGATGCAAGAGTAATGATGCAATATGGAGTTTCCTTTTCTTGAGAAATCGAAGAAAACAAAAATGGAAATAGGTATATTTTTTTTGATTTTTGATTATGATTTCGAAAACTATTGAAACAAAAGAGGTAACTAATAAAAACAAACAGATTTTTTTGGTTTTTATGCAAGTAATTCGAATCAAACAAGAGTCAAAAGGAGAAGATGAAGATGAACACTTTTTTTTTTTTTGATTTGAAATGCAAATGAAAACTAATGAAAGTAAAAAGGTTTATGGATAGAAAACACCTGTTTAGGAGCCTTTCGGCTCTGATACCAGATGATATAGCCCTGGAGCAGAAGCTTGACGGATGGGTTGATGGAGATCGAACCACGGGCTTAAGAGCTCTCTTGGTTTGATCGACTTGGATGGATGGTGAGTAGAGATGGGATTGTTCCTGCTGGCTTAAAAGCTCTCTCAGAAATAATCAGTGGATGGAATGGATTGAGGTCACCACAAGATCCTATGAGTCTGAATCTTGATAAGACAAAAGCCTTCTCTTTGTTTGAATCACACAAAACAATAGAGAAAACAAGTTTGCGGTTTCTTTGCTTGAAGAAAACACTCGGTGTACTTTATTGATCTAGGGTAAATGATACACGGCTGTGAGAGGGGACTTTATAAACAGTCCAAACAGCTATGCCCTTCTAGGGGACTTGAAGCAAATAAAACATAAAAGGAAAGTACTGACTCAATTCGGACCTAATGAAATAAAGACTACAACGGCTACATTTATGATTGAAACTACTAAGGGAAACAAAGATTTGATCCTGCAAAACAAAGAGACAACGGTCATATAATGTGTATAAATGAAACTCATACCTTAGCTTATGTTTGGTATGTCCTTGGCCGTTGATCAGAAGCATTCTTCAATCGTAGCATTCTGGCCTCGGAAGCTTGAGCTAGTGTCGATGCTACTTCCTGAGCTAGTGCCGATGCTACTTCCTGAGCTAGTCGTGATGCTATAGATTGTCAGTCCTTTTTGAGCTGAGCTGAATAGTGTTGAGCTATCCATCCTGATGAAGACTTGTTCCTACTCTTGGTCAGTAGCTTGACTCAGTACACTTTGCACAGCTTCATTGACTTGGTTCCTCAAAGCCTTTGTTGCTGACCTTGTCAATGGACCTTTCCTTATGATGGGCATTGGATCTTTGGCTTCTGGTTCTATGGCCTCATCATACTGTCTTTTATGGACGCGTTCTCAGGGTACAATCAAATATTGATGAACCCTGAAGACCAAGAAAAGACTTCGTTCATAACGGATCGAGACACGTACTGCTACAAAGTCATGCCCTTCGGACTGAAAAACGCAGGAGCAACTTACCAACGCCTCGTCAACAAGATGTTTTCAGGACTCCTAGGCAAAACCATGGAAGTCTACATCGACGATATGCTGGTAAAATCTTCCAGGTATGAGGATCACATCCCCCAGCTAAAAGAATGTTTTACTATTCTCAATAAATACGGGATGAAACTCAACCCAGCAAAGTGTACCTTCGGGGTTCCCTCAGGAGAATTCCTTGGTTACTTAGTGATCGGAAGAGGGATCAAAGCGAACCCCAAACAGATCGCGACGTTCATAGAGATGAAATCTCCCAAAACAACGCGAGAAGTCCAGCACCTGACTGGCAAAATAGCTCCTCTGAATCGCTTCATCTCAAGGTCGACTGACAAATGTCTACCCTTCTATCTCTTGCTAAAAGCAAACAAAAAGTTCCTCTGGGATGAGAAGTGCGAAGAAGCTTTCACTCAGCTCAAAGCTTACTTAAGAGAACCACCCATACTGGCAAAACCAGTAGAAGGAGAACCCCTTTACCTCTACCTAGCTGTCTCGACGGCAGCAGTAAGTAGAGTCCTGGTTCGCGAGGAACAAAACGAGCAACGGCCGGTATACTACATCAGTAAGACCTTGATCGACGCTGAAACCAGATACCCCACCATGGAAAAACTCGCCTTAGCGCTAGTGACATCGGCTCGGAAACTCCGACGGTACTTTCAATCGCACTCGATCATAGTGATGACCTCTCAGCCACTGAGAACCATCCTTCACAGTCCAAGCCAGTCAGGTCGGTTGGTCAAATGGGCTATCGAACTTAGCGAGTACGACATAGAATACAAAGCTCGAACGTGCCTAAAAGCACAAGTGCTGGCAGATTTCGTAATCGAGCTCCCTCCGACTATAGAACTTGACCCGACCTCGGCCCAGAAATGGAAACTCTACGTCGATGGAGCTATCTCGAGGCAAGGATCCGGGGTCGGAGTAAAACTAGTCTCCCCAACCGGTGAAGTACTAGAACAATCGTTCAGACTGGGCTTCGCCGCATCAAATAACGAAGCAGAATATGAGGCACTGATAGCCGGGCTTAGACTTGCGATAGCAATAGGAGCCCGGGAAGTAAATGCCTTCAGCGATTCCCAACTAGTCACGAGCCAATACCATGGCGACTACGAGGCCAAAGACGAACGGATGGAAGCATACCTACGGGTAGTCCACACACTGGCCGAGCAGATCGAGTTCTTTGAACTAACACGAATCCCACGAGGGGAAAACACTGCAGCCGATGCCCTAGCCGCATTAGCATCGACATCAGATCCTAACCTCAAAAGGATCATACCAGTCGAAGGGATAGAAAAACAAAGCATCGACATAGCCCTCAAAGCCCTGTCCTTGAAAGAGGACGGGCCCGCTGCGAAGGATGATGTCAATCACAAAGAATGTCCTGGGGGCACCAGTAGCGACATCATTGAGATCGATGATGATCTCGATCCAAGAAACGCCGTGTACGTCGCGAACGTCCCCGACGGACCATTTCAAACCACATCCACTAGTCAGGGACCTGAGCCTAACGACAACGAAGATTGGAGGACTCCGATCATTCGATACATCACAAATGGCAAAGTTCCCGACGACAAATGGGAGGCGCGGAAACTTAAGGCACAGAGCGCAAGATACTGTGTCACGCAAGGAGAGCTCTTTAAAAGGAGCCTCTCCAGACCTTACCTCAAATGCCTGGACAAAAAGAAAGCCCTAGCCGTGATCACACAGACGCATGACGGATCCTGCAGAAGCCATTCCGGGGGACGAGCATTGGCCGTGCGAATCAAGAGGCAAGGTTACTACTGGCCGACAATGGCCACCGAATGCGAGTCTTTCTCTAACAAGTGCGACAAATTCCAAAAGCATGCTCCAATTGTCCACCAAGCGTCGGAGAAACTCTCCTCTATCTCATCTCCATATCCATTCATGCGATGGGGAATGGACATTGTGGGACCGCTAGTTGCATCCGGTAAAAAGAAAGCTACACACCTATTGGTGATGACGGACTACTTCACCAAGTGGATTGAAGCAGAGTCATACTAGAAAGTTAAGGACGTTCACGTTAAGGAGTTCATCTGGCGGAACATCGTTTGCCGACATGGACTACCCCACGGGATCGTCACCGATAACGGATCTCAGTTCATATCAAACACGTTCAAAGAGTTCTGCAGAACTTGGAACATAAAGCTGACTTACTCAACGCCACGCTACCCCCAAGGGAACGGGCTAGCAGAAGCAGCTAACAAAGCGATTATGAACGGTCTCAAGAAAAGGCTCAACGAGTGCAAAACAACCTGGAGTGACGAACTCCCAGCCGTACTTTGGGCCTACCGGACTACCCCCGGCAAATCCACTGGCGAGACTCCCTTCTCGCTGGCTTACGGAATCGAGGCGGTAGTACCAGCCGAAATTCTCGTGTCGAGCATTCGCAAGGAAGAATGCCCACGACAAGAGGAACTTAATAACAAGATGATAACTGACGAGCTCGACCTCGTCGACGAAAGAAGGAACCTCGCATTAGCTCGACTCCAGAATTACCAACAAGCCGCAGCTCGCTACTATGATTCCCGAATCAAAACTCGAAGGTTTCAAGTAGGAGAGCTCGTCTTGCGGAAAGTGTTCGACCATAAAAAGGAAGAATACGCTGGAAAATTAGGAGCAAAGTGGGAAGGTCCTTACCAGGTCACCGACGTCGTAAAGGACGGGGTCTACCGACTTAAATCGGTAGAAACCCAGAAACCTGAACTACGACCTTGGAACATCATCAACCTCAAAAAGTATTTCCACTAGGAGTACATCAACATAATCGAACTACGAAATGGCTTGATCCCCTTAAAAAAGGGTACGTAGGCAGCTCGACTTCGAGCGCAGCCGCCCCCCAAACACAAAGCTCTTACCGAGCTCAATAACTTCAAGCGAAGTCCTACTAGCTTATCTTTGTGAAATCAAAATAAGTCTCCCAATCAAACGTCTCTTCCTGTCGCAAAAGTTAGAGCCGTTACGTTGTGCAAAACGATATGAAATTATCTCTTCCAAAAACTAAAGAGATATGAAATTATCTCTTCAAAATTAAGCGATATGAAATTATCTCTTCAAAACCAAGCGATATGAAAGTATCCCTTCCGAGCGACCTGAAATGGCCTCTCCCAAAGTCAAAACGATATGAAATTATCCCTTCCGAGCGACCTGAAATGGCCTCTCCCAAAACTAAAGCGATATGAAATTATCTCTCCTAAAAGCAAGCGATATGAAATTATCCCTTCCAAGAGACCTCAAACGGCCTCCCGCAAATCAAACGATACGAAATTATCCTTTTTCGAGCGACCCGAAATGGCCTCTCCCAAAGTCAAAGTGATATGAAATTATCCCTTCAAACAAAGCGGCCTAAAACGGTCCCTACAAACCGAACGAACTGAAATGATCGTCCCAAAACAAGCGACCTGAAACGGTCCTCCCGATTCGAACGAACTGAAATGATCGTCCCAAAACAAGCGACCTGAAACGGTCCTCCCGATTCGAATGAACTGAAATGATCGTCCCAAAGAAAGAAATCCAGAACGATCTTTCCAAAAAATACAATTCTTCTAAACCTTATACGGATTAAAAGAATCGGGGGGCTACCCCACCCCTCAAGCAAAATAACGAGGTCAAGACAGCTATTCAAGCATGCAACCTCTACACACTCCAAGTCGGATCTTTGTAAGTTTACTTCGATTCGTTTTCATACTTAATACTTCTCTTTTCAATTCAGCGATTAAGCCTGAATCTTACATTACGAAGTAGTCGCGCTTCAGACTATTCCTAGCAGAGAGCTCGAGCTCAAATGCGATTGACTTAAAAGTTCACAAAGAACTACCTAAGGCAACTCAAAATAAGTTATCTGCTCGATTCCCCTGGAAAAGTTCTAATCGCCGCAACGGCTCGAATTTTATGTTAAGGCATAAAAACATAAAAATCTATGCTAAGGCATGAAAGATTTAAAAAGCAGTTCATAAAAAAAAGGACATGATGTCCTCGAGTTCGAACAAAAACAAAGAAAAGCCCCCTTGGGCAACAAAAGTCTGAAAAGGAAATTAAAAACCCTCTCGGGCAACAACAACGACAGTCTTCAAAACGGCGCATAGGAGGAGTCGCCGACCTGGCCCTCCGCTTCATCGCCCGCCTCTCCTCTCGGCCGGGAGTCGACCTCATCAGTCGTCCTCGGGTCGGTCTCAGCTGGGGGAGCAGGCGGAGAACCCGCCATGGCCACGGAGTCCTCCGACATTGCCGGCAAGGCAAGCTTGCCAACGCTAAAATCGGAGACTGCCGCGGCGTCCATCTCTGCTAGAGCAACTCTTTTTTGCTCAGCCAGCTTAAGCACCTCTCGGGTCATGTCCACCTCTCCAGCTGCGATCTCGGCGATGAGCTTGATGTTGGCCAAAGTCTCCTGGAGACGGATCTCGGCGCTAGTCTGGACTTTCCTCTTCTCGGACCCCGGCCAGAATCATCAAATACTGGCCATGGAGTTCCTTTCGAGCCTTGCGAAGCTCGACCCGGCCCGATTCTTCCACAGTCCGAATTCGAGCCTCGGCGGCGCCAAGCTGACAAGACAGCTCCTCCTCCCTCCTCTCGAGATGCGCGATCCTGGCCTCCACGGCGGCGTGATCCGCGACCCTTTTCTTCAAACGCTCCTCCCTAGCCAAAGCTTCATGGAGCTCGACATTCATTTGTTGGAACTTCTAGCCAATTCTACCGGATTCGGAATTGCTGCCAGGTTCCCGATAGCCTAGGATCTAGGGTCTAGTTAATTGAATCAAGGATCTGATCTATGTTTACCTGGAGATTAGCAGCGGAAGATGGTCAGATAAACGAGATCTCCAGCGCCTCAGATGTTGTGCCTCTACTGTAGTCCACACGCACACAAGCTGGAATCCGTCGGGATGCTAGTACCGGTGCTCGGATCTCCCTGGGACTGAGTTCTTCGAGGTTTCTGTGTTTTCTCTCTTGGAAAACACTGTCTGGGCGGCGCTCACTCATCTTAGTCGAAATACATAAGATCACTTATATATATGTACCGACCACGACGTAAACCGAAACATCAGTTTCAGTTTTGGCCTTGTATCGACCGACACACTTAGTGGTGTTGATCGACACACATATTATGTCGACCGACGTACCCCATGGTGTCGATCGACACACCTCATTAAAACTCATATTCGATGTGTATCCAATACACATCGACCAGACCATATGCCAATGATCAATCCCATATGAACTATGTCCAACTTGCTTAGGTGTGTGACCCTGTAGGTTCACACGATACTGGAAATGAGTTACAACTCATTTGTCATAAGCGGTTTCTAGCAAAACATTATGACTACCCAGTATCACATGAATTGTTCGATCTCGACAATACAACTATCTCTAGAGAGAGTACAATGTGATTTCAGGACATAATCCCAACAATCTCCCACTTGTACTGGAATTACTTATTCCTATAATCCCTTCGTCGCTATATCTCGATATGGCATAAGGCAAGAGACTGTGTCATCCTTATTATAGCCAACATCATGTTCATCGAATTCCTGATCTATACTGATAAAACAAACGACTGACAATCACCTCGTTTGAGCACGGCCATGCATTTTCTCAGTATCAAATCTTCGATGGGCCCTGAGATATTTATCTCACATAATAGGAGGGGAAAATCTCATCTTGTTCCATCCCTGTTTCTACACACACTTCATGATACGCCTAAGCAATGTCGTTATAGCCGCCAGTTACGGAACGACGTTTGACAAGGTCAAAACGCACCAATTCATATGCTAGAAAGCATGATGAACTCAGGTCTAAGGACTATACTCTATAGTCGTAATGAGAACCTCCCATGACACTGATATAACTATCCTGTGGAGTTCTCATTAAGCGGGTCATGTCCGATCATATGTTCACCAACATATATCTATGTGACTGACTGTGATAATCATATCATTGACTCCATGAAACTTAGTCCAGTAGTCACCTCACATACTAGTCTCGCGCGGTTGTTAGTGTCCCATTTTAACAACCTTGACTAGGGACAATCATAATTTATGTCATCTTTACTTACAGGGTTTCATGATCAAGTCCTCAACTTGATGACCTATAAGATGAACATAAAATACTTTGGGACCATTACCTAATTATCCAATAATTAAATAATACTGATGTCAGTTTGACTTACATAAACACTACCAGAGTATGTTTATGTAAAGATTACAACATAACTAGAATTACTCCCACTAGAATCAAGATCATCTCTTCAGATATCTTATACCTACAGTAACAGAATAAATCTGGTGCTTAGGTTGTGGGAGAGACTGCGGTGTTTTGTTTGAAACAATTCCAACAAACCACACCGCTATTCAGATAAAAGCACTATTCTACGGTCCACTGCTTGGAGCCTTTCCAACAGATAGCACCGCTATTCAGACAAAGATACATAACCAGATGGGAACCGGGAATCGTCTTTATCCGTCTAACTACTTTCAACTGGTTCGTCACTTCCTCAGTTCACCACGAACCTATCCTTAATGTTTCTCAAACACCTGGGATATTTCTGGTAACTGTTCAGTGACTATCACCGGAACTTATTGGTATTTTGTCGTCATGCTCTATGCGTAAGCCGCATCTAGATGAGCGCAAAATATGGCATTCATGATGGATTCTATTGCAGCAGCATTAGCAATCACACTCATTAATAATAGCTCAGCTAGTGTCCAAAACACTTCATCTTGGTAAGATTATTGCCATAAGACCTTTGGTATGAAGCCATTCTTGGAATCATGCATATTGGAACTGTCCAATACCTTATTAACATAAGGATTTTGACACGATCCAATTAGCCTATCTGATCCATTCCAATGGATCCTTATTCCAAGAACTTTTACGGCCTTTTCCCATGTCCATCGTTAAACTTGACTTCCGACCCAAATCTTGACAAGACTTTAGCGTCGGAACGTCGTTTATGAGATTAAGTATGTTTTCTACATACAGTGTGAGAATTGCAATTACGCTCCCACTAGTCTTCTTGTAAACACATGGTTTCATTTCTTTCTTATCAATTCAAAACTTTTGACCACATTATCAGAATGTTGATTCCAACTCCAAGATGTTTGCTTCAATCCAGAAATGGATCGGTGAAGCTAACATGCATACCTAGCCAATTTTCGGAGTTGGGGCTCACCATCGCTTCTTTGAATTTCGCATGCTCGTCACTTTTCAATGATCAATAGATCACGACAATTGGTTACGAGAAATCACTCTCGAGTTAGTGACGGATCCTTTCGGATCTGCGAATTTCAGGCTCCACAGGTGTAGATCCTACAGCACTTTGTAGATCTCACCGCTGCTTTCCCTCAACAGGTTGAGCAGCCTCCTGTGTTTATCGAATTTCTTCGATGTGTACTTTTACTCCCACTGTTCCTTTTGAAAGTACGATCTTTCTCAAAGACACAGTTCCGAACAACAAATCTTTGTTCTCGGATTGGTTATGAAAGTAGTAAGCCTCGGTTTCCTTGGGACAACCAGCGAGGTAGTACTTATCAGATTTGGGTTCAAGCTTATTAGCTATCAACCCCAAATTATCAGAAACAACTTACTTGAAAAACTTCCAGTCCACATCCAATGTGGTGTCTTTCAATTGATTCTGATTGAAACCCTTTTATGCGCAAAGACGGACATTTTAGAACGTATTCTTAAATGATTATGGAAGATTCCTGTGACTCATCATTAATCGGAGCATATCTAATAAGATCCGATTTATTCTGTCAGATGATCACCCAATTCATGACTCAAGTATTTTCCTCCGCGATCCAATCGAGGATCTCAATGCTTCTGTCAAATTGGTTCTACACTTCATCTTGGAACTCCTCAAGGGGTTCCTGCTCGTGTCTCATCAAATGAACACAGCCATACTTATTGATGTCATCAATAAGGTAATGAAGTACAGAAGATTTCCCTTTGCACTGATGCTCATCGGGCCGCATACATCAGTATGTGTAAGGCCCAATAAGCCTCTGGCCCGTTTCTTTTAGCTCTGCTAAAAAGGGCCTTAGTCATTTGGTCCAGTGAACATAATTCATATCTCAAATGATTTATAATCGAATGAGTCCAAAACTATGGAACTTCTGAATCCGCTTCACTCTGTATGGTCGAACGACTGTGCCAAAGAAAAGTCCAGTTCGAGTCATCAGACTTAAACTTTTAGTATTTGTGTTATATTCTAACTTACGTTGGTTTAAGATATAAAACCCATTCCAAAAGGGGTGCTACCCTATGATATTTCATTAAGATCTAAAGAACAAAACTTGTCTTTTATCAAAATGAAAAACATCCAAATTCTTTACAAGAAAATGAAAGACATTTCTGCACAAGGCAGATACATAGTAGCAATTACTTAATTTCTAAAACCAAGTATGAAAGGCTCCTACAAGTGGAGAATCTCTACGGCTCATGCAGCAACCATTGCTTCATACCAGAAACGCAGTTCCACTTGCCCTTTCTTCAACGTTCTACTGTCGCTTAGGTCCTGCATATTTCAAAAATATCAGTACCACAACTAGTATCCAATACTTACGTAGAACTTGAATTAATAACACAATACCTGAAGAAGAAGTACCATACATCTCCTTCATCTCTTGTGAATCTTCCAAGAATTTAATGCAATCTCTCTTCCAATGCCCTGACTCATCGCAGTAGAAGCACTTTCTAACACCAGATGGGCCTGACTTGGGCTTATGAGATGACACAGGCTTATCCTGATTCCAAATCTGGACGGCCCTGCCTCTGCCCTTGCCAGCACAAGATTTCTCAAATCTTTTACCCTTTATGATGTTTTGCTCTGTTGTTTTGAGCATGCCATGCAGCTCAGTCAACGTCTTCGTCAAGCCTTTCTTGATATAGTTCTTAATGAACTTATCATAGCTTGACGGCAGTGACTGCAGAATGATGTCAGTGGCCAACTCTAAGCTGACAGGACATTCCAGTTTATCCAGGTTATCAATGTAACCCATCATTTTAATGACATGAGGACTTACTGGAGCATCCTCTGGTAGCTTGCACCCAGTGAGAGACTTCACCATCTGGAATCTCTCAACTCGTGCCAGATCCTGAAACTTCAGTTTCAGGCTGGTGATCATCTCTATTGGCGATTCCATGCTCTCGTATTGACTTTTCAAGTCCGAGTTCATGGTAGCCAACATCAGACCACGCACATCTACCACATCAATATAATGCTTATTCCAAGCATTATATACTGCATGCGAGCGATTGGTCCCAAGCCTTTCTGGAAGAGCTTTCTCAAGGACATAGTCCTTGCTCTCCTGCTTGAGAATGAATCTCAGATTCCGATACCAATCCAGGAAGTTGGATCCATTTAACTTGTCCTTCTCAAGGACGGATCGCAACGAGAAAGTAGTCATAGACATAAGCTGAAATCCAAGAAAAACAAAGATTTAGTTATGTATATGGTGAGAAATCTTATCTAATAAGAAAACTCGCATTATATTCAAACAATATTTCCTCTATGAATATAATGATCCAAGATCCATACTTCACCAAAATCTGAGTGGGCGACTCGCCCTTACCCAAACTTTAGTTATCTAGGTAAGCAAATCATTGCTAATTGTACCCAGTACAACTCTTGGTTGTAGATGAGACAAACTATGTCTAATCCACTCTGATGTCTCCGGGCCCAGAACTTCCGATAGCCCAGTCAAGTAAACCAATCTTTTTAGTCTTGTGATCATTGACAGTTGCACTGCAAGTCTGTCAATGACCACCTGCCTTACTCATGTTGCAGAGGATACCAAGGACTCCAAGACTATCCAACAAACGACACGAGTCTTGATAGTAGACAAGATTTGGGCAAGACTTCAAGGTTACTTGATATTTAGTTTGAGGAAACTAAACCCAAAAGTTTAGCAAATCAATCTCTTAGGTCATGTAATTGTTGATGTTTAGCACTGCAATCCATCAACATAACTACCTGCCTTACTCACGTAATTGTGGACACCAAGCTCTTGGCTAGACCATCACACAACGAAATGAGTCTTGACAGTTGACCATATTGAAGCTAAGCTTTGATCAAGGTTTAGGTCGAGTTTGGTTTCTGCAAATTCAAGGTTCAATAACCAGAATTTCGAGCACTGTATCGATCGACGCAGACTATGTCTGTCGATCGACACCACCAAACAAAACCGGACTTCAATAACCGGTTAATCCAATTAACCCGGTTCATCGAACCGGTCATGTCGATCGACACAACCCTTGTGTGACGGTCGACATAGATCTTAACCGAAGACAGTATTTGATAACCGGTCCAATCCAATTGAACCGACTTATCAGATCAAACTGATCTTAACCATTCAAATTTGTTTATCCTAATTGCGATGATCAGTTCAATCCAATTGAACCAATTCATCCAATTTAAACCGTTTTAATCAGTTTCATCTAATTGTGATAACCGATCCAATTCAATTGAGTCGACTTATCCAATCAAACCGATTAAACTCATCGGTTCACTCTAATTGAGATAATCAGTTCAATCCAATTGAACCAATTCATCCAATTTAAACCGATTTATTCGGACTTAACCAAGCATGATAACCGGTCCAATCCAATTGAACCGATTAACCATTCGCTAGGTATGTGTCGACCGACACTAACCTGTGTCGATCGACACTTGACCGAATCTGTTCTGTGTCGACCGACACAAAACCTGTGTCGATCGACACAGTAGGCTTTCGGTTTTTCTTCGCGAAAAACCATAGCCGCCGAATCTGTCGATTTCGCCGTTCTGTGTCGACCGACACACCTAGTGTGTCGATCGACACTGTGCGAAAACACAGACTCGATCTTGATCGCAATCGATCTAACATGTTCTAACCAAACAACCTAGTTTGCGAATCTAAATCATCAAATTCAATAAGCAGGTCTGATTCAATGATAAAACCCTATGGCTCTGATACCACTGTTGGAACTTCTAGCCAATTCTACCGGATTCGGAATTGCTGTCAGGTTCCCGATAGCCTAGGATCTAGGGTCTAGTTAATTGAATCAAGGATCTGATCTATGTTTACCTGGAGATTAGCAGCGGAAGATGGTCAAATAAACGAGATCTCCAGCGCCTCAGATGCTGCGCCTCTACTGTAGTCCACACGCACACAAGCTGGAATCCGCCGGGATGCTAGTACCGGTGCTCAGATCTCCCTGGGACTGAATTCTTCGAGGTTTCTGTGTTTTCTCTCTTGGAAAACACTGTCTGGGCGGCGCTCACTCATCTTAGTCGAAATACATAAGATCACTTATATATATGTACCGACCACGACGTAAACCGAAACATCAGTTTCGGTTTCGGCCTTGTGTCGACCGACACACTTAGTGGTGTCGACCGACACACTTAGTGGTGTCGACCGACACACTTAGTGGTGTCGATCGACACACATCTTGTGTCGACCGACGTACCCATGGTGTCGATCGACACACCTCATTAAAACTCATATTCGATGTGTATCCAATACACATCGACCAGACCATATGCCAATGATCAATCCCATATGAACTATGTCCAACTTGCTTAGGTGTGTGACCCTGTAGGTTCACACGATACTGGAAATGAGTTACAACTCATTTGCCATAAGCGGTTTCTAGCAAAACATTATGACTACCCAGTATCACATGAATTGTCCGATCTCGACAATACAACTATCTCTAGAGAGAGTACAATGTGATTTCAGGACATAATCCCAACATCATTTGGGTAGCAGCCTCTCAAGCGGATTCGAGCTCATAAGTCTGAGCATCCAACACCTCGTTCTCAGACCGGACCGCGTACGCATTCACGGCCTCTACAGCCTGCACAAAAAGGCGTCGGTTTTAAAAAAAAGGGGAGGATAAAAGGGAAAAGAAGACCAAAGCAAAAACGTCTCACCTTCCCGATAACCGCCATCATCTCGGAATACTCACTACCGAGGACCGTTTCCCCAGAAACTGGGAGCTCAGAACCGACAGGCCTAATGCGCCTCAGCAGACGAACCACACCTTCCGGATCGTCCACAACCGAGCACTCCTCTTGGTCCGACCCCTTTGGACTCCTTCCCGCGTCAACTTTACGACGCTTCGGCGAAGGGGGAAGAGAACCTCCTCGACTCCGACGGTCTTCCCCCCCCCGGACAGATCCAGCCGAGAGTCACAGAGAGCAGCACCTCCAGACTGAGGTAAAATTGCCTCTTGTTCAGCCACGGGGAGAGCCGCATCGACAACCCCCACAATCGTTCCCTCCGGGCCCGTCACCGGAAGGAGCGAGGTCTGAGCAGGAGGAGGATGATAAGCCGGAGGCGGAGGAGGAGCCCGATCAAGGGCAAAGAGAATAGCATTACTAAGTTCGCCCGCCTCCATCTTGTCGACCAAGTCGACCGGATCTTTCCCATTCCGGCGACTGCTCACTCTGCGAGCTGGCATCTCACGAGGAGAGTAATTAGCAGCCGAACTGCCGCCCGGAAGAGGTCGAGCTGTATATATAAAACAAAAAAAAGTCAGACAAGTCGAAACGACGACACAAAAAGAAACTCGAATCCAAACGACTCACTCTCTCCTGCCCGCTCAGTAATGCGGATCGGAGGCTGAGCAACTCGGACCGGAAGAGCCCGAGAAGGCTCGGAAGGAAGTACTGGATTTCGAGGAACCGGCGCAAGGTCCGACAGAGCCCGTTCAGGGTTGGTCCGCAGAGCAGCTTGCACACTCTGAACCGAGAAACTACCCCAATTAACAGCGCCCCCTCGCAGACGAGCTATCAGAGCCTCTGTGATCGGGTTGGTAGCAAGCGACTCCGGAGCCTCTGAGATAGAAATTAGATCAGATAAGGGACGGCCTGACAACAAAAAAAAACACTAAAACCAGAGCCTTACCAACACTGGGCGACCATCGAGACGGGATAACCGAATAGTCGAAGTCCCCGACCGAATGATGGGTTATCCTGAAAAAGAAGTATCGGTCCCTCCATACGTCTTTCGTCGGGACTTCCTCGAGGACCCGCCCGAAACGAGGCGAGAGGTAGTAAGTTCCGCGGAACTTGGCATTATGCTTCACTGAGCAGACACGCATAAGTTCCTCAGGCCCGAACTCGATTCCCTCCTCCGCGGCCCTGACCCGACAAAGTTCGGCGTCATCTGATGGAACGCCAGTTGGAGCTGGGCCAGCACCAAAGAAATTAAGCGGGGAATAGGGAAGAAAAGCCCGCATTTCTCGAAGTAGGTGTATGAGGCGCAGCAGTAGCCCTCCACCGCGGTCTATGGTGACATCGCCGGCGACGGAATCACGATCTCCACCTCCGTCGGAATCCGACAAACCCTCCGCAACCGTTCGATTTGATTCACGGTTAGGGAAGACGGCGGATGCGGGCCAAACACACCCGCAGCCGTACTTGTATTGGCCCCCGTAGCATCTCTTAACGCCTTAAAGAACGGTGTGCCGGAATATAAAAAAAGGGGGGCTAAAATCTTTTCTTAGGAGAAGAAACTTTCCGATGACAGAAGAAAGAGCAGAGCAAAAGTAGAGGAAGAAGCAAAAGTGGGGAGAAAAGAAATCACCCTCGGAAAATAAGAGAAAATTATAGTGGGAATCGTGCGAAATCTTAACCGCACGATTCCGAACTCATAATAATTACTGGAAAAACAAGGTAATTCGGACTCCTCGCTTCCCTCTTACCAGCCGTTGATCTGAGATCAACGGTTACGAATGCGCCGTAATTAGGTCACTTCACCAAAAGAACGAGCCCGAAAAGACTCTTCGCAACCTTCGAATCTGAGCCGTTGATGATCGACCTAATCTGCGGTGAGAGATGAAAATTCTCGAAACCAATACACGCAACGACTGCGGACGCGCTGAAAAGCAGTTCAGCCCATCTCACGCGCTCATTCCTCACCGTTGGATCAAAACAAGATCTACGGATGGGGCGAAAATAATCATCAGGTTTGTCGCACCCGAGGCACGCGCGTCTTCCCAAGAACGTCCACCGCCCATTAACCTCGACCTCTCGAAATCAATGGGCTGGGGGGGGGCTATTGTTGGTACTGGATTTCCCTCTAGGAAATCCGGCCCATTAACAGACAAGACAGAGGCCCGTAATTACGAGCTGTTAGGAATCCGAGCCAATTCTACAGATTCATAATTCTCGCGAGTTCCCGATAGCCTAGGATCTAGGGTCTAGTTAATCGAATCATGGATCTCACCTCGTGGTTACCTGGTGTTTAGCAGCAGAAGATTATGGCAACACGAGATCTGCAGCGCCCCAAACGTTGCGCCTCTACTGTTCAGTCCACACGCACACAAGCTGGAATCCGCCGGGATGCTAGTACCGGTGCTCGGATCTCCCTGGGGCTTTTGTTTCTTGAGGTTCTGTGTTTTCTCTCTGAGAAAAACAGTCTGGGCGGCGCACAAGTCTATTGGGTCGAATGTGCAAAACACGTTTATATATCGACCTAAAGTGAACCGAAACATCAGTCTCGGTTTCGCCTTTGTGTCGACCGACACACTTAGTGGTGTCGATCGACACACCTCCTGTATCGACCGACCCACCTAATGGTGTCGATCGATACATCTCTTAGAAACTTAACTCGATGTGTATCTAATACACATCGATCAGACCATTTGCCAATGATCTATCCCATGCAGAGTATATCCAACTTGCTTAGGTGTGTGACCTTGTAGGTTCACACGATACCAGAAATGAGCTACAACTCATTTGTCATAAGTGGTTTCTAGCAAAACATTATGACTACCTAGTATCACATGAATTGTCCGATCTCGACAATACAACTATCATTAGAGTTCGTACAATGTGATTTCAGGACATAATCCCAACAATCTCCCACTTGTACTGGAATCACTTATTCCTATAATCCCTTTGTCTCTATATCTCTATATGGCATAAGGCAAGAGACTGTGTCATCCTTATTATAGCCAACATCATGTTCATCGAACTTCTGATCTATACTGATTAAAACAAACGACTGACAATCACCTCGTTTGAGCACGGCCATGCATTTTCTCAGTATCAAATCTTCGATGGGCCCTGAGATATTTATCTCCCGTTTTCCAGGAGGGACAAATCCCATCTTGTTCCATCCCTGTTTCTACACATACTTCATGATACGCACAAGCAATGCCGTTATAGCCGCCAGTTACGGAACGACGTTTGACAAGGTCAACACGCACCAATTCATATGCTAGAAAGCATGATGAACTCAGGTCTAAGGACTATACTCTATAGTCGTAATGAGAACCTCCCATGACACTTATATATAACTATCCTGTGGAGTTCTCATTAAGCGGGTCATGTCCGATCATATGTTCACCAACATATATCTATGTGATTGACTGTGATAATGATATCATTGACTCCATGAAACTTAGTCCAACAGTCACCTCACATGGTAGTCTGCGCGGTTGTTAGTGTCCCATTTTAACAACCTTGACTAGGGACAATCGTAATTTACGTCATCTTTTACTTATAGGGTTTCATGATCAAGTCTTCAACTTGATGACCTATAAGATGACCATAAAGTACTTTGGGACAATTATTTAATCATCCAATAATTAAATAATATTGATGTCAGTTTTAACTTACACAAACATTGCCAAAGCATGTCTATGTAAAGTTTACAACATAACTAAAATAACTCCCACTAGAATCAAGATCATCTTTTCAGATATCTTACACCTACAGCAACAGAATAAATTCCGTGCTTAGGTTGTGGGAGAGAGTGCGGTGCTATTGCTTGAAACAATTTCAACAAATTACACCGCCATTCAGATAAAAGGACTATTCTACGGTCTACTGCTTGGAGCCTTTCCAACAGTTAGCACCGCTATTCAGACAAAGAGACATAACCAGGTGGGACCCGGGAATCGTCTTTGTCCGACTAACTACTTTCGACTGGTTCGTCACTTTATCAGTTCACTACGAACCTATCCTTAGTGTTTCTCAACACTTGGGATATTTCTGATAACTATTCAGTGACTATTACCGGAGTACATGGTATTTTCTCGTCATACTTTATGCTTAAACTGCATCTAGACGAGCGCAAAATATGGCATTCATGATGGATTACTGTTGCATCAGCATAAGTAATCACACTCATTAATACTAGTTTAGACAGTGTTCAGAACCACTTCTTCTTGCTAATATTGTTACTAGCTCAGCTAGTGTCCAAGACACTTCATCTTGCTCAGATTATTGCCATAAGACCTTTGGTATGAAGCCATTCTTGGAATCAAGCGTATTAGATCTGTCCAATACCTTATCAACATAAGGATTTTGACACGATCCAATTAGCTACTCTGATCCATTCCAATGGATCCTTATTCCAAGAATTCATGCGGCTACTCCCATGTCTATCGTTTAAGTTTGACTTCCGACCCAAATCTTAACAAGACTTTAGCGTCGGAACGTCGTTTGTGAGATTCAAGTATGTTATCTACATACTGTGTGAGAATTGCCATTACGCTCCCACTAGTCTCCTTGTAAACGCATGGTTTCTTTTTCTTTCTGATCAAGTCAAAACCTTTGACCTATCTGTCAGAATGTTGATTCCAACTCCAAGATGTTTGTTTCAATCCAGAAATGGATCGGTGAAACTAACATGCATACCCTGCCAATTTTCGGAGTTGGGGCTCACCATCGCTTTTTTTTTTAATTTCGCATGTTCGTCACTTTTCAATGATCAGCAGATCACGACCATTGGTTACGAGAAATCACTCTCAAGTTAGTGACGGATCCTTTCGGATCTGCGAATTTCAGGCTTCACAGTTGTAGATCCTACAGTACTTTGTAGATCTTACCGCTGCTCTCCCTCAACAGGTTGAACAGCTTACCGTGTTTATCGAATTTCTTCGATGTGTACTATTACTCCCACTGTTCCTTTTGAAAGTATCACCTTTCTTAAAAGACACAGTTCTGGGCAACAAAAGTACTAAGCCTTGGTTTCCTCAGGACAACCAGCGAGGTAGAGCTTATCAGATATGGATTCAAGTTTGTTTATTGACTACTGTCTTACACAAACCTTGCAATCCCAATTAATCAGAAAAACAAATTTGGAAATCACCCAGTCCACATCCAATGTGGTGTTTTTCACTGATTCTGATAGAAACACTTTTCTACGCAAAGATAGACATTTTGGAACGTATTCTTAAATCGTTCATGGAAGATTCTTGTGACTCATCATTAATCGGAGCATATCCAATAAGATCCGATTCATTCTGTTAGATGATCACCCAATTGTTGACTCTAAGTATTTTCCTCCACGATCCAATCGAGGATCTCAATACTTCTGTCAAATCGGTTCTACACTTCATCTTGGAACTCCTCAAGGGATTCCTGCTCGTGTCTCATCAAATGAACACAGCAATACTTATTGATGCCATCAATAAGGTAATGAAGTACAGAAGATTTCCTCTGGCACTAATGCTCGTTTGGGCCGCATACATCAGTATGTGTAAGGCCCAATAAGCTTCTGGCCCATTTCCTTTAGCTCTGCTAAAAGGGCCTTAGTCATTTTGGTCTAGTGAACAGAATTCATATCTCAAATGATTAACAATCGAATGAGTCCAAAACTATGGAACCTTTGAATTCGCTTCACTCTATGTGGTTAAACGACTATGCCAAGGAAAAGTCGAGTTCAAGTCATTAGACTTAAACCGTTTGGTATTTATGTTATATTCTAACTCTTGTTGGTTTGAGATATAAAACCCATTCCAAACGGGGTGCTACCATTAAATATTTCATTAAGATCAAAAGGACAAAACTTGTCTTTTATCAAAATGAAAAACATCCAAATTCTCAAAAGAAAATGAAAGACATTTTGCGTACATCAAGTACATGGTGGCAATTACTTAATTTCAAAAACCAAGTAGGAAAGGCTCCTACAAGTGGAGAATCTCTACGGCTCATGCAGCAACCATTGCTTCATACCAGACACGCAGTTCCACTTGTCCTTTCTTCAACGTTCTACTTTCGCTTAGGTCCTGCATATTTCAAAAATATCAGTACCATAACAAGTATCCAATACTTATGTAGAACTTGAATTAATAACACAATACCTGAAAAAGAAGTACCATACATCTTCTCCATCTCTTGTGAATCTTCCAAGAATTTAATGCAATCTCTCTTCCAATGCCCTGACTCGTTACAGTAGAAGCACTTACTAACACCAGATGGGCTTGACTTGGGCTTATAAGATGACACAGGCTTATCCTGATTCCAAATCTGGATGGCCTTGCCTTCACCCTTGTCTATACAAAATTCCTCAAATCTTTTACCCTTTATGATGTCATACTCTGCTGTTTTGAGCATACCATGCAGCTCAGTCAACGTCTTCGTCAAGCCTTTCTTGATTTAGTTCTTAACGAACTTGTCATAGCTTGACGGCAGTGACTGCAGAATGATGTCAGTGGCCAACTCGAAGCTGACAGGACATTCCAGTTTCCCCAGGTTATCAATGTAACCCATCAGTTTAATGACATGAGGACTTACTGGAGCATCCTCTGGTAGCTTGCACCCAGTGAGAGACTTCACCATCTGGAATCTCTCAACTCGTGCCAGATCTTGAAACTTCAGTTTCAGGCTGGTGATCATCTCTATTGGCGACTCCATGTTCTCATACTGACTATTCAAGTCTGAGTTCATGGAAGCCAACATCAGACCACGCACATCTACCACATCAGTATAATGCTTATTCCAAGCATTATACACTGCATGCGAGTGATTGGTCCCAAGCTTTTCTGGAAGAGCCTTTTTAAGGACATAGTCCTTGCTCTCCTGCTTGAGAATGAATCTCATATTCCGATACCAATCCAGGAAGTTGGATCCATTTAACTTGTCCTTCTCAAGGACGGATCGCAACGAGAAAGTAGTCATAGACATAAGCTGAAATCCAAGAAAAACAAAGATTTAGTTATGCATATGATGAGAAATCTTATCAAATAAGAAAACTCGCATTATATTCAAACAATGTTTCCTCTATGAATATAATAACCCAAGGCCCATACATCATTAAAATCTGAGTGGACGACTCGCCATCACCCAGAGTTTAGCAATCTAGGTAAGCAAACCATTGCTAATTGTACTCTGTACAACTCTTGGTCGTAGATAAGACAATCCATGTCTCATTTACTCTGATGTCTCTGGGCCCAGAACTTCTGATAGCCCAGTCAAGTAAACCAATCTCTTCTGCCTTGTGATCATTGACAGTCGCACTGCAAGTCTATCAATGATCACCTGCCTTACTCATGTAGCAGTGGATACCAAGGATTCCAAGACTATCCAACATACGAAACAAGTCTTGACAGTGACAAGATTGGGCAAGACATCAAGGTCACTTGATATTTAGTTGAGGAAACTAAACCCAAAAGTTTAGCAAATCAATCTCTTGGGTCATGTAATTGTTGATGTTAAGCACTGCAAATCCATCAACATTACTACCTGCCTTACTCACGTAATTGTGGACACCAAGCTCTTGGCCAGAATATCACACAACGAAACGAGTCTTGACAGTTGACCATATTGAAGCTAATCTTTGATCAATGTTTAAGTCTAGTTTGGTTTCTGCAAATTCAAGGTTCAATAACCAGAATTCCGATCACTGTATCGATCGACGCAGACTATGTCTGTCGATCGACATCACCAAACAAAACCGGACTTCAATAACCAGTTAATCCAATTAACCCGGTTCATCAATCCGGTCATGTCGATCGACACAACCTGTGTGTGACGATCGACATAGACCTTAACCGAAGACAGTTTTGGTAACCGGTCCAATCCAATTGAACCGACTTATCTGATCAAACTGATCTTAACCAATCGGTTTATACCAATTGAGATAACCAGTTCAATCCAATTGAACCAATTCATCCAATTTAAACCGTTTAAACCAGTTTCAACTGATTGCGATAACCAGTCCAATTCAATTGAACCGACTTATCCAATCAAACTGATTTATCCCATCGGTTCATGCTAATTGAGGTAATCAGTTCAATCCAATTGAACTAATTCATCCAATTTAAACCGATCAATTCGGACTTAACCAAGTATGATAACCGGTCCAATCCAATTGAACCGATTAACCATTCACTCGGTCTGTGTCGACCGACACCAACCTGTGTCGATCGATACGTGGCCGAATTTGTTCTGTGTCGACCGATACACAACCTGTGTCGATCGACACAGAAGGCTTTCGGTTCTTCTTCGCGAAAAACCCTAGCCGCCGAATCTGTCGATTTCGCGGTTCTGTGTCGACCGACACACCCAGTGTGTCGATCGACACCATGCGAAAACAGCAGTTCATCGTTTCAATTTACAGACAAAACCGAGTTTCTCTTAATCAAAACATGAAACACTAAGCATAGATCTATTCAAACACATCAGTTTTCGAATTACATGCTTAAGATTCAATGGTTAAACCCTAAGGCTCTGATACCACTGTTAGGAATCCGAGCCAATTCTACAGATTCAGAATTCTTGCGAGTTCCCGATAGCCTAGGATCTAGGGTCTAGTTAATCGAATCATGGATCTCACCTCGTGGTTACCTGGTGTTTAGCAGCGGAAGATTATGGCAACACGAGATCTGCAGCGCCCCAAACGTTGCGCCTCTACTGTTCAGTCCACACGCACACAAGCTGGAATCCGCCGGGATGCTAGTACCGGTGCTCGGATCTCCCTAGGGCTTTTGTTTCTTGAGGTTCTGTGTTTTCTCTCTGAGAAAAACAGTCTGGGCGGCGCACAAGTCTATTGGGTCGAATGTGCAAAACACGTTTATATATCGACCTAAAGTGAACCGAAACATCAGTCTCGGTTTCGCCTTTGTGTCGACCGACACACTTAGTGGTGTCGATCGACACACCTCCTGTATCGACCGACCCACCTAATGGTGTCGATCGATACATCTCTTAGAAACTTAACTCGATGTGTATCTAATACACATCGATCAGACCATTTGCCAATGATCTATCCCATGCAGAGTATATCCAACTTGCTTAGGTGTGTGACCCTGTAGGTTCACACGATACCATAAATGAGCTACAACTCATTTGTCATAAGTGGTTTCTAGCAAAACATTATGACTACCTAGTATCACATGAATTGTCCGATCTCGACAATACAACTATCATTAGAGTTCGTACAATGTGATTTCAGGACATAATCCCAACACGAGCCTATTCCAGAATCAAAGACAAATAAGAGAGCCGACTCCTTTGATAGGCCCAAGCGAAACAAACGCCCTGGCAAGGCCCGAATGATGCCGAAGACAATCGAGCTCGAGCTCGGCAGAAGATGACGTGGAGATAGAGCAACTCGGTCTTCGCCTGTTCAACTGATCCGCACAAATCTCGGAGATCGTTACGACGACGAGGCCGAAATATCGGGACGAAGAGGTCAGAGTCGAGACTATTTAAGAAGAGAAGTGGCGACTCATTCAAGACATTCCAACCTAGGCTAAGAACACTTCGATTAGATAGCTCGATTTTATACTTTGTACTCTCTTCTCGATTGTGTTTGTTCTATCTCGACGATCAGTCTCAATAAAGTCTTTGATTCATAGGAAACTATACCATTTCTATATCCTAAAGTCCAAATCCACGAATAAAAATTCTTAGTGTGAATCCCGGATCTCACAGTGCCCAGAGGTTGCAGCCATTGTTTAGTCCATGATGATGTCTTTGCCATTTCACCCAAAGAGAACCCTTATTTTCCAACAACAACCAGATAAAACGCAAGCACAAAATCTTGTTCCAGGCCAAGAAACATCTTAGTCCTAAGCCTCCTTCTGTTTTAGGCAGGCATATAGATTCCCATGCCACCTTTTTCATCCCTTTGCTCTCGATGTTGTCACTCCAAAGGAAACGGGCACACACTGATTAAATCTTAACAATGCAGCTTTTAGGAATGATGAAAACATATATCCAGAAGTTTACTGTGCCGGTGATGACAGAGGAATTAACTGAAAATGGTCAGCAAAAGATAGCATTCTAACAGACCATGATCTAATTTTTCGGACTACTTTGTCCACCAGGGGATTATATTCAGTAACACACAGCTTACGATGCATTAGGGGAAGGCTTAGGTACCTGATCGGAAGGGAACCGAGAGGGAAGCCATAACTCGAAATAGCAGTCGCTTCTGTCAGGTTCAGCCAATCATAGAACAATTTAGTCTTCTCACAGTTTATTTTAAGTCCCGACCACGAGGCGAAGTCATCAAGCGTTCCATGTATCCCGTGTAAAGAAGAGGAGCTGCCATCGAAAAATATCGTTACATCATCCGCAAACATCAGGTGAGAGATCTCAAGATATGATGTATGCAATGGTACTTTATATACCCCAACTGAAACCATGACTTCAGAAGTCTAGATAAGATTTCCATGGCTAGTACAAAGAGGTATGGGGACATCGGGTCCCCTTGCCTCAGCCCTCTTGAGCTCTTAAAGAATCCAATTGATTGTCCATTAACAATAATGGTGAATGTAGGAGAGGTAAGGTACTCTTTGATCCAGTTGATCAGCATCACCGGTATGTTGATAGCAGTCAGTGCAGCAACGATGAAGTCCCAACGTACAATATCAAAAGCTTTGCGGAGCTAAACTCTTAGCATTCCCCGAAGACTAATCTGCTTCATATTGTATCTTGTACAATGTCCATAGCCAAACGGACTTTCTCAGCTAAGATCCTTCCGGGCATAAAGGCCGACTTAGCATGAGTAATGATCTCCCTGAGGATCAATTTGAGCTGAGAGGCAATCAGTTTCGCAATGACTTTGTATAAGGTATTCAGACACGATATATGGTGAAAGTCTGTAGTTCTCGAAGCGTTGGTGATCTTTGGAATTAAGACAAGGTTGGTTGTGTTCCATTTTTCAACAGTTTCCCGCTAGAGAAGAACTCCTCAACCGCTGCAGTAACCTCTGCCCCTATTATAGACCATCAGTTAATGAAGAATTCTGAGGAATATTCGTCAGGTCCGCAAAATTTGTTACGACGAAGAGAGAAGAAAGCATTCTTTATTTCATCTTTAGTGAAATCAGCCGCTAAAGAAGTCCTTTGCGCGGCAGAACATTGATAATCCATGAGAACAACAATGTTGTCTTGAAAGAACAAACATGGTGTTTCATCACCACCCAACAAGCTCTCAAAATAGTTTATGCAATGTTGATGGATTGCAGGCTGAGTTTCATAGCGATTTCCCATGTCATCAATGAGGAAATGGATGTCGTTAGCTGAGATACGGGCCTTTAGCAAGCTGTGGAAGTAGGCCGTATTGCTATCGCCACTCTTTAACAAGTTTATGCATGACCTTTGGCAGAAGAAAGACTCCTCTGCCGAGCTTAGAATTTGCCAGTGGTCAAGAGCAACATATTCATCCAGGGCAAGAGCAAAAGAGGGATGGTTTAGCATTTTTAGTTGAATGTCTACCAGGGACGAGTGATCTTCTTCAGTTCGCTTCTCAATTTCTGAGTAATTAGACTTACAAAAAGTCCTAATAGGATTTTTCAGCAGTCTGAACTTATGGGAGACTCGATACATGTAGGAGCCAGAGACGTTTGAGGTAAACCAAGACTGCGCTACAACTTCTAGAAAATCCGGATTTTGGAGCAGATAGTTGAAGAAGCAAAACGGTGAATTCTTCTGTGGCACGTCTTGGCAGAGAGAAACAGATGTTGGGGTATGATCTGAGAAGCCGGCGCACCAAAGCAACCGAGAGACAGTGGAAACAGAGAATTCCATGAGTCATTTACCAAGATTCTGTCAATCTTCTTGGCGACAGGGGCTGGTGTACGCTTGTTCCACCAAGTGAATGAGCAGCCCCTAAAGTTCAGATCAGCTAAGAGAGAGTTATAAAGACAGTCTTGGAACTCCGTAGCTTCTCGATCAACGTTCCATGTGGGTGGAGATGAGTGATCATGAGGATACAATACTTGGTTGATGTCCCCAAGGATACACCAAGCCTTAGCAACAACTGTTGGGTCTGATGAAAGAGCTTCAACCTCAGACCATAGAATACGCCGCAAATCAACGTCATTTGAGGCATAGACAAAAGAGGTGATGAAAGATGATTGATGTTGCGGCATTGTTACCTCAACAGAGATCATCTGCAGTGATTTGGAAATGAGTTTAACCTTGACTGAGGGGTGCCAAAGAACCCAGATTTTTCTGATATTAGAATATAAGTAGTTGTCTTCAACCCCCACAACCTGGAAATAGCAGAGACGAATTTCACCTGCTTCACCTTTTGTACATGAGTCTCCATGAGGCTTCCAAAAAGTGGCTTATTTTTCTGTAGCCATTACTTAAATCCAGTCTGATGGGTGGATTTATTAAATCCTCGAACGTTTCAGCAAAAAAAAGTCACTATACATAATTAAGATAGAGAGGGGCATTTGCCCCGTGTAGATTTCTGCCGTTTCTTATAACGAACTTGATTGAAAAACAACTCATGTATAACAGCTGCTGCTTCTTCCTTAGATGACGGACCAATATCAACTAAATCAGGTTCTACTTCAAATACAAGAACACTAGAGCCACGTATAGATTGGCTCTTCACAAGTTTTGGCAAGGGTATTTCTTGCGGTTTACTTGATTCTCCTTACAGAGCTTGGTTGGGATCCCATTTACCTTTATCTTTGCCAAGACTCACAGAGAGTGATCCAGCAGAGGAAGGAAAAACATGGAGCTTTGGACCGAGAGAAGTGGATTGGTCCTTGGGGGCCGATGAATCAACTTGGACTTTCTAGGAAGTTTTCTTCTTTTTGTCGGTCCTTGGAAGCTTCTGAGGGCAGTTTATTGTGGCATGAGCCAACGAATTGCAAAAGGTGCAGGTAACAGAAGCAATTTTACATCGCTTAACATTGTGTCCTACTTTTTTACAGTGAGAGCAAACCGGTGGAATTAGAGGGCTCGAGAAGAGAACCATGCAGATATCCCATGACTGAAATCGAACGTTTACAGCCTCCGGAAGTGATTTCATTGGGTCTATAATCGTAAGAACCTTTGCCACTTCCAGGTTGGTTTTGTTAGTTGTGCTAGGGTGGATCAGCCACGGGTGACCAACCAAGCTGGCAATGCGTTCAAGGCCCTTATCATTGAAGAACTGAAAAGGAACACGCCTAAATTCGAGCCATATTGGAAAAGAGGTAAGCTCAGGTTTAAGAGGCACAACACCCGGTTCCCATTTGTCAACGAACATGGTGAATCCGTCAATGTTCCAAAGCCTCTGAGTCAGTACCCTGCATCAATGTTGTTTACATTCTTTTACACCAGAGATCGATCCTCGCCGGTGGCTTAACTTCCTTTTACCATTTTCTTTTCGGCGTTTTTCTACCAGAAAACCCACGACCCTTTCACAGTGTGGCTTTTCAAATCAGTTTATTTCTCTTTGCTAGATTTTTCGTGTTGATGTCCATTTTAGTAATCATCTTGCTAGATTTACAGAAAACATTATTGTTTATCAACTCTTATAACACTAGTCTTCTTTCTTTTATTTTTGTCTTTCCCTTGACGAACCTATACACTACAAGAAAACAAGGGGTAAAGTGACGGAATTAGTGACGGATTTTAATCCGTCGGTTTTCCATCATTATTCCGTCATATTTAATAGATCCGTCACTTTTCCGTCAGTAAATAGTGACGGAAAAGTGACGGATTAACAACAATTTAGGGTTTAGGGGTTCGTTTTCGGAAAAAATGATTTGTAAACCACCGTAAACACATTCTAAACAATTTTTACAATACAACACATTGCATAATTAAACTTGTAACACTTATTTGACGGAATTTTTGAAATTAAGGACTTTCATCCAAATGTGTTTCTTAATGTATGCTACATATTAATAAGTCTTTCTTCGTGCGAGGAACAACTATTTCTAAAATCCGGGTTTTGACTACCAAAAATATTTCAAAATTGTTGAACATTGACCTATTTAACCTTTTATCAGTATAATTTTGTGTTCTCGGCGTTTAAAACCCTGAAACCATAAACCCTATAAATTAATCCGTCACTAATCCGTCACTAAAAACCGACGGATTAGTGACAGATGTGAAGTATCAGTCACTAAAAACCGGCGGATTAGTGACGGATGTGAAGAATCCGTCACTAATCTGTCGTTTTCTTAAAAATCCATCACTAATCCGTCAGTTTTTTTAAATCAGGGTATATGGATTAAAGTAAACCGGACATGTAACCATAACCAGTTACACGAACCCGGAACCCTAATCGGGTTACGTAGAAGAATACATATTAACGGGGTAAAAGTGACAAATTAACGACTATTCAAGGTTTAGGGTTTCGTTTTCCGAAAAAACTGATTTGTAAATAACCGTAAACATATTCTAGGCAACTTTATGATACAACACGATGCATCATTCAACTTATAACACTTATTTGACGGATTTTCCGACATTAAACACTTTCATATATGTGTTCTTAATGTATGCTACATATTAATAAGTCTTTCTTCGTGCGAGGAACAACTATTTCTAAAATCCGGGTTTTGGCTACCCAAAATATTTCAAAATTGTTGAACATTGACCTATTTAACCCTTTATCAGTATAATTTTGTGTTCTCGGCGTTTTAAAACCCCGAAACCGTAAACCCTAAACCCTATAAATTAATCTGTCACAAATCTGTCACTAAAAACCGATTTTAAATCCGTCACTAATCCGTCGGTTTTTAAATCCGTCACTAATCCGTCGGTTTTTAAAATCCGTCACTAATCCGTCGGTTTTTAAAAATCCTTATCCGTCGGTTTTTTAAAACCCGTTACTAATCCGTCGGTTTGGAAAATTTCATTTTAACCGCCAAATAATTGGCGAACAACCAAAAATTTGGCATACCGCGAAAAAATTGAAAACAGCCGCAAAACCGACGGCTAAATGAAAACTGACGGATTTCGCCGTCGGTTTTCCGTCACTAACTTCCCCATTTCTTAGTTCTTCATCTCTCTCTCTCTCCCTAAAATCTCTCCGACTTCTCTCTTCCAAAAACCGAAAATTTTGTTTTCAATTTTCGATTTCCCACCATCTAAACCTTAATATCATGTAAGTCATTCATATTAGTTGTGTATTTTTGGAAATTTTAGATTTTTCCTGAAAGCCTCAATCTTCACTTCCTTCAAGGCCTGTTTGAGGATTTGAAAAATAGAGTGTTCCTCAAGAAAGACGTGAGCGGCTAAGTAAGCAGAGCTCGTAACCTCGAGTATGGAATTGAGATGGGGTTTGCATGTATAGGATTAACTTGTTTTATGTTTGAATTTGGCTTGTTTGTAGATAGGTTTTAACAAATAACATTTGAAAAGTTTGAAATTTTTTAGTTTTTGGTTTATGTTTTTTTTTGTAAAAGTTATTAATTTTATAAAGTTTATTATATATAAAATGAAAAAGTTTTGTATATAAAATTAAAGAAATATTTTTCTTAAACTTTTATATTTTTTTGGGTACATTTACCATAATTTATGACACAATTTCAAATATACAACAATTTTATTGAATTTCAAAAATGTTATTAAACGTTTTAAATTTTTTTAAACGTTTCTATATTATTATTTTTTATTTTTTCGAAATTAAAAACGTCTTTATGATTTTATAATATTATTATTGATTTTTAGGTATTTTTAATGAATTTATAATATTTTTATACTATTATATGAATTTTCATAATATTTAATATTTTTAAAATTATCAGAATTTTAAAAATATTTTTATATGATTTCAGTTGTTTTTATATGCTTTTATATAAAGAGTAAATATGCTTTATATATATAATACTCATATATTTACTTTATATTTTGGAAGTGATCCCTCATTTTTGCGTTTTAAGATGAAGCGACCAACAACATATGTCGTTGAGGTAAGTTATACATTTAATATTTTATAAATATTTAATTTATTTTAATTTATTGCTAAAGTTTGTTTTCTCAATTGTTAAACAGAAAACACCGAAGACCAAAGGACGTTGGTTTGGTTTAGGCAATATAAGCCAAAAACTGAAGTTTGTATCGTCTTTTCGGTTATTCCGACACATGCGGACTATGAGGCGCAATTGAAGGCTAAAGACGATGTGATCGCGACCTTGCTGGCAAACCAAGAAAAGATGATGGCAAGGTTCAACGAGATTGATGCGAGGTTTGCTGACTACGTGTCGTGGTCGGGGAAGGGGACAAGTTCGGGATCAGGGATGTAGTTTCTCGGGTTTAGTGTCGGTTTGAATAAAAAGTATATTTTATGTTTTTATGAATATTTTAAATTTTAATAATATTTTCAATTTTTAATTATTTTAAATTTTTATTTAAAATTATATATTAAATTTTTTTAAATAAAATAATGGAAACCGACGGATCCGTCACTAATCCGTCGGTTTTCAGATCCGTCACTAATCCGTCGGTTTTCAGATTCGTCACTAATCCGTCGGTTTTTGGATCCGTTACTAATCCGTCGGTTTCCAGATCCGTCACTAATCCGTCGGTTTCTGGATCCGTCACTAATCCGTCAGTTCTGCGTCCGTCGGTTTTTCGTCGGTAATTACCGACAGATTCAGTTTGTCAAAATTCCGTCGGTAATTACCGTCGGAAAACCTATGAATTTAAAAAACCGACGAGATAGAACCGACGGATTTTTTTCGTCATTTTTCCGTCGGTTATAGCCAAAACCGACGGAAAAATGACGGATTTTTCCGTCAGTTTACCCCTTGTTTTCTTGTAGTGATATGTTATTCATACTATCTCCTATTGTATGGATTTTGTGGACCAAAAGGGACTATTGGTACCAAATAAATATCGATGCTAACAAAATATGGTCTACAAACCAAAACATCTGATCGACCATCTCCATAGATAAAACGAAATCATTTTTTTGAGAAAAATAAAAGAAATCTTGAGAACACCTTAATAATATATAGTAGATAACATGATAATCAGTCAGTGCAATTGTTGTCATGTTGTTTCTCCAACTCAAAAACATTCACAAAAGAAACATAACTTTATTTAGAAAATGAAATAATACAACCAGAGAAACGAATGAAAACCCAAATAACTTACAACAAATAGACAAATTAATAGTTCAGTACCACACTAAAAAGATAACCTACGTACGACTCTCATGATTTATTCGTTCCACATACATATAAATATGCCAACAAATACAAACAAACAAAACAAAATATTCCTAAAATTGAGCTTCCGCTACAATTTGAGAGTACCTTTTAATTTACTTAAGGGGGCACTTGCAGCGACCACCGTGGGTGGTGAGGCTAGCGTTGCACTCATGGGAAAATCTAGAACATATAATTACTGGGGGCACACTTTAATGAAAATATAAAAACATAATGGAAATATAATAAATTCATGAAACTAAGAGGAGAAACTATTAAAACAATGGGTGCACAACTGAATTTTGACCGAGTTTCTGTAAAATTTTAAACAAATTTTTTTATAAAATTTTTTTTTTTTACAAAAATAGTAGGTGTTATCCATGGTTAATGAACTGGATTCGCCCTGGTAGCACACACACTTATCATAGTTTTCGTACATTCTATTAAACATAGAAATAACTAACGGTTAAGACAGTCATATTTTGTAAAGTTTGTAACTTACTCTCCCTACATTTTCCCAATAAAACAAATATTTTTTACGGAAAATCATCTATTTCATAGTATCAGAGCATTTCCTATTTCTAACTTTCTTCCTCTTGTCGCTAAATATCCTCTTTTCTTTTGTGCTTTTTATTTCTCTTCAGTACGATGGATGCCAATCCTGCCGCAACTCCTTCTCTTGATCGTGCATATAGTGTTACCAACATCAAATCACATATCCCAGTTCTCTTAGACATCAGTGATCACAACTATGATGTCTAGACACTACAAGAAATCTCGGCTATAACTACAGAATTTTTCTTGGTTGTGGCCAATTATCCGTGGCTAGTTTGCCCAAAGCCGCAGATAGTTACGAATACGTTTCATGGCTATGGGCTCGTTGCTATTAGACAAACATGGCTTTTCGTGGCCACATTTCCACGGCCTAACCACGAACGAGTTCATAGCTATTAGCCAAGAATAGCTATAATCGGTATTCCTGGCTATATTAGCCACGAATAGACAAGACCTTGTTCTTGGATATGGCTACGAATAGCTGCGAAATATTTCACGGATATTAGCCACGAATAATCACGACTATGTCATGGATAAGTAGCCAGAAATTAGCCATGATAAATTTTCTTGGCTTGGCTACGGATATTCATGAACTTTTTGTGGCCAATTTAGCCACAAATAAACTATGACATAGGCCTGTAGCTATTTTGTTGCGGATATCCACGAACATGTTCGTGGCTATATAGCCACGAATGGCGAGAAATAGTTTTCGTAGCCAATTAGCCACAAATATTTGTAAAAATCCGTGGAAATGTATACTCGAATAGCCACAAATTTTTTTTCATTTTTCACGATTAGACACAATTAACTATTACCTAATTGTTGTGATTAATCAAACCATATAAAATTAAACTACATTAGACACACAAATTCATTACGTTACATGATTCAAAAGATCCAATATATACATTACAAAAAAATATCAAATGATGTTTTGAGTTCACAAAAAGAAGTTAATATACTACATATCCTAATTAATTATACACTTAAATAAAAATATAAACTTAGTTTTGAACTTTCATTAGTGATTGAGATGGAATTAGGAGTGGCATTTGCGAGATTGATCGGAGACATGTCGGTGGGGTCGTTTGGCAGATGCTGGGAAGACTCTGAATGTAAGTTAGGAGTAGAATTAGCACTCTCACGTGGAACCTGTCAAGCACTGGGCTGAAAATTCACTGGATCCACTCCAGCAAGGCTTAAGAGAATCGTCAGCCCTTGCTTCATCCTTGAAATGGCATCCTACATATTGCTCATTCTAGATGAGCTTCCACATGCTTGAGAAGTGACAGTCTCATTTGGTGAAGCCTCAAGGTACTGGATAGAACCGAGACCATAATCACGACCCTTGCTATTTTTTGATGTCTCCAACATGAAAACACAATAGAAAAATCAATGAACATACATAACACTTAACAGAATCATAAACACTTCATTGCCATATCAATATAGAAGCCATTAACATCAACCTTGATAAATCGTAACACTTAACTGCCATATCATAATAAAAGAAATTAACAGAACCAATGCATAACATTTCAAGGCTTAACATAATCAATACAGTAAGAATAAACAATTCCTAATACAATCATTTTCTAATCTGATAAACACAAACATAACCATTTTCAAAACAATAAGAGTTAACAATTCCTAATACAGTAATTAGAAGCATTATATTATCTAAACCACACAAACAATTACAACTTAACACACATAATACATATGTTATTCATTTCTCAAACATCCTCAATGCAGTCACGCTAAATAGAGATAAAGGACTTGATTCTTACCTCAATGTATGCAGCCGTGAGCTCTTGGCTAGAGGGAGTAGGGGCGGTTCCATCAGACAGTGTAGACTGCTGCGATCTAGAGATAACCAACTCCTCAACACCCTTCACGAGAGCCTCTACTCGTTTATCTATGAATGTGCCATTTTTGTTCGAGTGAGTTTTAAGCACCACCGCAATTGCAGATGGTGCCTCTCCCAGCTCAATTGCCTATAAAATAAAGCAATGTGTTAGTAGTCAGTAAATAAAACAACAAACATTAAATAAATAATCAGAACATTATAAATACATGCCTTTTCATGTGTCATACGAATGTATGGTTTGGCTTCAGAAGTATGACAATGATTTCCTAATCCATCTGGATCAAATGAATTGTTCTTTCTCTTTTGGTGAGGCTCCTCCTCCCAAGTCTCAAGCATGATGTTCCAACCGATAGTCCTATAAAACTTGGTTTCTTGCCAGATTGCTTCCTCTTGCTCACGATATCGCTAATAGAAAGTCTCAGAATCTTCTCCCAACGTCGATACACCAAATCCTTATGTTGAGGATCCCAATTGTATTTTTGCTTCAAAAAAGAAAACAAGTGAATTAGTTAACCATTTAGAAAAACACAACTAATAACTTAATTATATAACATAAACGATTCAAAAACATACCACAAATCTTGTCCACCATTCATCCTTCTTCTCCTCAGGCACCATTCCATAATTCCACCATGGACCTATAAGTTTAACTGATATGATGCAACAATGTCCTTGCGGATGCAATAATCAATGCCAAACATGTGCTAGTACTAAATCACAAACCAAACAACAACATTAAACCGAAAAAAATAAACAGACAATACTCAACCCAACTCAACTAGCAAACAGTACATTCAACAACAGACTATACATACAATACTCAACTCAACTCAAATAGCAATACTCAACCTAAGTAGATAATACTCTATCAAACAAGTTTCAGCAAATTTTTCAGACAAGTCTCGGATAAGTTTCTCACAAATTTCGGACAATAGATTGGTGAACAACAGAGAATACTCAACCTAAGTATCAAACAGTTCAGACCAACAACAAACATCATACCTAACAAAGTTTTCGGACATAAAAACAGTTCAGTCAATAAACAAACTTTGTCATTTTATAGACCATAATGGAAACCCATAGCAAACAAATACGATTGTTAAACAACAATATCAACTTCGCCATATTATTCAACTGAACATGCTTCTATAAAGGTAACATGCACGATTAGTTACAGAAGAACAGAATAACAAAAACGATATTATCACCACAAACAATACTCAATTCAACTCAACTAGCAAACAATACATTCAACAACAAACAATAGAAACAATACTCAACTCAACTCAAATAACAATACTCAGCCTAAGTAGATAATACTCTATCAAACAAGTTTCAGATAAATTTTTCAGACAAGTCTCAGATAAGTTTCTCACAGTTTTCAGAAGGTAAGGAAACATGCATGATTAGCTACAGAAGAACAGAACAACATAAACAATATTATCACCATGATGATTAGGAAGGTAACACAAGATCAATACACACATATATATATATATATATCCTCACGGCCTTAGTAACACAAGATCAATACACATATAACATACTTACGACCATATGAACAAACTAGTTAGGAAGGTACTTACCACAAACCACCATGGAGCCTTTAGGATGGAGAAGAGGCATGTGATGTCTCTCTAGCGCAGCTATCACGGCCGCAAGGCTTGGTAAGGGATGACGTGCAGCGGTGGAAGCTGCAGCCCTCATCGCCCCAGGCGGGAGAGTGGTTTGGACTCGTCTTTGGGATGCGGATCTTCCAGATGAAGAATTGGGTTGTCGATTCATCTGCATGCTACAAGAAGAAAGATAGTAGCACTTCTGAGAAATAATAATCACAAAACAACAATTGAATCTGCATGCAATGACAACCAAAGAGAGCAGAGAGGAGAATCGAGTTACCGTGATGAAAATCAAAGAGATGCGAGAACCGGAAGACAGATCGCCAGAAAATCGATTTGACGAGAGAGAGCTCTAATCGAGAGACAGATAGATCGATAGATCGATTTGAGAGATACAGAAATCAATTCAAATGTGAGAGAGAGAGAGAGAGAGAGAGAGAGAGAGAGAGAGAGAGAGAGAGAGAGAGAGAGAGAGAGAGAGAGAGAGAGAGAGAGAGAGAGGAGAGAGAGAGAGAGAGAGAGAGAGAGAGAGAGAGAGAGAGAGAGAGAGAGAGAGAGAGAGAGAGAGAGAGAGAGAGAGAGATGGATTGAGGGATGAAACGGTGAGAGGATGAAGATCGGCGAAGAGACATAAGTGAGAGAGAATAAAGAGGAGAAGAAGAATGATTTTTAGGGTTTTCGGGGTCGTTTTAGGGTTAATAAACCTGGGCCAAATTTGGGCCAAAAATAGACGCACCAAAGGAATTTATGGGCCGAAATATTGGCCGCGGAATACCAAATTATATAGCCACGACCATAGCATGACTATTCATGGCTATGTAAAAATATTAAACCGCAAATTTTATATTTAACCGCGAAATCAATTTTACATGAACCGCAAAACCAAATAATCGTATAGCCACGAACAAGTTCGCGTGTATTCGTGTCTATATGAAAAATAACATTAAGATTTAGGGTATAAGTTATTCAGTTAATGTCGGTAAAATATTCCTTGAATTGGTTAAGATTACAATCAAATTTAGCATTAACTGAATTATATTAATCGTTGATTTTTGTTGTTTATAAATAATTTATTTTAAATGAATTTTGATTTATTTTTAAGGTGAAAACAATTATTTACCAATCAAAACATTTCAATTAAAGTCATGTCATCAATGACATCATAGTTTTGATTGGTCAAGAATCATTCATCTAAGACTTTTCAATAATTTGATTTCGCAAATAATATATAATAGATATATTGGTAATGTTCAAACGGAAAATAGTACACTTTGTATAAGTTAACTTTTGGTTTGTAATTTTAAGGTTTGTTTATATCTAGGGGCGGAGCCATTTGAAAGTTAGGAGGGTGTGAGAACTTCATTATATTTATTTGATAATTATGAAATGATCCCTCTAAAATTTATTTACTATCTCCTCTTATTCTATTATTTATGTCTTTGGTCCTTATTTTCTTTACCTTTTTAGTCTTGTTATTTTTTTTAATTCCATCTAATCTTATAAGACAATTTTGACATAATATATTATATTTACAACTTTAAATCCATTATAAATTGATTTAAATTAATACTTTAAAAATTAACTAGATTTTTATTTTCTTTACAAATTTTACTTTTTATTCATTTTGTTAATAGTATTTTAGATTTTTAATTATGTAATCTAATTTTGATTATAATTGTTTAACCAGCATTATAAACAGTGAGTTAGCAATTTAGTTTTTTTTTAAATAAATTATGTGTTATTTGGAGGAGATATATCGTAAGGATTAAGAGATTAAAATAACGCATTATATGTTTTAATCTATGTTGTATCGTAAGATCATGGTTTGGATATATATATATATATATATATATATATATATAAACAACTATTGTAAAAGTTATGTGGTATAGGTTTAATTGTTATTATATTTATGTAAAATATTATTTTATAAAACACATGTTGTTGTCGTATATATAATTTGCAAATTTGATGGAATAACCCGTTAAAAACTTCATTCAAACATAAAGCATAATTTGACGCTTCAAATATTTGAATAATATAAATATGAAATTATTTTAATATATTTATTAAGTTTAAAATATATCAACTGAAATTATTTACTATATGTATATATATTTTAAACTCATGCGAAATTTTTTTTAGAAAATTTATAATCGAAATTGGCATTGTTCAACACCCGTTTAATTATTTAAATATTTTTCAGTTTGATGGAAAAACCCTGCTAAAAAGTACAAGTAAAAACATCAATCGTAATATGTATATATATATATATATATATATATATATATTTGAAACAAAATAAATAAGATATTAAAATATATTATAAATATATTTTGAATTAAATCATAAATTAGAGAATATTAATTTATATATATAATAGTTGATGTATAAATTATTAATTATATTTATCAATTAATTTGTTTTGATTTTAATTAATTAGAAAAGTGGGACCCATTATATTTTGGTTGTTTGGCTACATGTTTAATAATTGTCTTGTTTGGAAACAATGGATTGTAGAGATAATGTTATATTCCCTAATTACCCTTAATGAAATTTAATTAAATCATTAATATGCAATGGCATAAATTGTAATAAACACATGAACTAAATGTTAGTTTTCTTTTGACTCTAATTTTTTAATAGTATTGATAGTTAATATACATGATACTGATAAAATAATTTTCGGGTTCCGCCACTATTTATATCCATCAATAATAAATCCTCTTAGACCATTTATTACACAATAAAACACATTGGTGTTTTAGGTGATAATAAAACACATTGGTGTTTTAGGACACTTTCACCTAATGAAAATTCAATTTTGCCCTCATCTTCTAACTAAACTAATTAACCTAAGTTTGTTATCTCGTTCTTTATCACACATATCTTTTCTTATCTGGTTCCTTCCTTCGTGAGAGAGATAGACAGAAAGAAAGAGAAAGAGAAAGAGAAAGAGATTTGCTACCTGATCTTGGAGAAGAGAAGATACCCAATCGTTCATAGTTTCTTCTTGGCTCGGCTAACCCCTTGGCTCACCGTCACGAGCGCGTCCCCGTCTCCGGCGCAGATGGCTCTGTCTAACACACCACCGTCAATTTCCTCGACGATTGTTACTTCTCCGATCTAAAGAAGATGAGGTCATAACGATGACGGTGACCAATACCCTCGCTTACTGCTCCTTTTCCGATCTCGGTTGAACCAGGGAGGGACGGTAGCTTCGGAAAATCCAGCGACGAATACCTCCGCTCTGTTGCGGTGGGGTATCCGTCAACGGCGGTCACGGTCCTTGAGATTTGGTGGCGGCGGTTCTGCATCTCCCTCCGCTGATGGTTTGTGGATAGAGATACTAGTCGCCAAGCCAGCTGCTCCACATCTACCCGATCCGGATCTAAGGTACTTTCACTCTCCCTTATCTCTCTTTCTTGATTCAGCTCAATCTAAGCTAGTACGTTCGTCTTCCTTATTTCTCCCAATTCGAATTGTTCTGTTTTCATATGCTGGTCTGATTAGGGATTTCTACGCTTGATATTAGTCATATAGTGGACTACAATATGCCTGACGACCTCCAAATCTAAGCCTGAAACTCCACAACAACAACAACCCATCTATGTTCAACCAACCACACAGGTACGCTTTGCTTTCCATTTTCCATTTGTTTCTAATCGTTAGCTTTCGTTAAAGTTGTGGTTAATGTGATTGGGAATCGGATTGCTAAAAGCTAGCGACTTTTTCAATGCTTTCTTGCTTACCTAGCTGGTACTTGGTGTAATCATGATTGACAATGTTGTTCGTCAATATTGGTTAGGTTTCTTGTTCACTGAACAAAAGGCTATATCTTTTGAGGTATCTGCAACTAGTGATTCGTACAGTAGGCCTTGTGGACGGTGGAGAAAACAAGAGAGGTGATGAATCAGATGGTGGAGGCATGGAAACAAGTCCCGGTTTTATCAGAGGAGGTGCTGCTAACCGGGAGTCAGGTGCTTCTGTGGAGCAACGTGGTTTTTATTTGAGCTGCTACAGAGCTAGACGGTTTGTAGAGCAATGTGGGTCGAGACAGGAGTGTTCGAGCCGGTGGAGATGAGAACAGTGGACGGTAAAATGCGGTACGTTGAGGTTGATGGTGGATTAGCGTTGTACACTGATTAGCGTTGTGGAGTTTACATCTGTGAATCGACACAACCACAAGATCTCAAGATCTCATTGGCTTTTGGTCATCTGTGAATCGATTAATATCTCGTCTTTGATGGTTTGAGTGGGGTTCATATCTGCATTGTGTTAATTAAAGTTTTGATTTTCTGTACAAAATTACTTGATTCTTCTATCCTTTAGGTCTCGGACTCGGATTTTGGTCTGAAAAACAAAATTACATTGTCGTCACTACAGTGTCTACTAGATCATATCCAATATTACAATCGTTTTTGTGTTCACAAAAAATCGTCATTTCCACCATAATACAAATTTATGTTCATGGGCAAAATAATATAAACAAGTTATTTAAACAATTTATATGGATCTGCTTTTATATCTTGAATCCCCCACAAAACAGTGTCGGGGATATGTCGATGTCAATGTTGTAACAAGTTCATAAACTCAGATTATGTCAATGTCCACCAAACAATATCCCCAAACTTAAAGTATGTCGGTGTTATAATAAATTCGATTTTTCGTGGACACATTTTAGTAACGATATCATATGTTGATAAAATTATGGATATTATTTGGTGAAAGTTTGTCTTTTATTCTATTTTGATGCTTGTTTTAATCACTTAAATTGCCAATTTTAAAAGAAAATACGATTTTCTATGGATAACCATCTGAGTAACATCATAATCTGATGTGTACACTAAATCATTCCTATGGATATCTACTAAGACAAACCTCCATAAACTCATATCCACGCCTGAACCATCTACGGTTGTATTTAAAATTTTCATCGTCCATGTCGACACGCTAATATGTACATTTTTTTATGGACAATATTTTCTGTACAATTCATATTAACGTTTTAGCGTCCATAAGATTTGACCTACAATTAATAAAAATATATGAAAATGGATATCATAATGTAAAGAAAAAAATTATAATTTATAGTACCAAAAATATATAATTTACGTTTTTTAAAAAGCTTACGAACTTAAATAAAGTTAAAAAGGGTGAGAAATAACTAAATTTAAAATTGATTTCAGGAAGAAAAAAAAAAACGTGAGTAGCTGAAAGAAAAAACAAAAACAAGTTCACCACTTTTTTTTTTTTTTGATCCAACAGCCTAGATTCTCCCCCATAATTTCCATACATCCACATCCACACAATTAATTCACATCTGACGGCCAAGATTAAATCCCTTCCTCCCAGGAAAGTTAAGCCTTTAGTTAACAAGTTTGAGGTTTTCCTAACTAAAAGAAGCATAGTTGAGGGGCAATTCAACCATTATTGGCCTTGAAAAAGTGTGCAGTACACTAAGTGTCCTTTTGTGATATAAAGGCTAAGGGAAGTGCCCTTTTGTATAAATGCCTCGTTGGTTTTTGTCTGATTATGAAGTTATGTATCTGCTTCATTGTTGAGTCCAAAAGATTCAGACTTCATTTCTTTTTACAACAAAACACTTAGAAAAGTATCTCTTTTTCTGATCATTGTCTTGTTCGGATTTTGCAGGCTTGGTGGATTGTTCGTTATATTTTTGAAATATTTCATGAGAAACCCTTTAACCTATTGATTTTTCTAATGTGAATCAGTCACCTCCTTAAATTTGCATCACTTTGCATTGACAATTTAAGTCGTGTTGGCTGAATATAAGCATATAGATTCATGTGTTTGCTTTAATGAAACATATAGTTAATGTAAATACCAATTATATTCAAAAAAACAAACCCAATAAAAATTGTGAGTTTATAATATGGACCATGACGTAACCACTAAATTCAAATTATGGGGTTCAAATCTTAGACCATTCAGAGAGTCAATTCGAATGGAAAGATGTTATATAAGTTTGAAAGCATAATAGACCATGCTCTAACCAACAGTGAAGCCGCCCATGAATTCAAAGCAAAGATCATGCAACAAAAAATACAATCAATATATGGTTTAAAAAGTGCAATAGCCAGTAAATTCAAGCCATTACCTAGCATAGAACAATTTATTTCACGTTTCATTATACTAAGGTTGGTTGGACCAAAACAAGAACTTTAAAGCCTCAACAACAACAATTAATCCAAATATTTACAAAATATCATTAGAAAACATGTATAGTTTGGGAAACATTCATCATACTAACGTTGGTTGGACCAAAACGAGCACTTTAAAGCCTCAACAACAACAAATAATCCAAATGTTTACAAAATATCATTAGAAAACATGTATTATCTTATATGCATACCAATCATGGACATAGATGAACCGTTAATTGGGTTAGTTTGGGATACACATATATTTTCAAAAATATTAACTTATTTACCACACTAACTATTCCAAGAATTACAAAACGCAAAAGTCAAGGTGGTATATCATCTAAACATACTAGGAAAATCAAGATTACATTTGAACTTAACAAAAAATGGCCAATAGAGGTTTGGGAAACAAACCAAAATGCAAGAACTATGTGTAATGAATAAAGCTGACAGATTATAATTCTATCATCTAAAAACAAAATTAAAATTTACAAAAAAAATAATAAATAACATCGAAATTCAAATTGTCCATATCAAACAAACAAACAACAACAAAAATATTATATTCTTGAAAGGTTACATATGGAATAAATAATAGATAAGACAACTGAATTTTTGTCTTATCTCTAAAGTTTAACCTCGATAAAATGATGATCATTAGTTTAACAATCATCTCTAAAGTTTCTAACCTTCATAGAAAATAAACATGGATGTTCAACATAAATAACCTCGAAATTCAAATTGTCCAATCAAACAAACAAACAGCAATAAAAATATTATCTTTTTGAAAGGCTACATATGGAATAAATAATAGATAAGACAACTGAATTTACCTGCAAGCCATAAAGCACAATATGTGATGATAAAATGACATTTAGTTTAACAATCATCTGTAAAGTTTATAACCTTCATAGAAAATAAACATGGATGTTCAACATAAATCTCTCTTCTAGAGAGCCAAGAAAGTCTAACAACTATCATAGCAAAAATAGGGTTCCTAAAACCGAAATAGAATATTAGACGCATAGAAACCTACTGAAAGAATACATAGAGAAGATCATAGCACTTATATGACATACGCCTACAATGACAAATTGGAGTTCAAATAATCCTAACTTCTTGATTTTTGACATCAATCATAAAATTATTATTAAAAATAGCATTGTAGAGAAATCAAGATATATCTACTGCACATTCTAAATAAACATACACCAATGAGTCACTAGATTTCTAAGATCTATCGTTTTGTACGACTAAGAGACCAAGGACATACACTAGTAGTCTAGTACCATAGTAAATATATTTTCTATCACTGTTATTAAAAACTCAAGTCAATATATACCATTTATAGAATCTAATACAATAATCATAAGTATATGAATTATGATGAAGAATGCCAAAAATTCTCAAACATCCAAATTTAACTATGCAGGATGCAGAATGGTAAGGATATGATGCAAAATGCAGAATTGTGAAGACATGATGATATAACAACAAAAATTATGCAGAATGCAAAATGTAGGACGCTCATGCAACAACCAAAATTAATTTTAAGATTACAAGAATGTAATTTTCCATGTTAGGAATGACCACCAAAAATGGTTTAGTGGATAACATAACCAAATAGTTTATAGAGTCAAGGAAATTACAACCATAAACTGCAGAAGTCTCACATACCTTCAAAATAAATATCTACATGAACGACTCCATGATCTATTCATTTTATAAAAGGAGAGATCTTATGATGCATAAAAAATCAAATAAAGCAAAGTAATATTTTCTAATCAATGGAGAACACTCAATGCAATGTTCCACTACCACAAATAAAATATACCTTTTTTCTTTTATCAATGGGCAAGTTAGCAATAAGTTTCTACAATCTGACATATGTTTTCGATCTGTATTTCTAGTTTCAAGAAAAGTATATACCTGGTCGTAGAATTTTGTCACCCTTAGAACATGAACATCTTTTGCAGCATATATCTAAGAGAATATACCAAAATTAGTCTTTACTTCAAAAAATTACAAAAGCATGCTAACACTTAAAAATATCCTAAGAATATTTTGGAAATTGATCCAAGCACCTATCTTGTGGAAATTAAATCAGTCTTTACTTCATGTATGTGTTTCCTATTTGTGTTGTTCATCATTTTATTAAACTAATTACAAACAGGTTTGAAAAGCACATACATGCCAAAGAAGTCTGCTACTTTGAACATCTCCTCAGAATCTCTAACCATTTGAACACCTCTTGAGGCACAAACAAGAGAAAATCAGAATTAGTTAGTCTTTACTTCACGTAAACCCTCATACTTACCTTGATACTTTGAATGCGCATATAGCATGCATCGGTTTTTGATTTTGACACAGTCTTCGAGTTTAAGCCGTGCGTGGTATAGTAAAGAATCACATTTTGATTCGTGGTATTTTGAAGTTGTTGGTCGTTCTTTTTCCATCCAGAAAATAACATCTAAGCCTTGTGTTAGAGAAAGGATTCTGTCTTTAATTTGTAGTCATTTCCTTAAGACTTCTTTAACCGTTGGTCGTTTTTCCCATCCAACGATCCGTGATCGTAGTCTGTCTGAAGTAAGGATTTTGTATCTGATTCGTAGCCTACTTCTTTCAGATGTTGGTCGTTTATTCCATCCAACAAGCCGGAAACCAACTCATAGTCTTTGTATTAGAACTTTTCTAAACCGTGAGTCGTAAAATAAAGAATCACTTTTCGTTTCAGTCTCTGTCTTAATACAGTTTGTTTTCATTCACTGGTCGTTATATCCATCCAAAAAGTTTTCAAACCTCTCGCCCCATTGTCATTGTCTTTGTTAGATTATTCTAAGCCGCTGGTATTTTTTCTTTCATCCAGCATGTGTTTAAACTGATCTCTTGTCTTTGTCTAAAGACATTTTGTAAGCCGTAGGTAGTAGAGTAAAGAAGTTGTTTCCAATTCGTAGTCTTTGTCTTAAGACTTTTGTAAGTCCTTGGTCGTTAATTTCATTCTATCCAAATAATAGAAAACAGATTTTGGCAAGCCGCTGGTCGTTTTTGTTTTTTTTTTTGTCTTAAGACTCTTTAAATCGTGTAGTCTTATTTTACATCCAGCAAGTCTTTTAAAGAACACATTGTCTATGTCTAATGACTTGTTTTAAGCCGCTGATCAAGTTTTTTAACCGATCCAGTGTCTTTACATCAAGACATATGTAAGCCGTGGGTAGTAGAGTAAGGAATCTGTTTTCAATTTGTAGTCTGTCTTAAGACTTTCTTGAGTGGTTCTTTAGTCGTTAACTCCATTCCATCCAAAATAATTGAAAACAGATTTTGGCAAAGTAAATTGAAGTCTTTTGTCTTAAGACTCTTAAGCCGTGTGTAGTCTTATTAGCCGCTGGTCGTTTATAACGGACCCACTGTCTCTGTCTAATGACTTATTCAAAGCAGCTGGTCGTTTTTCTTCCATCCAGCAAGTCTTTAAATTGATCCATTGTCTTTATCTAAAGATTTTTTTTAAGACGTGGGTAATAAAGTAAGGAATCTGTTTTCAGTTTGTAGTATTTGTTTCAAGACTTTCTTAAGCATTTGGTTGTTAACTCCATTCCATCCAAATAACTGAAAACAAATGTTGGCAAGCCGTGGGTAGTAACTCGATGTCTTTTGTCTTAAGACTCTTAAGCTGATCCATTGTCTTTCTCTTAAGTCTTATATAAGACGTGGGTAATAAAGTAAGAAATCTTTTTTCGATTTGTCGTCTTTGTTTGAAGACTTTCTTAAGTAGTTGGTCGTTAACTCCATTCCATCCAAATAACTGAAAACAGATTTTGGCAAGCCGTGGGTAGAAACTCAAAGTCTTTATGTCTTAAGACTCTTAGGCCTTGTAGTCTTATTTTCCCATCTCCTAATGTGTATGTCTAATAACTTGTTTTAAGATGTTGGTCATTTTTTTCCATCCAGCAAGTCTTTAAACCGATCGATTGTCTTTGTCTATGACTTAGTAAAGTAAGGAATCTGTTTTCAATTTGTAGTCTTTGTCATAAGACTATCATAAGTTTGTTGGTCGTTAACTTCATTTCATCCAAGTAATTGAAAACAGACTTTGGCAAGCTGTGGGTACTGTGTGGTCTTATTGCCATCTCCTAATGGCTTATTCTAAGCAGCTGTCGTTTTTTCCATCCAGCAAGTCTTTTAATGAACCCACTGCCTATGTCTAATGACATGTTATAAGCCGTGGGTACACTCCAAGTCTTTATGTCTTAAGACTCTTTTAGCCCATGTAGTCTTATTTGCCATCTCTTAATGAGTTTTTTATGTCGAATGACATAGCTGGTAGTTTATTTTCCATCCAGCAAGTCTTTTAACGGACCCACTGTTTGTGTCTAATGACATGTTTTTTTTTTTTGCGTAACTGTAAATTTTCAATATAGAAAAAAGAGTTTACTTACAAAGATTTAAACTCAGGGAGTTTGTTACCAAGGCAAAAAGAGTTTAAAAAACGAGGTAACAACAAAGACAACAGAGCAAGCTCTGAGATTAGTCTAGCCAGATTTGCATGAGGTTTCGAAATTTCTTTCGGTCCCTTCTAGCAGAAATCACGTTTCGAACAAGCCTGTCAATATCTCTGATGATCTGCGCTGGTGGCTTAGAAGAGGCATTGTAAATTCGACTGTTCCTCTCTCTCCAAATCAAATAAAGTGTTGATTGAATAGCAAGTTTCCGGAGCGTCGAGGGTGAAGAAGGCGATCGCTGATTGACCCATCCTAGGAGGGCTGTCCAAGATTGGAAGAAGAACGGCGTGGAACCCAACTTTCGCAGAATCGCTGACCAGATTTCAAGGGCAAAGGTACAGTGGAGAAGAAGATGATCCCTAGACTCGTTCTCCGTAGAGCAGAAGACACATAACGGTGAAACCCCTATTCCCCAGCTAGCGAGTCTTAGCCTAGTTGGAAGCCTGTCTAAAGTCGCGGTCCACATGAAGAAGGCGCATTTGGGGATATAGCCTTTGTACCAGATCACATCGTACCAGATGACATCTGCAGCAGAGTGCCTGAGTGCATTCCAGGTGAGTTTGGCCGAGAATGAGCTTGAGGATTGACCCATGATGCGCCATTCAAAACAGTCTTTAGCATCTGGATCAAGCGGCAGAGGGATAGTTGTTAGATGAGTACATACCTGCACCGCATTTTCTGATCTAGGATTCGACATCCTCCATGTTGTACCATTGCATACGTCCGCTACTCTAGCATTTAAAGGGACCTGCAGAGAGGAGGGACCTGATCTTCCAAGTAGCGAGATTAGAGGTCCCAAAGGGCTCCAACAATCAAACCAGAACCAAGCCAGCTTTCCGTTACCCAGAATACAATTGATAAACTTTTGAGCAAGAGGTCTAAGTTTGAGAAGTGCTTTCCAAACTCCTGAATCTCTCTGGTTAGGCTGCACTTCCCAGAAACTGACATTTTGAAGGTGATGAAGTTTGTGCCATTGTACCCATAGGGAGGCAGATCCTGAAAATAGAAGCCAGATGAGTCGAAGACAAAGGGCTGTGTTCCAAGTGGTTAACCGGCGGAGGCCAAGTCCTCCTTCTTTACGAGGTAGACAGACTGTATCCCAAGCGACTTTGGTCATGAATTTACCCTCTTTAGAGCCTGCCCAGAGATAACGGTTACAAAGAGATTCAATCTTCTTAATGCAGGATTTTGGCAAGACAAACGTTGATGTCCAAAAGTTGACCAGTCCAGTAATAACTGTTGATATAAGATGAAGTCTGCCTGCATAAGACAGAGCATTTGCAGACCAGGATCGGAAACAGCCGGTCACCTTATCCAGTAGAGGCGCATACTCATTAACTTTGAGCTTTCGGGACATTAAAGGTAGTCCTAGATATCTGATTGGGAGAGAACCAACCGCTAATCCATAGCTAGAAATGGCATTGGATTCGTTTGGGTTCAGTCCTGCATAGAATAGTTGCGTCTTGCTTTGATTTATGCTGAGGCCCGACCAACTGGCAAAATCTTCTAGCGTTTCACTTATGCCGTGGAGAGAAGAGCTTGTTCCATCGAAGAAAACCATAACATCATCGGCAAACATTAAGTGCGAGATACGGAGAACCTCAGCATTAGGGTGATAATTAATGTAACCGGCTGAGAATCTCGACTGAATCAAACGAGAGAAAACCTCCATCACCATAACAAAAAGGTACGGCGAGAGAGGATCTCCCTGACGCAAGCCTTTTGTGCTTCTAAAAAACCCTCCGGATTGACCATTTACACTGACCGAAAATGATGGAGTAGAAATGCATTCCGAAATCCAGAGAATGAACTTAACTGGCGCACCTAAGGCTCTTAAAGTGGCTAGGACAAAATCCCAACGCACTGAATCAAACGCTTTCCTCAGGTCTACCTTGAGCATTGCTCTTGGTCCAATACTCTTCCAATGGTATCCATTGATAAGCTCCGTTGCAAGTAAGACATTCTCAGCTAATAGTCTTCCCGGCATAAACGCCGTTTGCGAGCTAGAGATGACTGTTTCCAGCATTACTTTCAGCCTACCAGCCAACAATTTGGATATGACCTTGTATAATGTATTTAGACAAGCTATGGGCCTGAAGTCCGAAGAGGATGATGCATTAGGGATTTTCGGAATGAGCACCAAAACTGTTGCATTCCATTGTTTTAATAGCTTCCCAGAAGAGAAGAATTCACCTATTGCCTCTGAAACCTCCGGACCAATTATGCTCCAGCAACCAGTAAAAAATTCCGAAGGGAAACCATCAGGGCCACAAGTCTTATTTTTTGGTAACGAGAAGAATGCTGAACGAATATCCTCAGCCGAGAAGTCACGTTCCAGCTCCACCCTCTGGTCTGCGGAACAATTGTAATTGAGCAATAAGTTTATATCCTCTTGTTGAAACAGACATTGAGACACTGGACTACCAAGAAGATCCTGAAAAAAGGAGATGCAATGATCCAGAATTTCAGGCTGAGACTCTAGTCTTGAACCATCATCTGTGATTAGGAAGTGAACATAGTTTGAAGCTCGTCTTGTTGACATTAACCGGTGAAAATAGGCGGAGCCACAGTCTCCATTATGAAGCCAAGAGATCCCTGATTTTTGAAGCAGGAAACTCTCCTCAGCTCTAACTAATAATTGCCATTTTCTGGTAGCCTCGGCTTCAAGCTCTGCAATTTCCGAAGAAGGGTTAGCAAGCAAATCATTTTGAAGGCTTGAGACCACTTGCTGCGCTTCCTCGGTTCTTTTCTCAATACCCGAGTAGTTTTCTCGACAAAGGGTCCTGAGTGGGTTCTTTAACGCTTTAAGCTTCTTGGAGACTCTGAACATGGAAGAGCCAATGACATTAAGCGAAAACCAGTGATTGGCTACCAAGGGTAAAAGATCCTCATTCTGAAGAAGTAGATTTAGAAATTTGAATGGCCTTTTGATCCTTGGGTAAGCCGGCTTTAACATAACTGAAGCTGAAGCATGATCTGAAAAGATTGGCTCAGCAAAAAGACCAACAGCATCCGGAAAGAGACTGCCCCAGATTTCATTAACAAGAATTCTGTCTAATTTTTTAGCAACAGGAGTGGCTGATCTCTTGTTCCACCAAGTGTAGGTGTTGCCACGGAATGTGAGGTCAGACAGTTCTGAGTTTTGTAAGCACTCTCTAAACTCCCTGGTGTGCAGATCAATGTTACCATCCGTAATTTGTGAGTGTTCAGAAGGATCCAGAGTTTGGTTAAAATCCCCTAAAACACACCAGGCTTTCCCTGCAACTAAAGGATGATCCGAGATACTCTGCATCTCTAACCACAGACCACGACGATAATCAACATCATTCGAAGCATAAACGAAGGACACCACAAAAGAACTCTGAGAATCAGGAAGTTTGACATCACAGGTGACCATCTGCAGTGACTTTGCGATGATAGAGACCTTGACACTAGGGTGCCAAATCACCCAAATTTTTCCCAAGTCTGAAAAACCATAGTTATCTTCAAAAGACCAACCCGGAAAGATAGAATTGATAAATTTCCGCTGTTTATGCCGCTGTACATGAGTTTCTATAATACTACCAAAAAGGGGTTTTTGCTGCTTCAACCATTTTTTTAAACCCGTACGGTGGCTACGCTTATTAAATCCACGTACGTTCCAGCCAAAAAAGTCGACACACATTGATATTAATGTTTTTTGGAGCCTAAGCCCCGAGCTTCACGCCGCTGTCGCTTTGACAGCACCTCAATAAAACCATCATTCTTTTCTCTTATTTCACCTTCTTCAGAATCCGAAGTCGCTATATCAGACGAGTCCGGCTCAGCTTCAGAGGTCACAGAAGTCACAGAAGTCACAGAAGGTGTCCTCTGATTTTTAGACTGCCGAAAATTTGACTTGTGGTGACGAATGCTCGGTTCACCAACAAAAGGCAGATTAAATATTTGCTTTTTTGATAAGTCCTCTTTTGGCTGCTCCACAATTTTCTGTTTGAGCTTGAGGTTAGAGCCAGAAGAAAGCTTCTGCAAATAAGAAGGCATAACTGCAGCATGAATCGCAGGCAGTACAGGCGCTTCCAAGCCTGTATCAGTCAACACAGTTGGACGATCCAAAGCATCCGAGTGAGAAGAGGCCTCAGGATGAGAAGGGAGGGCCTGTTTCTGAACATAAAGCTGCTTGACCTTTTTCCTGTTTTTTGGCCTCGTACAGTCTGCGGAGACGTGAGTAGTGGATTTGCAGGAAACACACGTAACCGGTGCACGCTTACACCGTTTAATCCCGTGGCCAATTTCCTTGCAAAACGAACACACCGGCGGCATCCATGGACTAGACACGTCAACTCTCACAATCTCACCAGACTGTGACCTGACATTAACCGCTTCAGGCAGAGGACGACGAGGATCTATTAAGGTAAAGACTTTAGCCACTTCTAAGTCCGTCTTATTAGCTGTTGAAGGATGCAAGAACCTTGGATTTCCAACAAGGCCAGCGATTCGTTCAAGACCATCGTCGTTATAATACTGCAGGGGAACGTTTCTTAGTTCTAGCCAGATTGGAGCTGATGTCAACTCCGGTTTGGCCATGACATATCCAGGTTCCCAGTCTGCAACAAACATGGTTTGCCCATCTATGGTCCATAGCTTCTGATTCAGCACCCGGTTTCTAGTAGCGACATTTGGGATCCTAAAAAGGAAAGCGTTACCTTCCATCTTCGTCACTGAGATGTCTCTATACTGCCTACTCCATATACCATTGGCTATGGAATGAACCACGCCTTGAGAAGGAGGGTCACAGTAGAATTGGCCTATGATGAAAGGAGCCCAGGCACCCCGATTCCGATCAATAACAGAATTAGGAATTTCTACGCACGGTTCACCTGTGGGCAGAAGGAAACCATCATTTCTTTGCTTGAGTTGCTTGCCTCCACTCTTAAACAGATTACACCAAGAGTCTTTAGGCGGATTAGTTTCCAAGATTGCTTTCTCTGGGTTTGCCTTGTTATCGGCTTTCGCAGATTTTGGGATCCGACTGGTAGCTGGTCCCTTGGTCACATCGGCTGGTGAGGTCAGGATAGCTTGGTCAGCTATTGAATCATCTCCAACAGATACAGTTGAGTTAACATTCGCCATTTTAGGAATAATAGGCGAAGGTTCAGACCCGTGAACGGGGTCAGATAATGGGTACTGTTCAATCGAACCAGTAGCCAAACCCAGGATTGGGTGAATTACTTCAGTCTCCGGTACTGATTTAGCTCCGACAAGCAGTCTCTCGGTGGTGCCATCGACAGAATCCAGAGATTCCGACAAGCAATCACCGGGTAAAGAAGATGATGCCGTTGCAGGTTGAGTAGGGGAGAGCTTTTCCACGACAACGCCATCGACAGAATAACGAGATTCCGACAGGCTATCATCGGAAGTAGGAGGAGCAGAGCGCGGCGGTGCAAGAGGGGCAGTCGCCGGTTTCGCAGAACCAGTTGGAGAAGCGCTAGACGAGGGTGAGCGTTTTCCCGATTTGGGAGGCTTCTTCTTCCCCCCCATGGGAAAAAGAGGAGCTTGGCCGGGGATGGGAGGCGAGTGCCGACGTCGTGACAGACGCCGAGCGACGGATGCAAAGTGCGTCACTGTAGCTTTTGAGATCCAAAAATCGTCTTGTCACTGTAGCTTTCTCCTAATGACATGTTTTAAGCAGCTAGTCATTTTTCCCCATCCAGCAAGTCTTTTAACCGATCCATTGTCTTTATCTAAAGACTTTTGTAAGCCGTGTGTAACTTGTAAAGAATCTTTTTTCAATTCATAGTCTTTGTCTTAAGACTTTATTAAGTCGTTGGTTGGTCATTAACTCCATTCTATCCAAATAACTCCATGCCATCCCCTAGCATCCTTTCTTAGACATGCACTACCAACTCGTATCATCGGTCCAATTAAAAATCTTGCTAGGGTATTACACTTTTGTAAGCAGTGTTTATTTTCGTTTCAGTCTTTGTCTAAAGACTTTTGTAAGCTGTGGGTTACTAAGTGAAGAATCTGTTTTCAATTCGTAGTCTTTGTCTGAAGACTTTATTGAGCCTTTGGTTACTAACTCCATTCCATCCAAATAACTGAAAACAGATGTTGGCAAGCCATGGGTAGTAACTCGATGTATTTTGTCTTAAGACTCTTAAGTTGTTCCATTGTCTTTATCTAAAGACTTTTGTAAGCCATGGGTAATAAAGTAAGGAATCTGTTTTCAATTTGTAATCTTTGTCTGAAGACTTTCTTAAAAGCCATTGGTCATTAACTCCATTCCATCCAAATAACAGAAAACAAATTTTGGCAAGCCGTGGGTAGAAACTCGAAGTCTTTATGTCTTAAGACTCTTACCCCTTGTAGTATTATTTGCCATCTCCTAATGACTTGTTCAAAGCTTCTGGTCGTTACTTTCCATCTCCTAATGACTTGTCCATTGTCTTTTTCTAAAGACTTCTATAAGATGTGGGTTGTAAACTAAGGAATCTGTTTTCAATTCAGTCTTTGTCTTAAGACTTTCATAAGTTTGTTGGTCGTTAACTCTATTTCATCCAAGTAACTGAAAACAGATTTTGGCAAGCCGTGGGTAGTAATTCAGAGTCTGTGTTGTGTTATTGCCATCTCCTAATGGCTTATTCTAAGCAGCTGGTCGTTTTTTCCATCCAGCAAGTCTTTTAACGAACCCACTGTCTATGTCTAATGACATGTTATAAGCCGTGGGTACACTCCAAGTCTTTATGTCTTAAGACTCTTTTAGCCCTTATAGTCTTATTTGCCATCTCTTAATGAGTTGTTTATGTCTAATGACATAGATGGTAGTTTATTTTCCATCCAGCAAGTCTTTTAACGGACCCATTGTTTGTGTCTAATGACATGTTCTAAGCAGCTAGTCGTTTTTCCCCATCCAACAAGTCTTTTAGCCGATCCATTGTCTTTATCTAAAGACTTTTGTAAGCCGTGGGTAGTAAAGTAAGGAATCTGTTTTCAATTCATAGTCTTTGTCTTAAGACTTTATTAAGTCATTGGTTGGTCGTTAATTCCATTCCATCCAAATAATTGAAAACAGATTTTCTTAAGACGTGGGTAGTGAAGTCTTTTTGTCTTTAAGACTATTAAGACGTCTGGTCTTATTTGCCATCCCCTAACATCCTTCTTTAGCCATGCATTACCAACCCATATTATCGGTCCAATTAACAATCTTGTTAGGGTGATGGGATAAGTTTCTTCTCAGGCAACAACGGGACAATGTTCCCAAATAAGCATCTGATAGAACACTATTAGATTAGTGCCTGTCTATGATCTTTTGGGGGGTTTTAAGTGAAAAACAAAACATCAAAACGAAACGAAAACATAAAGAGAATGTCTACATAATTTCCTGGGTTTGGAAACCATAAAAACAAAAGGCTTTGAAGTCTTGTTAAAATAAAATTTTCGTTGTGACTAATGATCCCTAAAATATAAAACCGACAGGGTTCCATAAAAGACCAGACAATTCCATTGCATTAACAGAAAAATAAAGAAGACAAACCTGCGATAAACAGAGATTTTACCTCGACAACGGCTTGAAGCGGAAAGAAAAAGAAACCCTAATCAAGATTACCGCAAAAATTAAGCCTTGAACAATTCGGAAAAATTGGAAACCCTAAAACAAAATCGCGATGAGTACAACATAATAAAGGTTACACGAAACTTATAAACCCTAATATAGACAGAGACGTACCTCGACGACGAGCGAGAAACCCAACCAATCTGGATAATTTAATCAAACTTATAGATAATTTCAAAAGAAAACAAGAAAATGAAACTTTAATCAAAATCACTACAGAAATGAATATTGAACGATTATAAAACGTGGAAACTCTTTGAAACAAAATCCCGATCTAAGATTACACGAAACTTAGAAATCTCCAAATAAATTAACGATTTATAGAGATCGAAAGACTTACTTATCTAAAGTTTTTGTCAAATTCTAGACGAATCGATCTACAGAATTCTTCAAAGGTGAAAAAAGAAAGAACGAAGAGATAAAATCTGGGAGAATTCTTTTTTCTTTCGTGAAGAACGGTGGAAATAAGAATTGGACGAAGATGATTTTGTAAACATCATTGCGTTTGACAACACGCATTTCCCATGGTTATGTTTTATTCTTGGAAGAAAAAAGCGTTTGACAACACGCGTTTCTCCTAACGGTTCTATTTTAAATTCAAGTAGATTTATTTTGTACCGGTCTTGTATTCCTCAGAAAACCACCTAAACCAAACCGGTCCTTTTTCCACGATGTCTAAATAGTACACGTCGTCGTTATTTGTCTCTGTAGTTTGGCCCTTTCCATTTTTTGTTTCGTTCTCTTGTAAACAAAGATCGAGACTTTTTATTATTTCGTCTCCCCCTCTCAAATAAGAAAGACTACGCCAAATTTTCCCAAAAAAAAAAAAAAAGACTACCCCAAGAAGAAGAAAAGAAGAAAATTGTGAGAATAGCATATGTTAGCATTATAGCTGTCAAAATAGACTGGTTGTCTAGTACGGGCTTTATTTTTAACACTGAATTTTGAATTAATCATAAGAGTTTTGCCCATAAGGGCTGTCGTACAACAAAAGGAGAAAACAGAAATCAAACTAAACAACACCAGTAGGCATTGGAAAGAAACAGATGAGGTTCCCGTATGAGCCCTTCACAAGATATCACAGAAGGTAAGGAAGTAAGCTTCCAAGAGCTGTAAAGAAACAATTACTACTGAGGCAACGCGACCGAGAGAGATGATGGAGCCTCCGCATTGATGATCGGACTAAGCCATTTAGGACCAAGGCGGGCAATGTACGAGTGCCGCCTAGAGTCTAAGATTCCGCTTCTCGTAATAGCAATCACCGGACAGTTCTCTTGGGCGAATATATGATAGAACTTCCAAGAGGAGAAAACTTGCATCAGATCATAAATGTTGTACAAGAGGTTTTGAAGCTGAGGATAACTGTCAATGTTGAGGAGGGCATTTTTCAGTTGAACCGAGCTGGTTACAAAAGACATTGCAGTGAATCTCATTGAAGCTACAGATTCGATTGCCCATGACAACAACTTCCAAATTTGAGTCCACCTGAGCAAAGGAGTCACGGCTGTGGAAAAGAGCATTCCCCGTGTGATCATGAACAAGCCAAGAGACCCTTGCAATTTTTGAATCCCAAACCGTACCTACATTGCATTTGAAAGAACCCACATCGGGACTCTGCCAATGTCCTTGCTTGGTTTGATGGAAATCACTCGTAGAGACTTGACCAGCAGTGTCACATATTTCCACCTCGTTGGCGTGTAACCAGTCACTAAGATCATCCTTCGCTTTATAGATGATTGATACAGGATCATACCTAGTGTTTTCAAAAATCCCTGCATTCCTAGACTTCCATAAGTACCATAAGATTCAGGGAAATAGAAGTTTCAGCTTGTTTTGACTTCTCTGCTTTTCCAACATGATAACAGATAATGCATATTGAGAAAAAACAGAGTGTAAGATCTCAATTCTGCATATCCGAAGATAGCAAGAATTTTAGGGTTTTTCTTAAGGGATTCTTCAAAGTCTTTTAACCTAGCTCGGCGGAGATGATGAAATTAGGGCTAAATTGGCGTTCCCGGTGTATCGGAATAAAGGGAATTAGGTTTTATAGCTGAACCTTGTAAAAGGCTGCCTACGTACCCTTCGGAAAGGGATCAAGCCATTCGTAGTTCCTTTTAGGAGTTAAGTCGTCTCTTAGCGACTTGTTGTATTGTGTGTGTTGCAATCTCTTTTAGCCTGAAGACCCTCATTCTCTCATGTCGAGGTTTAGGTCGGCTTACAGAGTCGTCTATAGATCGATCTCTTGTAGCCTGAATACCCTCATCCTCTCATGTAGGGATTTAAGTCGGCTTTTTAAGAGTCGTTTGTATTCTCTTTAGATGTATTTTTCATATCTTTTAGCCTGTAGACCCTCATTCTCTCATGTCGAGGTTTAGGTCGGCTTACAGAGTCGTCTATAGATCAATCTCTTGTAGCCTGAATACCTTCATCCTCTCATGTCGAGATTTAAGTCGGCTTTTTCTATATATTTTTTTATATCTTTTAGCCTGAATGCCCTCTTTCTCTTATATAGAGTTTTAGGCCGGCATAAAAAGTCATATTTCTTAAAAAGAAATATATATATTCTTAAAAAGAAAATAGTTATTTTCCTTTTGTGATTATCTTCGAAGATTACTATTTATCTCCATGGATATTGTAATTATCCATAATAAATGCTTCCTATTTCGGGCCGATCTTGTTATCTGAATGGGCCATTCAGAGGGGTGCTAAAACCGACTCCAACAATAAGTCCCCCCCCCCCAAGTCGGCGATTCGAGCGTTTGGCGTGATGATCGGTGATAGAAAACATTTCGGTTCGTGAAGTATAAAAGATCGGCATGAATCTCCGGTATTCCTTTGAGTGTTGTCGTGGAAGAATAATCTTTTCCGTAGTTAAGTTAATCGGGTCGTTCTGTCCTTCGATCCGTTTGTATGGATCTTTGGCGAACAACGATTAAAACGTAGATCGGCGTTGAACTGTTTTACTTTAAGGCTTACGCCCCACCGTATCTATAATTGCGAGACGGATCTCGGCTTTATTCTAAGGGTGGGCGAATGTGCGATGCTGTGCTCGACTTATTTGTTATCACCCACCGCGAAGAATTTGCGGGACGGATCCCGGCTTTTCCTTACCACGATGTGCACCTCGTGCGCAAGGAAGACCATGCTCCTGGCCAGGGAGCATGATGCTAGTGCGAGTCTTTGCTCGGCTTTCTGCGAGTTACTTAGACCCGACTTTTGCGAACTAAGGAGCTCGGCTTTCTGCGAGTTACTTAGACCCGACTTTTGCGAACTAAGGAGCTCGACTTTTTGTGAGTTACTTAGACCCGACTTTTGCGAACTAAGAAGCTCGGCTTTTTACGAGCTTTTAATTCGGTTTTGATTTGCGAGTGAAAACTCGGCTTAAGTTAAATATAGAATTTAACTCGGTATGAAATTAATTAGATTGAATAAAAATGAAATACTTACTTGGCAAGCTATGTGAGCACAATGCTGATATGTTTTAAGATGGTCATGTGAGCCGAAAGAATTGTTAGTGATGATCAAAGGAGATAACATTGATTAGGCTTTGTGTCGTCGCCGTCGTGTCAGAGGTAGTGTTTTAACATCTCTGTTGGCTCTGTCTACCAAAACCAAGATCATCATCGAGCTCCATGAGCCACCCATTCAAACTGACAAAATTAATACATTAGTTTTGTAGATGTTTTGATATTTTATTACATCGTATAATATGTTCCGATAACTATAAACTTCATGATTCAAATAAACATATTTGTGGATAATAAGACTCCATTAACCAATATAAATAAATAGTGTTTTTAAACGATAAAGCTATGAATAAGAGAACTTAGCTTAAATGATTGGAGAGTTGATGAGAATGAGGCGAGCTCGAGCATATGGTAAACAGCCGACAAATTCAATACTTCAGATTTTCTGGCAGATTATGGGCTTCACTTGAATTTTATTTTTGGGCCTGACTTTGAGCATGACTTATTTTGTTCTTGTAGTTGCCGACAAAACAGTAAAAGACTGCCAATCAGATTTTGGTCACGAACTTTATATTGCTGGCCATCTCAATCTTCTGCTTATGATTGCAGTGAACCATGCGATCGGATTCGGCCTCCGAGACAAGTCGTACTTGGAACGAGTTCGTCCTACCACCGACACCCTAATGGCGAGATCGGAGATGCTGAGAACTTACATCTTGATGAATGTTTTTGGAAACGAGTTCGGCATTGAGGTAATGAGCGGTACGAGTTTAGATCGATCTTTCAAGAACGAGCCTTGAGTTGAATCTGAGTGTGGACTTAAGGCTTAGATTTCCATTCTGAATTTTGCCGAGCTCCGTTAACGGGTCGAGCTTAGTTCGGTTGGCGTTTTGAGAGGTTGATCTCGGCTTAATAGGTGCTGGACCTTTCTCCAAATAGTGCAGTGTTAGTTGTCGAGTCTAAGGTCCGATGAGTGATGCAGCTATGCTTTGGGATTGTGATAAATTTTGGTAGAGATCACGTCCAAGACTGGTTGCATCTGTGATTTATTCGAGATTGGTTGAGCTTTTGGAGTTATATCGGACGTTCATGACTGTTGAGGACTCCAAAATGAAGTTTGTTGACTTAATATCACGAGCTGACGAAGATGAGAGGAGGATGACGAGCTGACGACGACGAAAAGCTATCAGAAACTAGCTTAGGAAGATGTGCTAACGGCGAGCCCGACGTGGTTGTCGATCTTATGGTACCACGAACAATGTCATCTTGGGCTTTCTTTCTCAAGTAAGATAATGTTTTCCTTCTTGCGATAGATTTGACGAGCATCGATGGATGAATTCCATTCGTTTTGCTTTGCCTCATGTTTTTGGATCTGACTCCTTGATCTCGATGCCATTTTGCACATCCTGATATTTTGAGAGTTCGTTTTTGAGACGGGAGCATGTGCTTGTAGTTAGTTCGAACACATTATTCTTTAGAATCTTCAAGTGGCCATTAACGAGCTTTGGCACTATGTTTGGTGATGATAGTCATCGACGGTCTCGGTGAATCTCTGGTTCGATCTCGGTGGAGACATGTTAAAAGCCTGGTAACCACGATAGCGTAACCCAGTAACAGCTTCAAGTCACGCTAATGATTGTATTGTCCATATCTTCAATAGTGGTGGCTTCGTCCGAAAGCGTGTGCGGGAGATGACTTCGCATTCACTAATTTCGTTCGACAATGTCTAAAGGTTAACGACGAGCTTGTGATGCTTTGTCTAGTGATCATGTCGATTCTGACGAGCTGAGACAGCGGTGTCAGAGAGCTAGACATTAAAGATGAGGAGTGAAAGAGCGTCGTTTGATGACGTGTTCGTCTTTGTGGAGGTTGAGTGATGACGACGAGGAAAGATCTGGTCGACTTATAGCGGCATGAATCTCCACTGTTTCTTAGGTTTCATCGATATATTTCTTTTCCTGCTTCCAGAGACACAGGTTAAATTGTTGTTAATGGACGTATTCAGCAATATTGTTCACGTGTTTAATAACCTTTTACATGATCTATGATACAATTAATAAAACATTACAAACTAGAGAAGTCAGATAGTCAGGCTTAGATAATTTATTTTTATAATTTTGAGGGTGACGAGCACTGAGCGCAGATGAAAACAAAATATTAAATAGTTTTGAAAGACATGCTAGGCATGTCGCGAAGCAATAATTAACTAGTGCTAAAAAGCAGTGAATAAGCGGAATCAAGTGCGGTCCGTTCTTAATCATAAAACTTGGATTTAGATACTTATCTTTGATGATTTTATCGAAGGACGGCTTCCCGGTTGTTAGTGTGAGGTGATGTCTCAGTCATCGTTGAGCGCCAGTATGAAAAAATCTTTGAAGAAATCCCCACAGTCGGCGCCAATTGTAAGATCTCAATTCTGCATATCCGAAGATAGCAAGAATTTTAGGGTTTTTCTTAAGGGATTCTTCAAAGTCTTTTAACCTAACTCGGCGGAGATGATGAAATTAGGGCTAAATTGGCGTTCCCGGTGTATCGGAATAAAGGAAATTAGGTTTTATAGCTGAACCTTGTAAAAGGCTGCCTACGTACCCTTCGGAAAGGGATCAAGCCATTCGTAGTTCCTTTTAGGAGTTAAGTCGTCTCTTAGCGACTTGTTGTATTGTGTGTGTTGCAATCTCTTTTAGCCTGAAGACCCTCATTCTCTCATGTCGAGGTTTAGGTCGGCTTACAGAGTCGTCTATAGATCGATCTCTTGTAGCCTGAATACCCTCATCCTCTCATGTAGAGATTTAAGTCGGCTTTTTAAGAGTCGTTTGTATTCTCTTTAGATGTATTTTTCATATCTTTTAGCCTGTAGACCCTCATTCTCTCATGTCGAGGTTTAGGTCGGCTTACAGAGTCGTCTATATATCAATCTCTTGTAGCCTGAATACCTTCATCCTCTCATGTCGAGATTTAAGTCGGCTTTTTCTATATATTTTTTATATCTTTTAGCCTGAATGCCCTCTTTCTCTTATATAGAGTTTTAGGCCGGCATAAAAAGTCATATTTCTTAAAAAGAAATATTTATTTTCTTAAAAAGAAAATAGTTATTTTCCTTTTGTGATTATCTTCGAAGATTACTATTTATCTCCATGGATATTGTAATTATCCATAATAAATGCTTCCTATTTCGGGCCGATCTTGTTATCTGAATGGGCCATTCGGAGGGGTGCTAAAACCGACTCCAACACAGAGTTCAATGAGAAACCACCTGGAGGAGGTGGGATACCTGATATCAACCAGGTTTCTTGAGCCGTATTGAAGAGAACATGGCAAATGGTTTCAGGCCTTGCAGTTGGGCATGACGGGCAGGATGTATCAAGAGCAATTCCTCGACTTTTTAATCTTTCTTTCATGGGTAAGGCACCTGCAACTGATTTCCAGAGGAAATGTCTGATCTTCGGAGTAGTTTTTGTTTTCCATAAGTCCTTCCACATCTTTTGTTCAATATGTGGTGTACGATGGGAAATAGGGTGCTGAAGATGTAACATGTTTTCCTTAAACTTGTACCCATTTTATAAGTGTACTCACCAGATTTGTCACCACACCATACTAATTTATCCTCCTGTTCCATCTTAGGTTTTAGGCTAAGAATAAAAGCTGCGTCGTCAGCCTGAAAGGTTTCCTGGACAAGGCGAACGTTCCATTGACCTGAGATTGGTACAAGAAAATTCGATACATTATAGGAGAGATTGATCACCGCGTTTTCATTGTAGCGAGGAATCTCATCCAAAATCCAGTGATATGACCAAAATTTTGTACTTTCTCCATTGCCAATGTCACATAACAATCCTTGTTTCAATAATTCTCGCACATGTATAATGCTCCTCCAAGCATAAGATGGACGAGAACCAGTACCACAATGTAGAAAGGAAGAGTTCTTGAAATACCTATGCTTCAGAACTCTCGACAGTAGCGAATCCGGTTGGGTCCAAATTCTCCAAGCCTGTTTTCTGAGCAGTGCTTGGTTGAAATTGGCTATATCATGGAACCCGAGACCTCCTTGATATTTAGGTTTACAAAGTTTCTTCCAAGCCACCCATGGGATCTTTTTCCTTGAATTTTTACTGCTCCACCAAAACTCTATCATTGCATTTGTTAATTTCTCATAAACTTCCTTCAGAAGTTTAAAGCACGACATAGCAAAGATAGGTAACGCAAGACCCACATATTTTAGGAGAAATTCTTTTCCACCTTGGGAAAGAGATTTTAAATACCATCCATTCATCATACCATTTAGTTTTTCTTTGAGAAAACTCAAGAGTTTCCTCTTGGATCCACTAAAACACTCTGGTAGTCCTAGATAGTTACCTTCACCACTTTCAGTATCGATACCAAGGGTAAGTTTCACCTCATTTATGATATCTTCGGGGATCTTAGAACCAAAGATGATGGAGGATTTTAGCTTATTAATTTCCTGACCCGAGGCGTCTCCATACATCTTCAAGCATCTGCAGATTTCCACAGCTTCTAGCGCTGAGGACTTACATATTAGTAAGTTGTCGTCAGCGAACAGTAAGTGGTGTACCGAGGGGCCCGAGCGACTGATTTTAATACCCTTAATGCGACCAAAGGCTTCAGCAACATTCAGAGTATTGACATAGCTTATGCGCAGAGAATAAACAAGAAGGGAGATAAGGGATCACCTTGTCTTAAGCTCCTTTAGGGTTTGATAAAGCCATGGGCTGCGCCATTGAGCAAGACCGAGTATGAGACAGTGCTAACACAACCCATGATCCATCGAATCTAGCCATGAGCAAAACCCATCTTCTCTAGTAGAGTTTCCAAAAATTCTATTCGACTTGGTCGTACGCTTTGAACATATTGGTTTTGATCGCCATGAGCTCATCGGAGACTGAATCGTTAGTACCCAGTCTGTGTACCATCTCATGAGAAATAATAATATTATCCGAGATAAGACGACCAGAAACAAAATCTCTTTGCGTGTCCGAGATGATCTCAGGGAGGAGACCTTTAAGGCGATCCCAGAGAATTTTTGAAACAATCTTATATTGCATCGAGCAAAGACTAATGGGTCTCATATCTTTCATACAAGTTGGCTTTGGGATCTTCAGGAGCAGGCATAATTGAGTGTGATTCCATCCATCCGGTAGCACTGAGGTGTCAAAGAACCTTCGGATTACCGATGTCAGTGCTTCCCCCACAACCGGCCAATGTTTTTGATAGAAGGTACCGGTAAAACCGTCATCACCTGGCGCACTATTACCCTTCACAGCAAAGGCTACAAGTTTAATCTTCTCGTCGGCGACTCTGGACATAAGCAGGTTGTTCACTTCCGGAGAAACTCTTGGGTTAAATCCCTGAAACAATGAGTCCAATTCAGTAGGGTTCGTGTTCATGAATAGATCGCTGAAATATTCTACTGCAATGTGTCCCTTTGCATTTTCTGAAAAGTTTTCCTGACCCTGATTATCCAAGAGCATCAACACTCTGTTTTGAAGCTTTTTTCCCTTTGTGCAACTGAAGAAGTATTTCGTATTCATGTCTCCTGCCTTTAGCCACTGCTGCCTGCATTTTTGACGCCAAAATACCTCTTCTTCTCAATAAGCAAGTGTTAACTCCCTCTTTAGATTCTGCATATGTGTATGGTCAGGAGCAAGTTTTGCCACTTATTTTTCCAGATCATTTCTCAACTGAGTGATCATGTCTTTAGAGTTTAAGTCTGCTCGCCTTTTCCATTTAGATATCTCCTTTCGACACTTGATTATTCTGTCCATGATACTTAATTCTTCTGAACCTTCTCCCGACCAGCCCTGTTTTACAATGTCAGCGAAGCCTGGTCTCACCATTATTTTGTCAAAATAAAACCGGCCTTTCCTCTCCACTTCTCCTTCAAAAGCAATTGTGATCCAGGTAGGTCTGTGGTCAGAGGCCCACATCTCCAGATATTTGAAACTAGCTCTAGGGAAAAGGTCGAACCAGCCATCATTTCCGAAGTTGTGATCCATTCGGCATTGAATCCATAAAATATCACGCCAGCCTGCCCAAGAAAAATGATTTTCATAGCTTCTAATCTCTCTGATTTTGCAGTTTTGGACCATGTTTCTAAAACCCAAAAATGTAGATTCCTCTCGGGTAGAGCCTCCGAGCTTTTCATTGTTGGAATCCCTAGGATCCAGGGTCTAGGTGATTGAATCTAAGAACTGAACTCGTGATTACCTGGAGATTGGCAGCGGAAATTGGAGCAGGTAAATGAGATCTGAAGCGCCTCAATCGCTGCGCCTCTATCGTAGTCCACACGCACACAAGCTGGAATCCGTCGGGATGCTAGTACCGGTGATCGGATCTCCTGGGATTCTCTGTGCGTTTCTCGAGGAAGAGGGTCTGTTTTTCTGTCAAGAAAAAACTGTCTGCGACGGCTCTCACATCTAGGTCGTGTAACTTGGCCCCTATAAATAGGTCCACGGTTTACAAACCGTAACATCAGTTACGGTATCGACCTTGTGTCGATCGTTGCACCCAATGGCAACGATCGACACACCTCTTGTATCGATCGACGCACCAATGGCATCGATCGACACACCTCTTAAAACACAAATTCAATGTGTATCCGATACACATTGATCGGATCATATGCCAATGATCAATCCCTACAGAAGCGTATCCAACTTTCTTAGGTGTGTGACCCTTTAGGTTCACACGATACTAGAAATGAGTTACAACTCATTTGTCATAAGCGGTTTCTAGCAAAACATTATGACTACCCAGTATCACATGAATTGTCCGATCTCGACAATACAACTATCTTTAGAGTAAGTACAATGTGATTTCAGGACATAATCCAACAATCTCCCACTTGTACTGGAATCATCTATTTCCATAATCCCTTTGTCACTATATCTCGATGTGGCATAAGGCAAGAAACTGTGTCATCCTTATTATAGCCAACATCATGTTCATCGAACTTCTGATCTATACTGATAAAACAAACGACTGACAATCACCTCGTTTGAGCACGGCCATGCATTTTCTCAGTATCAAATCTTCGATGGGCCCTGAGATATTTATCCCCTGTTACATAGGAGGGACAAATCCCTTCTTGTTCCATCCCTGTTTCTACATATACTTCATGATACACCTAAGCAATGTCTTTATAGCCGCCATTTACGGATCGACGTTTGACAAGGTCAAAGTGCACCAATTCATATACTAGAAAGCATGATGAACTCAGGTCTAAGGACTATACTCTATAGTCGTAATGAGAAACTCTCATGACATAGATATAACTATCCTGTAGAGTTCTCATTAGTGGGTCATGTCCGATCATATGTTTACCAACATATATCTATGTGACTGACTGTGATACTCATATCATTGACTCCATGAAACTTAGTCAACAGTCACCTCACAAGCTAGTCTCTCGCGATTATCAGTGTCCCACTTTGACAATCTTGACTAGGGACAATCATAATTTATGTCATCTTTTTACTTATAGGGTCTCATGATCAAGTCCTCAACTTGATGTCCTATAACATGAACATAAAATACTTGGGACCATTATTTAATCATCCAATGATCAAATAATGCTGATGTCAGTTTTTCATAATCATGACTACATCATGTCTATCTGAACATCATAACTAACATAACTCCCACTAGAATCTAGACCACGTCTTCAGATATCTAGTACCTACAGCAACAGCATGAATCTCATGCTTAGGTTGTGAGAGATGCTGCGGTGTTCTTGCTTGGAGCCATTCCAACAAACCACACTGCTGTTCTTTAATAAGCACTATTCTGCGGTCCACTGCTTGGAGACTTTTCCAACAGATAGCCCCGCTACACAGACAAAGAGACATAAACAGGTGGGAACCGTGAATCATCTTTGTTTGTCTAACTACTTTTAACAGATTCGTCATTTCCTCAGTTGTACAAGAACCTATCCTTAGTGTTTCTCAAACACTTGGGGATATTCCTTACAACTGTCCAGTGACTCTTACCGGAACATATTGGTATCGTCTCGTCATACTATATGCATAAACTGCATCTATACGAGCGCTAAATATGGCATTTATTATGGATTCTATTGCTGAAGCATAAGGAATCACACTCATAGATACTAGCTCAGCCAGTGTCCAAGACACTTCATCTTGCTAAGATTATTGCCATAAGACCTTTGGTATGAAGCTGTTCTTGGAGTCATGCATTTTTGAATAGTCCAGTACCTTATAATCATAAGGATTCTGACACGATCCAATTAGCTCTTCTGATCCATCTCAATGGATCCATATTCCAAGAACTTTCGCGGCTTCTCCCACGTCTATTATTGAATTTGACTTCCGAACCAAACCTTAACTAGACTTCAGCGTCGGAACGTTGTTTATGAGATTAAGTGTGTTATAAACATACAGTTTTGAGAATTGCAACTACGCTCCCACTTGTTTACTTGTAAACGCACGGTTTCTATTCGTTCTTGATCGAGTCAAAGCCTTTGACCGTTTTAACAGAACATAGATTCCAACTCCAAGATGTTTGCTTCAATCTATAAATAGATCGGT